>JADLZK010010301.1:0-366021 GCA_015847255.1 Hyparrhenia diplandra
GATCCATTTTCTCTGCGGTTTTGTGAGCTCAAACTGAAAAGGGGGTTCGTAACCAGACCGAGTTATTTGTGGGTTCAAATTAAGGGGTGGGTGGTGATTGCACTTGGTTGTATAACTGCAGACCGAACGTCTCAGTATGAAGAAAATGCTTTTTAGCATCTCGCTGGATGTCTCATACACACTACTCACTAGAGAGGTCAGTTGCAGTTGCAGCAATATGTTGTGGCTCTATGCAAATTTATTCTGTTGTTTCTGACTCTGAAGAGGTCTCTGTTCTGTTGGTTCATCATATCATGCAAGCCGTGCTGTAGTGTTTTATATCTCTTTTAAGATCATATATCTTGTGAGTTGTGACTGACTGACCAGCATCAAATTGGACTAGAGAAAAACCTTTCTTCTCTTCTGGTTAAAGAAGTAGAATGTGGGCCTCGTAAAATAGCTAACATACACATACAATTTTTCTTTTCAAATTGGACAAGCTTGATTTTGCTTTTTCAATGCCTGATGAAATTGATGGGACACGACCTAACAATTTTCAGACATTTAAAATTCCAAATTCACTTAGTTTTTGTTAGAGTTTGGAGTGAAAATTCCACAGTTTGCAAATCCAGGTAAACTCTGCCCATGACCATGAACGAATCTTTCTGAAACCAGAACTGATGCCCTGCCCTGTCGTTAGGTCCTCTGAAAACTGAAACTTTTTGAATAGTCAGTAGTCTTATACCTGTTTAACAATTTTTTGCCAGAATCGACACCAATGCAGATGAACCAATTCTTTGGGTAATTACTAATAGTATCCTGACGTCGAAGGACCGACGATCTCGTTCAGTGTTCTTGTGTCATCGGCGAGACAGATGAGTCCCGTCAGGCTGCCATCGTCGTCGTACAGAGGCGTGGCGTCTGCGACGACCAAGAACCGCCCCGGACTTCGTCTTCACCGGGAACTTCCCCTTTCCAGCATTTGCCCGTGAATATGTTGCCGATAATGGTGTTCAGTGCAGGGATGTCGTCGGGATGGATGATCAGTCTCGTGATGTCCTCTCCAACCGCTTCCGTCGAAGAGTAGTGGTACAGACGCTCGGCGTTCTGGTTCCTGGATGGATGGCATGGAGATGGATTATTTGGGAGGAATTGAAAAGCAGCCAAATTTGGATCAAATTTATGTAGAGCAGAATCGCGCGTGTGTGAGTGTATGTTTGGTTGAGCAATGCAGCAAATTCAGAACTTGGTGACACTGCGAATGTTTTTAAAAAATTAATTGCAAATGTAGAAGATGTTGAGATATCGCACCCTGTCAGGGGACGTGTCGGCAACACCATGGCCGATAGGTCGATGGGGGAAGTGTGTTACGGTACGTACCAGTAGAGGACCTTCCCGTGGAGATCAAGGACGTGAGCGGCCTGTCCCAGCGACTGCATGGCCATCACGTGGTGCCTGGCGGACATCCCAGTGCGCCGCGACGACAACACGGACGACGGCGACGAGGACTGCTCGGCGGGGTGATGCGACGACGACGAGGATGAGCCCGAGCCGCGGCGGCGGTGGAGGTTGGACACCTGGCGCTTGAGCTCGGCCTGGCCCCTCCTCCAGCGCCCGTATCTTCTTGAGGAGCTCACGCTCGTCCTCCGCGTCCATCGCGCCGGCCGGCCGGCGGCGGCTGGCGAACGTCCACGACGATCAATGTCGATCACTCACTCACTGAGTAGCTGGTTGGTTGCATATATATGATGGATTGATGGAGAGATGTGATGAAATAATGCATGGTAGCTGCAGATATAGAGGCATCGATCGGCTAGCAGATGGAGCATGCAGCGGTTTGGAAACTAACCCAAGGAAGAAAACACAGCTGGGACAGAGAAGACGACTCTACGTCATCGATCCGACCTCGATCCGTGAATTGTAATTGTACGGATACGAGAAAAAGAGTAGTGTATTACTGTAGTTTTTTTGTAGGGCAAAAGGCCAAAAGCTTCGCTCATGCCTGACATATTCCGGCCCGGCCGGCTCGAAGATCGTGCCCATTGCCCGCATACTACGAAGCATAGCATAGCACGTGCAGCAAACATTGCCGAAATGGCACTTACTACATGTGTTGCCTGCTAGTACAGTATTACCTTTGGCCGGCCACACCGCCGACAACGATAACAAACGTGCTAAGCGGCAGCAAAACTCTAATATGCATGCATTGCAGTCTTATTAAGTTGAGTAATGAATTTGTTCATTCGTTGTTGCTTGTTTGTTCCTTTTGAGACTAGGGACTAAATAAATTTTAGTCTCATTTATAGTCGATTCTAAATTACCAAATAAAAGGACTAGCTAGTGACTAATTTTTAGTCTCATTTAGTTCCTAACCCAATGCACTCATAATAAGAAAGCCAATTGATCCATAGAAACTGCAGGTGGAAGTGATCAGATGAATTGAATTCAAGGCTACGTATGTGATCCTTAACTGCTTACGGCTCCGATTGTTTGTTTCTTTATAAACTTCACAGTTTGTCCTGTCGACGCAGAAAACAGAAACGAATAATAATGGTAAATTTATCTTGCTATCTCTTGAAATTATCTTGCGTCAAAGCAAAAGCAACTGTCAGTAAGCAATGACAAGAGATGCATGCAGCGCCCACAGAACATTCAGATGGCAAAGCAGGGGTGCAGCCTGGACTGCATGGCCATAAAAGAACACAACTTGTGGCGCACCATGCCAAGAAATACTACCTCTTCTCAGTGATGGACTCTTACCTCTGTTCCACCTCTCTTCTCAGTGATGGACTCTTACCTCTGTTCCATACTAGCGCTAAAACTGAACATCACTAGTTATATAATAGAAATACTACTTATGCATGGAGTACTGGTCAAGTATGCAAGCAACTCCATGTCTCCAACCAAGGTAAATCAAAAAAAAAAAAAAAAAAAAAAAACAGAGTCTTATCTAGCAAGATAATCTATATTTCTCAATCAACTGATGTCAAGACAGATCGGGTACAGACACGCAACTACTGTCTACTGGCGTGGAAAATCTCAATGTTAGACATGTTGAGTGACCATGCATGGCATCTATCTCAAGAACCAGTAAGGCGGAGCACCATTTTGACGATATCCTCATTCTCTATGTTATAATCTGCCAAGGTGCGGTCGTCCTCCAACTGCTTGCCACCATAGATGAGGCGTTGCTGGTGGGAGGAACTCCATCCTTCTCTTGGTACTTCACCTTGAAATTGTAGATAGTATCCGAGCTGTTAACCGCAAAGAGCGATGGTCCTTCCGGTTAGCGTCTTCACGAAGATCCGCATCAAGCCTCTTGGCATTGGGTAGACCACAAGGAGAAGGGTGGACTCCTCGCAAATGTTGTGGTCCACTAAGGTGGAGTTATCCTCAAGCTGTTTGTTGCCGAAAATGAGGCACTGCTGGCCCTTGGGAAATCCCAAAATATAGTCAATCTTGGCCTTCACGTTGTCAATAGTATCTAAGCTATGAACCTCAAGAGTGATGTTCGTGCCTCGTGAGCGTATCCGTTACATGGATCTGCATCTTTTCTTGGAGGTCAATCGTCGATTGATGGTTGATGTCATAATCTGCCAATGTAAGGTTGTCGTCTAGCTGCCTTCCACCAAACACAAGGCAGTGTTGTTTCAGAAACTTTGCCTTCACACTATGCAAGGTATCGATGGTCGGACCTCGAGACACGTTGTCCCTGCCGGTGGGGCTCCTCACAAAGATCTCCATTCTGTGTAAGAATCACAATTATTTAGATAAGAATGTTATATTTAGCTATGCAACGATACAAAAAGTCAATGGTTCCAAGCAGTAGTAGAAGCAAGAACCCATATATAGTAAGCAGTAGATGCAAGAACAGATATTGATGCGCAAAATACATTGTTTATACAGAACAAGTTGCCGTGCTAAGCCTAGATGCAAAGTAAGTCTTAAGCAATCATTAAAAAAATTGTGTGTACAATGAAGAGATAGGATATCCAGTTCTCATCTTGTTGAACACTTTCAAAATTGAATAGAACTGACGACGAGTGAATGCCAAATCAACCAAGAGGGCTCTTAATATTACAAAAAGCTAGCACACTTCATAGTTGCTGTTATGCAACTATCTAAATTGAAATAGAGAACATGCAGCCCTTAATTCCCACCAGCAACTGAAATTAAATGCAAATGCTTTTGTTTAGGCTGGCAAAAGAAAAATGGCAACAGCTCAAGCAGCAGGAAGTAGAATAAAAAGGATAAATCTACAGTTTGAGCTATGCTTATCATAATATCATGTAATACCATAACGTATAGGCAGAATATATTTTAGAAAATATAAAACATGTAATTAGTTACCCTGGCAAGGGCACGTAACAGGATTGGAATTGCAATCTAATACTATACCTATCTTCTCTAGATGAGCAAAATTTCCCGCAAGAAAAACAATGAACAGTTACAGTATTGTCAATCTAACCAATCCAAAGATCCAACAAATCCTATGATGCTACCAGTGCGTAAAGATGCGCAAAAATTAAAACAGTTCTCGTGTGTACCTTTATGCCAACAACAACAATTAACAGCAGACGCTACTGTTTAGGCTATAGATATACCAAGCAGGAAGTAGAATAAAGAAGATAAACCTAAGATTTGAACTATGCTTATAATGTAACTCCATTATGGTATAGGCAGAATATAATTTAGAAAAATACAAAGCATGTAATCAGCTACCGATTCAAGGAAATATAACAAGAATTGAATCTAATACTAATATACTATACCCCATCGTTCTCTAGATGTGCAAAATTTCCCGGAAGAAAAACGATGAACAGTTACAGCATTCTCAATCTAACATTCTAACCAATCCAAAGATCCAACAAATCCTATATATGATGCTAGTAGTACGTAGAGATGGGAAAAATCAGCTCTCGTGTGTGTAAACGAAACTGCTAGCTCTTGTGCGATTCAACTATGGCCATAAAATTGATATGCTTCGAAATTTATGCAAATTTTACTCATAAGTAAAACGATTAAACTAAAACTAAAAATAGACTAGCATTTTCCAGTAATCAACTGCTTAAATACATAGAAAGTGTAGTGCACGTTACACAGATACGAAACTATGTAAACATTGTCATACAGTTATTATTATGATACAATTTGCATCATATATTGTTGCTGTGCGACTCCTACAGCACAATTTTAATACGTTTAAAGCAACCAACTTTTTTTACGATGCAATCAAATGTATACTAACCCTAAACTCGTAGTTGGTACAATAACCAATAATTCCAACAGAATGTAGGAGCAAGAACCAGTTATCTAAAAATAATACAAGCAGGAACAGAATGTGCGGCATAAATACATTATTTACACAGCACAAGGAGTCGAAACAAGCCTAGCATGCAAAGTTAAGTCTTGAGAAATCATTAGAAATTAAATGGTTCAGTCAGTTCTGTACATTGTGATGAGATAAAGCTAATATGCTATTTTGTCTCTGAAACTCTTTCTACAGGAATATATAGAACCGACAATAGCGAATGCAAAATCAGCCAAGAAGACTCCAAAGTTACAGATGCTAGCGCACACTTCAGAGTTGCTACAATAATGCATCAATCTAGTTACTGAAGAAATAGATCAAAGTGCCCTTAATTTCCAGCAGCAACTAAAGTTATAAGAAGATGCTTTCGTCTTGATTTTGTTTAGGCTATAGAACAATAAGCCAAAAATGTCAACGATTCAAGCAGGTATATAGTGGCAGGATAAATAAAACGATAAATCTATAGTCACAAAATTGACATGTTATTCCTCCATGTGTATGCAAAATTTAATCAGTTGCCGGAGCAAGGATACATAACAAGAATTCCTATCTGACACCACACTCCATCCTTCTCCAGATGAAGAAATTTTCTCTCAAGAAACACACAGTACTGTCAATCCAATCGGACCAATCCAAAGACCCACCAGAATAAATCATATGAGACGAGCCCAGCGAAAAACCTGTAAACCCTACCACGAAAAGGATTACGACTACTAGAATTAGAGAGGTGAGAGGCGGAAAAAAAAGGTCGCGTGCCTGAAGTCAACGAATTGAAGCTGGCTCTTGCTCGGATCGATCGGATCGGTGGGCGTTGCTGCTTCCGACGGAGGGCCCAAGGGATCGGTCGGTGGGTGTTGGAGTCCTCAGCTTTGACCTAGGTCAGGTGGCTCGCCATGAACTCCCTCCTGAGGGCCGCCGCTGGACAGGAGGAAGAAAGATAAGGGGGACTCGGAGCGAAGCGACCCGCTGGGATTTTTTTTCCAGTCGTGCGGGCCCAACGATGGCAGCCATTGGATTCGTTTTGTAGGGCTGAGATGGAGTATGACCCGTTTTGACTTGCCTTCGCGGAGAAGCAAACTCCGCTCCTACTCGGCTTCCGAAGTTCCGATCGATCTCCCACCTCACCTCACCTCCCAGGGCTCCGCCGCGGAAGCAACAACACCACATCTCGCTGGTACGTACTGTGGCGTGCGCTCCTCTGCTTCGTGCCCCCGCCTTCTACTCCTACTCCTACGCTGCTAGACAGCTCTAGCCGCTACTCTTCTTCTTTGCCCACAGCCTGTTTGATAATTTGTACCATAGACGAATTGTATGCCGTTTAAGTTAATAATTCTATATGATGAACCCTTCATTTTCGGCAGATAATCCGTAATCACGCGTGTTCGTTGGTGATTGGACTTGAAGACGAGCAACTCGGCTATGGATCTACCGAGACGAGGCGGCGACCACACCCGACGACGGAGGACGCACCAAGGTATAAACTGGGACGAGGAGGCCGCGTTGACGGCGTTCCACGCGGCCCGAGGCGGTGTCCGTGGCCTGGTTGAATCCGGCGTCACCACAGTGCCGCCATTATTCCTAGCACCCACCGCGCCAGTGTCCTCGTCGACCAGGAGCTTGGCCGTCCCATCCGTCGACCTCTCCCTTCCGCGCTCGTCCGCCGCCGCGCTCGTCGGGGCCGCCGCGCGCTCGTGCGGCATCTTCCACGTCACCAACCACGGCGTGACCACCGTCGACTCCGCGCTCGCCGCGGTCAGGGCCTTCAACGAGCAGCCCTTGGCAGCGCGCTCGCGCTTCTACGGGCCCGCCGGAGGCGTCAACTACTACACTGTAGCCATCCCGCGGCCCAGGGATAGGGATGGCCGTGGTCCTGCAACCACTCCCCGCCTGTCATGGTGCGACACGTTCGTTGCCATGTTCGACGAGCCAAACCTCCACAGCCTCCCCAAAGCATGCAGGGATGCGTTGCTGGAATACCATCGGTCGCTGTCGAGCTTGGCCGAGGAGATTGCCGGCCTGCTGTCGGAGGGGCTCGGCGTCGGGCCCGACCGGCTGGACCGGGTTGAAGGGGCACTGATGCAGTGCCACTACTACCCGCCGTGCCCTCAGCCGGAGCGGGTGATGGGCAGCCGTGAGCACACCGACGGAGATTTTTTCACGGTGCTTGCACAGGACGGGATCGGCGGACTACAGGTGCGCCTGGACGACGGCGAGTGGGTGGACGTACCGCCGGTGCCCGGTGCGCTACTTGTCAACATCGGGGACGTGCTAAAGGTATAATCATCGTTTATACAACAATCTCTGCCTATATCTATCTATCTTAATTGGATGGAGAAGTGCAGAATTAAATTTAGAGAACCTTTGCTGATTTTGCAGGTGGTTTCAAATGACCAATACAAAAGCGCAGAGCACAGGGTGGTGAGCAAGTCCAAACAAGAGGCCAGGGTCTCCATTGCCCTCTTCTTCAACCTTGCAGAGTATGGCGAGTCCGGTCTCTTCAGCCCTCTGCCGGAGCTGGTGACAGCAGAAAAGCCTGCACAGTACAGGAGTTTAAGCTTGGGAGAGATGCTGGCTAACAGAGTCGAATTGGGGCATGCCAAGCCGTCCACACTTGATCATTTCAAGGCAACTTTGAATTGATCTACATTCTGTCAATTTGTCGAGAAAATATATATCCTGACGATTATTAGCTCTGTTGGCTCTAGCTACTTGACCATAACAATGCCTTGTTTTCTGGGGCAATTTTGGCCTGCTCCTATCTGTAGTGATTTTACACTATTATTTCAACTTTGTTTGGCCCCTGCATTTTGAAGCTGGAAATTGGATTTGTTGCCTCTTCCCTTGAATCCACATAAACAGTATCAATTCAGCTGTAAAATTTATAAGTGCAGTATCAGTTCAGCTGTAAAATTGTATGCACGTGTCGATTTGTTTCTACTTTTTCGAGAACCTGCGATTTTGACAAACTAGGTGAATTCTCCGCGCGTTCTTCTGGGTATGCAAAATTAAATTTAAATTTAGCTAAAAGGAATTTAAAAATATTTTCAATAATGAACTAAATAAAAGACACCATCTTAATCTTGGATCTTCAACTTCAAAGAAAACATAGGTCACTAACTTGTGGAGGATAATTTTTGGAACTTAATGTATAATACAAAAATTATCAGTTTGTGGTAAGAATAGATTTGAGAAAGTATTAATCTGCTAATGATCTAACATACCTTCGGTGTTTGGGGGGCTCTTCGCCCCTCCTGTTTCTTCAAAAAAAACATACCTTCGGTGTTTGTCTTCTAGTAATATATGTAACTGCAAAAAAATCTAGGACGCGTTGCGTGAGAATTTAAGGTTAGCTTTTTAGTGATCATTTGATGATGGAAAGAAAGATATAAACATGTGAGTTCATCATTTGATGATGTAAAGAAAGATATAAACATGTGAGTAGTTTAATGAGAATTTCCAACACAAAAACCTTAAGGTCTCAAGGATCTAGAAAGCAATACCCAGTGGATTCAGCGTTGTTGCGGGGAATTTAAGGTTAGTTTTTTAGTGATCATTTGATGATAGAAAGAAAGATATAAACATGTGAGTTGATCATTTAGTGATGGAAAGAAAGATAAACATGTGAGTTATTTAATGACAATTTCCAACACAAAAACCTTAAGATCTCAAGGATTAAGAAAGCAATACCCCATGCGTTGCCACAAATTTTTTTTTGATGGTTTGGAATAAGATTATTTATATAAAGGGATAAACAATTATAAGTTTTAGTGGATGGTGTGGCATAATGCGAGTGGATGATGTGTTTTGCTTGCATGTAGATTATAATTGCAAATGTTAGTTGACCATAAATGCCATCGTTAGTGGAATGATGAGGTGGATAACTTGCATGTTGAGAGAATTAGCTAGTGGGTTTTGTCTATATAGGTGTAGTAGATTATTTTAAAAAAAGTTGACAACAAAACTTGTCGGAATTCATGAAGGGAAGAAGATGTTTTGTCCTGCAGATTCATCCTCAACGCCGACCTGTTGGACCTTAAAGTAAAGGGTCTTTGTGTAAAGGCTGTGCAGACCCACTCCAACTCTCCAAGGTCAGGGCAAATGAAGAGTAACGTATCTTTCTTGGCAGATTTGTTGCAACTCATCAGCTGAAGTGTCGTCTTTGTCTTTGTTGCCAGTTAATCTTTCAGTGGCTATCAGTTCATATCCTACTGGAAGCTGTTTGCATGCATCAATATGGTGACTGTTGAAGGCTGCTAAAGGAAGTCAAGGCTCACACTCAAAGAGACTGGGGAGGTTGAGATTGTTTACTGCTCAAGACACAAAAACAGGGCAGCTCACTATTTGACTAAATTTGCTTATGACGAGGTTTCATCTGTTGTTTGTATCAGGTAAGCCCCTTCTTTTGTTCTATTATCGATGCTGAGTGTAACCCTGCGACGAGTTAAATTCGAACCTTTTTCCTTGCAAAATAAATTGAACTAAATATCATAACAAACATCCACAATAGTATATAACTAGAAATGTTCGCGGCGTTGCGCTTATGGCCAATGTGTGTGCTGTTAACAACAACATTGATGGCCAGTTGAGTAAGTATTTATTTCCAGTAATACATGTTTGTTCCCAATAATTAAATTTATTGTGTCAAACTATATCCAAGCGAGTACATATTTAAAGATGAAGAATCATGTTACGTTGAGAGAGCTACTCTATCCCCTATCGATCCGATCCGATCCAACAAGCATAGGCAACAAATTGTTAGTTGCCGATGAAATGGTTAGATACACAAACAAATATCATTGGAGATTGGTAATATTCAACAGTCTAGATAGCAATTTAGCAGCTAATGGTTAGTTTCTTAACTGAAGAACTATGGCAACATTGTGGGCGGTGAGAATTGTCAACAAAACACACTGCTTACAACCTTGGCATTGCACAAACTAATATAGTATATGCCTCAATAGCTTTTATAAGTTGTGTGGCCACTTTGAGATAACAAAATGTTTGGGTTGATCTATCGGAAAAAAATGGAAATCAGACTCTTACAAATAGGGAGAGGTTAAACTGCTCGTCATTCTTTATCAGAGAGAAATAGAAACTTTGCACTACTGAACAGAGTGGGCTGAAAATTAATAATAAAATCACCTCAAAAGAAACCTCTTGAGTTTAATAGAAACTTGCTTGGAGGCACATTTGTACAAAATTATTTTCTTGCAAAAATCTCAAAAGTTAAGACTGTCGTATGCTATCTGTATTCTCGAATCGAAACTGGATGATTTGATCGAGTAAAGACAACTAATTTAACTCTAAAAAATTAAGTTTAACTACAAGCTTTCTTGGACTGAAACTTTTTTTGGGGGGGACAAATTTCTAGACCTCTCAGCAAAGTATATTGAACGAACTTCCTTCTGCTTCTATGCTTTCAGTCTAGTTAGAAGAACCAATTTTGTACAGGGAGGTACCGATATATCAAATGTTGCAGCTTATAGGGTTCTAGAATCTAGACAGCTATTTCATTGACTAACACGGGGGCTTACCGTTGGTGGGTTCAGGATGCCTTGATCTGGAAGGAGTATGTGAAGGTGTCACGCTGCCACAATGGCATAGCACTGTGATGAGTGAGCCATGCGCTCAGCCAGGCAACACCTGCTTGGACTGTCAATGGACACAACAGTTACACGCCAATAATTAACTGGGCGACTACCCGTATGCCACGCCCGTGCTCAAGCGGTGGACTCGTGCCTCTCGTCTTCGCGCTGCATGGCGGAGGCGCATCCCTCGTCTTAACGCCTCTCTAGCGCTCGTGGCGAGTAGCGGCGGCGGCGGCACAGCCTCGGCGGGGCAGCGGGCGGCAAACGGTGGCGTCGCTTCGGTGGGGGCGCCAGGAGTGCCGCCGGCAGCGAGACATGGTGGGGCCTGGGACGAGATCAGCGGCGGCGGCCGAGCCGCGGCCTGGGGCTTCGGGAGGTAGCATGGTAGCGTCGGGATTTAGGACTGGGAAGGGAGCACGGTGCATGGCAGGATGAGCCGACGTGCGAGAAAGTTCGGGTCTTCGAGAAGGTATTAGAACCGGGCTTTAGTACGAGGAATGTTGAACTGTCTAATGCCGTTTGTTTGAGATCTGATGGCTGATAGTAAACAGGCGACCTGGCCTAATGGTAGGCCTTCTTTTGTTGCAGAAATCGTATATGGAGAGATTGGATAAAAGAAATCTCTTGGAATTGTCAGTGTATGCCCGGGAATACCTAACTTTTTTTGCAAAACGATAATACTTCATGTTTTAGGGCAGTATGGCACACATTGATAGCAAAGGGCAGTGGCACCAAGATAAACATGAATATGGTGAGGGGCACGATGTTAATGTCAAAGCTTTGCACTATATTGCTTTAACGATATCTATTAGAACTCCATACAGCATTCGGTAATATCTTTGAGACTAGTACTTCACGCAGATTGAGTACTCAGTCTTTAATTAACCAAGGAATCGTCGGACAATAGTGCAACCAAAGAATTAATGGACTTTGGAACTGACAATAAACCTGCGATAACAACAATACAGGCCTGGTTTAGATGGCTAAAATTTCTAACCTTTTTCCCACTTTCTCTCCATCACATCACATTAAATACACCAAAAGACATATGTTTGGAGTATTAAATGTAGGTAAAAAAAATAACTAATTACACAGTTTAGATGTACATTGCGAGACAATTCTTTTGAGCCTAGTTACTCTATGGTAGGCTGATATTTACCACTAACAAACGAAACGTGCTACAGTATACGATGTGACATTCAGTTATAATTTTTAGCCATCTAAACAAGACCTCATTGCTTTAGTGCACCGTAAAATGTAATTTTGAAATAACCTATGCTACATTTTTTTTTTCCGAAAGCGTGCACATTGCACGTATTGCATTGAGAGAAGATAGAGTCTTACACGTTGTGAGGCTTAGCCAACCTAGTTGGCCGCAACTCACAAAAACACACCGAACAAATATCGCCGGGCTTGAACGGCACAGCGGTAGTGGTGTACTTTAAAAGTAAACTAGTGTGTGACTAAAAGAAGATAATCCTGTAGCCCTAAACGAGCTGCACCGCTGCAAGCAGGGCGGTCAGGTCCCTGTAACCTGCGGATGCCCAAGCCACTGCCTTGTCCCTGATCACCTAGAACAGCTGTGTCGGAGGCCTGTTGATGTTGTCGAAGGTCCTCCTGTTCCTCTCCTTCCACACCTCCCAGCTCACCGGTAGCACGAGCGAGTCAAAACCTTTCCTGAATGGTTTGGGCACTTGGACGCTAGCCACCGTGAGACCAAGGTGTCATCCGTCGAGGGGCATAGGTGGTCGAGCTGCGTGAGCCGAAGTAGGCGATGCCAAACCTCCCTGGTGTAGACGCAGGTGACGAGGAGGTGGTCGGATCTCTCTGAATCCTGGGAGCACAGTGCGCACTCCGCCGACGGCTGCAAGCCGTGACGCATGCGCCGCTCGGCTGTCCATAACCTGCCGTGTAGCCCAAGCCAGAAGAAAAACTTCACCTTTGGTGGTGCCCAGACTCGCCAAAGCTCCTTTGCTCCCAGCAACTTAGTGGATCCGATGAAGAAGGCCTTGTAGGCGGAAGCCGAGGTGTACTGACCGGAGGCCGTCCATCCCCACATGAAACGGTCCTCGACGCCTGGCTGTAAGACGACGCCCTGCACCTTGTCCCATAGCTCAGCGTACTCGACAAGAGCGGCCATGCTGTATGCTGAGGTGACGTCCTGGACCCAGTTGTCGTCGTGGAGAGTGTCCTTGACTGTTCGGTTCCTCCTCCTTGTCCCCACCGCCTGGTATAGGTGAGGCGCCGTCTTGCTGATTGCACCATCCGGCAGCCAGGAGTCACAATGGCAACGGGTATGTACCCGATGGATACCAGTCATCCATACCCGTATCCGCAAGGTCAAATTCATACCCGTCGGGTTACCCGTGAAAGCACATGGATACCGATTTCATTCCATACCCGTGCACTGACGGGTAATTTTACCCGACGGGTAATCCATACCAGCGAATACACCCGAGTTCATGGGCTATATTATATACTCATATGCTTATATGGGCCAAATACTGAGCTATATGGGCCAAATTAATGAACAATACACTAGAGTTCAGAAATATATATATACTCAAATGCTTATATGGACCAAATTAATGAGCCATATGCTTACTTGGGCTAAAATTGTAGAGACGGGCTATATATTTGTGCGGGTATTTTCTACCCGCGGGTACACGGGTATGGATACTACACTTCCATACCCGTACCCGTCATACCCGCTGGATACAACATTGTACCCATTAACGTATCCATGGATACCAAATGCGTTCCATACCCGTCACTTTATCGGGTAAAACCCATCGGGTTTTCAGGTTTCGGGTACCCGTTGACATCTTGAGCCAGGAGTCTGTCCAGAACAAAGTACGCGCTCCGTCCCCAATGATCACCGACACCGATGCCGCGAACATCATGTCCATGGCCCGTTCCGGCCTGGAGGGTAGTAGTGCGCACGGTGCATCTGGACAAGTGCGACGGGTCCACTCCCAATGCAGCCTCAGAGCGTAGCCCAGCACCGTGAGGTCCGGCAATCCTAAGCCGCCTCGGTCTTGGGGGGAGCACATGATCGGCCAGGCGACGCGGCACTTGCCCGAAGCCACCGTGTCTGTCCCAGCCCAAAGGAACGTTCTGCATCTCTTGTCGATCTGCCCGATCGCCCAGGAGGATAGGGCGTAGCAGATAGAGATATGCACCGGGATTGCAGATAGCGTACTCGCGAGCTCCAACCTGCCCGCGTTGTTGAGCAGCCCAGCCTTCCAAGTCGGGACCTTGGCGGCCACTGCATCGACTAGAGCCTGCTCGTGCTCACGTGCCAGTCTAGACACCGAGAGAGGTGCTCTCAGGTACTTGGTGGGGAAGTGTTGCAGGCGACAGGGGAACACCTGCAGGATTGCGTTGACCTGGTCCTCGGAGCATCGATGGGGGTGATGGAGCACTTGGACAAATTTGTTGTCGGCCCGAAGCTCGCGAACAGCTCGGGATCCCTTTGATGCATCGAAGTCGATCGGGTTTGGCTGCACAAAGATTGAGGAACCAAGGTTGGTTCGTCCCTTGCCTCTTGTGATGAAGTGATTGACAACACCGTGGCATTTGATGTTTTCCTTGGCTTGTGATATGCAGGTGATGAACGCGACATGGCGATCGGCGGTGCGACGTGAAGGGCAAGGTGAGGCCTTGGCACCGAAGGACCCGAGGAGACCGTGCGGTGCCATGGGTGGTTCACATGGCGCAAGTCGGAGCAAGGAAGCATGGAGGGTGGCGACACGTCGGCCAAGTCAATTAAGGTGGAGGCGATGGCAAGATCGAAGTAGATGGCTCGTGCGGTGAGACCATGAAAAGACTTGAAGGCATCAAGCTTGGTGGGAGGTCTCACACGTGATCAACATCGGTTTCGGAAGAAGAAGAGGATTAGAAACAATACCGGTTGGCAGGAATTCTTCCTGTATTGCACAATGAAGTACTTTCTGGAACGTGCTAATGCAGCGCATCAAGCTATGGCAGACATTCAAGGTGTACTCAGCCAAAATGACCGAGTACTTGGACACAGCAAATAAAGGCTCTTCTTCACTGAGCCAATCCTGCACCTCTACACTGTGCTAGTAGCGATGCAGTTGAGTGGAAGTATGAGGTTCAGTGCAAGGCCAAAGTGAGGTACTGAAAGAAGAAGGCAAATGGTACTCCCTCCGTTCCACAATACTTGCAATTCTCTGACTCATATAAAGCTGTGTTTGTCTGCTCGTTTTATTTAAATTTTTTATGTAAATTATAAAACAAACAAAACGTCATTACAATATCTTTAGTGATGTAATAAGTCATAACAAAAATGATAATATTTATTAAAAAAAGTTGAATAAGACGAGAGGTCAAACACAGTTTATATGAGTCAAAGAATTGCAAGTATTGTGGAACGGAGGGAGTAATTGTTGAGAATGAGACGTGCAAATGCTCTTGCCAGAAGCCGCAGCTACTACACAAGCCCTGCACACATGTGATCGCTGCTTGTTATGCAATTTGAGGATGGCACCACGGTCTGTACATGTCTAGATACTACGTACTTCAAGGAAACCGTTCTGGCCACTTGGAACCACACTCTTGAGGGCTACCTCTTTCTTGGTTCTTTCACTCAAGACCCTAGGGAAAATGCAACTTACATACCTGAACTAGATCCAGAAATGTGCCAAGGCGTTGGACGACGGAAGAAGAAGAGGATTACTGGATTATTAACAACATGGATGAAGCTGAAGCTGGTCCTGTAGTGCAGCTGATCTGCTATAATTAGAACAATCCAGGGTACTCCTAATCCTAAAATAAATGCACCGCAACATCTTATGCTTGCAACACACCTCGCCCAATGTAGGTGATGTTCCAGCTAGGGCTGCCGTTGGGAAGCTACGGGTGAACCCGTACCCATGCCCCATATATTCCCCATTCCTAATTCCCCCGTGAGGGTAATCCCCAATGGATATAGATAAGCCCATGAATTAGAAATCCAAGCAAAAGCCAGCGCACCCACTCTCCTTCCCTCCTCCCGTCTCCTCGATTCCTAATTCCTCGCGTGTCGTCGCCGTCCACCGCGGCAGGGCCGGGGCAGGGTAGGGCAAGCAACGGCCGCCTTTCATGCTCATGTCGTCTTCTCCCTCCAGATGCCATTGTCTACCTATGCCAGGCCACCGCCACCGCCGTTGTCTTTTCCTCTTGACGAACGAGCACCACGCTACACCTCCTTGTCCTCCTCGTCGCCGTCGTGCTGATCGCCGATGTGTGCTCGGCGTCACGGCAGTTCTCGACGGTGGCTATCTCGCACGCGCCCAACACAACGCTCATCTGCGCGCTCATCACCACCAGCGCCGCCGGAGATGCCGCTGGCGCGGCGGGGACCGACTTAGTGTGCGGGCTCATGGCGCCGCTCGGTGGCCACACCGCCATGCGCTGGTGGTCCTTCTCCGAGGAGTTCGCCGCCAAACGGTCCCGCCCCGAAGGCCGCCGCCTCTACTAGGGCCCCTCGCTCCGCTCCCTGAACACCTGAAGATCTCTAGTTTGGTTTTGGATAATTAGTGACACCTGAGGACTAATCTCTCGATGCTAAGTGTTTGACTAGGATGGAGATTGGTCGTGCCAAGCTTGGAGCATGGTGATCATAGAGGATGGATCGAGGTGATCCAAAAGATGATCAAGTGTCCAACTTGGAGGAGTTTGAAGATCAAATGGCTCAAGGCAAAGGTATAATCATAGGGCCATTTGATTTTGCACTCAAGACACCATAGAGGGTGTGAGTGGTTATAGGATCGATAAGCCGTACTACAAAGAGGGGAAACTTATCGTACACATCGGTCCTCATGTGCCTCTAGGTTCAAAATTCATATGCATGCATTCTAACCTAGAGAGCTAACTCCGCGCTTGATGAAAATGGTTTTCAAAATGCTAACACAAGTGCTCGAGGTGTTCTTCGACGTGTTGGCAACAAGAATCAAGTGACGGAAGCTGGTTTGAAGCAAAGGCGAAGGAATGACAACACAACGATGACTTTTCGCAGCTCAGCTTTGACCGGGCCCTGCGACCGGACGCATGACCGGACGCAGGGGGTCCGACCGGACGGTCTAGTCGAGTGGTTCCGGTCGAGTCCAGTGAGCATGTTTTTCAGTCTGGTTTTCTAGCCTCGACCGGACGCTGGCTGGTGGATCCGGTCACCACCGGACTCTTCGACCGGACGCACGCCATAGGGTGTCAGCAGTGGGCCAGACGAGCTTGGCGGTTGTGACCAGAAGCTCGACCGGACGCATGGGCGCGTCCGGTCGGAGCGTCCGGTCGACCCGTAGGAAACGCATTTTCCTCCCCAACGACTCTATTTCGTGATGGGGGGTATTTATACCCCATTGGCCGGCTTGTGCTCTCTCTCTTGGTCATTTGAATCATTCCTAACATCCTAGAGCTTAGGAAAAAGCCCTCCCCTCTCTCATACTTGCTTGTGAGCTTCATTCTTGAGAGTTGTGGAGATCCAAGTGCATTTGCATTGAGTTCTTGCATCTAGTGGCACTTGGGGATCGTTGTGAGCCGGTCGGTCTCTTGTTGCTCTTGGAGACACCGCTCCTAGCCGGCTTGGTGATTTGGTGGAGGCGTTGGCAGGAGAAGGTGATTGTTCTTGGCCACCTCCGGTGATTGGCAAGACAAAGTTGCAAGGAATACATTGCTCGTGTCGGTGAGTACCTCCCTTGTGCATGTGGTGTCTTGCAGTGCCTTGCGGGGCGTGTCTTGCGGGACAAGTGGCTTGAGGGTCACACCGAGGAACCACCCAAGGTGTTGGTTGACACAACGGAGACGTAGCTTGTCGGTGTGCAGGTGAACTCCGGGGATAAATCGAAGTGTTCATTGTCTCCTTGGTGATTGGCTTATTCTTCTATTGTGTTTGTTCATCCTCGATATCGGTGATTGGTTCATTGCCTCTACACATCGGTATATCGAGCTCACCGCTCTATTACTTCATTCCTAGTTAACATTGTGTAGAGAGGTAGCTCTTACTTGTGTAGTTCCTCTTGCTAGCCTAAGGATCATATTTAGGATTGTTCACTAGATAGAGTAGTGACATAGCCTTTGTGTGACTTAGAGATCATAGTTATATTTAGACTTGTCACTAGAAGGCTCATAAGACCACTAGAGCTAGTGCAAAACCGCTTAATCACCATTTGTTATACTAACCGGTTTGTTTAGTGAAGTTTGTAGAAATTTTTATAGGCTATTCACCCCCTCTAGCCATCTAGGACCTTACAACACCGGCGGATCCCACGCCTACGGCCTCTCCAGACGACCACGACCCAACCTCTCGCCGGCGTCGTGGTCGGAGACCACCACCGTCGGGACCGGGACCGGGCCCAGTCCAAGCGCATCAAGGCTTGGGCGCCAGCGCGGCGCCGATGCAGGTTCCCCCGGTGCACCGTGGAGGTCTAGGAGGTTGCCGATCAGCGGGAGAGGCTGGGCCGGGCGGCACGCGTCGGTAGCGGATGACGGCAGCGAAGCGCCGACACCCATAGCCACGTGAGCTCCGGCATTGCCATCTCGGACATGGACTAGCTAGGAGATCTTTCGCTCGTGTCGTGGTTGTGTTGACCTCCGCGGGGAGCTACGCGATCCATGGGGTCGCGAGACAAGCACATCGCCTTCTTGCCGCGATCCATGTAGTGATCCTAGTTGTCGTAGTTGAGCAACTCGTGATTAATCCACGAGATGACCTACCCATACCCATCGATGACGACTCCGACCCTGCCATCCTCCAGCTGGACGAGGATAGCGACGTCGTCTAGGGTGACCCACCGGCTGTCATCGACATCGTCATTGACAACAACACGGCACCGGCTGCTTCTTCCTCTCCACCAACACCCGCAACAGCGTAGGACACCCCGCGGCTACATTGGCGCCACCCGCGACGCCCGCCCAGGTCACCAGGGACCTACCCCTCTCTATGCCATACGCCTTGAGGTCCCGGAGTACGACGGCGGCCGATAACCCCGACCTCCGGATCCACAAGATGGAGCCGTTGTTCGAATGAAGGATGACATCGACCCCGGTTCTACGCCCGGGTATCTTCGCTTTCCATCCGACAGTCCCGCTGCGATGCGGTTCCACATCTCGTCCCGGAGGAGGCCGTTGGTCGAGTGGGATGCGTTCACCCACTACCTACGGCACGCGACTTCGGACCTCCCATTGTCACCAACACTACCGAGAGTTCGCGCCTCCGCTCGGGAGGCGGGGCGAACGACTACATCGACGCTTTTGAGAGCAATGCGACCCGCATGGACCTCAAGAGCGCCCGCCGTGTCATCCTCTTTGTCGGTGGCTTACGCGACACGCTTCGTGACGGTGCTCGAGTGGTTCGAGCCACGCTAGATGGAGGTCATTGACCTTGC
Source organism: Hyparrhenia diplandra (assembly GCA_015847255.1). Taxonomy (NCBI): domain Eukaryota; kingdom Viridiplantae; phylum Streptophyta; class Magnoliopsida; order Poales; family Poaceae; genus Hyparrhenia; species Hyparrhenia diplandra. Next base: position 19,266 of record JADLZK010010301.1, read on the forward strand.
ACGCCACTCGACGACGATGAGCCGCCGGTGCCGCCAGCGAGAGGGCGCCGGTGACCCACCGCAACGACAACATCGCCCGACGCCGACACCGACATCGATGCACGGCTCCGCGAGCCGGGTGCCGGGCGGCGCCAAAGACCTAACCCGGACGCCATGGAGGCGATCGGCGACCGCACATCGGGCGACCTCCTCACCAAGCTACACCCGGGTACCTCGACGAACCGGGAGCTTGGCATCATCACAAGCACCATCGAGCCCGAGCGGCGATCGCAACCGAGTGGAACCTCTACAACGGCATCGTGAGGTACTTCCACCGCTACTACGTCCCCCGCAGCCTTCAAGCTCATGTAGAACCTTCTTCTCAAAGGTGGCGTTCCCTTGCAAGGTGTTGAAGTGGGCTTCCACCTCCCAACTCGCCCACGTGAGGAGCAGGCCTTCCGGCATTGTGCTTCTCCTCATGGGCGCCCAAACGCCCAACTCGACAACGTCACGGTGCTCCTCTTCGACGATAACGACCGGGAGTTCCTCTACATCGACAACGTCGGTGTTGACGCAGATGGATGCGATGGCGCCCCTAGGTCGGGGGCTCGTCATGACGCCGCCCCGATCTTCTCTCACGGTCACCTCCTTCTCCTCATGTCCTCTCCGGTCGAAACCGGGCCGACCCAAGCACGTTTGTCGAGGCAAACACATTGTTTTTTTTCATAATTTCAATAGCACGTCCAAAAATCATAGTTTTAAAGATCATTAACATCATAAGCGTGGAGTGCATCACGATTCAAACACATGATTTCATAAGCATCACATATCACAAGATTTAGGTTATAAGGAATTTGAGCTGCGAGTGCAATGCCGCCTCATTAAAAACCTATTTAGGTAAAAACTCACACCTCTTGAGATAAAACCCTAGATAGGAAAATAGTACGGCTCACAACTCAAATTCCACATCATTTTATCATTAATAGTTCAAAACATTATTACAAATCACAGTCTCAAGTCTCACTCAAGATCTCAACTCACTCACTATCAAGTCTCACTCACTCTCAAGTCTCAACTCTCACCATCACGGGACTACCACTCACCTCAAGTAGAACCAACCACAAAGTACTATCATCTCCATTAGAAGTACCATCTCCATCAAGCCAATGATCATTCTTGTAGAACTCTTCCAGATCACTGTCCTCCACAACATGTTGTGCCTTCTCCTGCCCCTTCTCCCAGTCCTTTATCAAGACCAGCTTCTCTGTTGTCCCTGAGTTCAATGCCCCTCGACGTTCCTCAATTATCCTGCCAGTAACACTAAAGGTAGACTCAAAGAAGTAGTAGACACTAGAATAGCCATAACATCTTTAGCCAACATAGAAAGAACTGGATAGGTTATTTTATGCTCATGCCACCAATTAAGGATATCAAAGTCATCATCATATGCCACAACATTGTCATTGTCAAGGTAAATAGTGAGCTCGAGACACGGAGAATGCACATTAGATGAATTAGAAGTTGTTGCTCCAAAATTTTTACCCCATTCCCGCTTCCTCTTACTTGTCAATCCGGATGGGTAGGTGGTCCTTCTTGGTCTAGCCTGAACCAAACTTGCCTAACATTGAGGTCACAACATCACGCATTTTTTAAGTTCCCACTCAACGTAAAACATAGTGAGCCACAAGAGTGATATAATCCTCCTTCGCATTACTAGCCCATATATCAGATGCCAAACAAATAGAAGACAATCTAGAAAGAACTTGTCTAACAGGCATTATTTTTTCATTGAAAAGCTTAGTTAGATCCCTAGCAGTTGTATATCTGGACACCCTCTTGTATCTAGGATTATGCGCACGCTGAATGAAATCATCCTATGCAACATTATCAAAGCAATAGACAAAGGAAGATCCAATCTAGCAATCAATCGACAAATCTCCTCTCTAGCAACCTCGATTTGTATTCCCAATTCTTATATGATCCATCGGGTTCATAGCTAGTCTAGTTTGAACCATGTTATTATGTTCAACCTTAGCACTACAAGATTTGTGATGCCTAATCAAATGTCGGTGCCATGAGCAGAATTACTGGACAAACGAGACCTACATTCCTTGCAAACAAATGACACACTTTGTCCGACCTTATTCGGTTTCTATGATTTCAACAAAGAAAGCCCACACAAATGACTCGGCACTTACCCGGAATGGACGACACCACATCCCCTCGTCTCTCGCTAGGGCTAGTAGCGTATGTTGCGCCGAGAAGATGGTGGAGCGGATGGGGTACCGGTTGGGGGGGTAGCGAGAGGATGGTGCGGGGATGGGGCGGATGGGGGCGTAAGCGGTACCCGAGGACGAGCTTGGTCATTCCTCCGACCGAATAGGGAGAGCAAAGAAAGCATCTCCCATGTCGTCCTCATCGTCCGGGATCTGGCCCAGCTCTCGGAACTTGTCATTGATTGTCATAGCCACATCTGGATCATCATTGGAGGCCGCCATGTCCACATCTCCGGCCCTCACCCTCGTCGCACACCTCTTTGTCCTTGTCATTCAACACTGTTCCTCAACGGCTAGAGCGGCACCACATCGCCGGCGACTTGCAAAAATAGCATGGGAGAAGAGTTAGGGTTAGGAATCATAGAAGAGAACAAGATGAAAGAGGGGGAGCAGAGGCAAAGAGGGTAGGGGTGGACATCACCGCCGTCGACGCTTTAATGGAGCCCGGCGCTAAAGAGGGAAGGGGTGGACACAGAGGCGGGGCGGTCGACGGACGCAGAACAAGAACCGAGATGTGGGGAGGGGGAGAAGAGGGTGAAGATCCGGTCGCCGAGGTGCCGAGGTGTCGCCAGAGAGGACGAAGATCGCAGTCCCGGTCGGCAATGGCGGCGGCAGAAGGAGCGGATTAGGGTTGGAGGCGAGGTGGCTGGCGGCTGCTGGCGAGTGCGACTATATGCTAGAGGGGAAGAATGGGATTAGGGATGAGCAAGGGGCGACTTTTATTTGGCGCTCGCCGTCCCCTCGTCTCCCCACGGACGGGGGCCTCTAACGGGGCCAAGGCCAAAAAACCGTGTCGGGCGAGACAGCACACGTGTCTTGGGGTAGGCCCAAGCGCGGCTGCTACTACGAGCACCAGGCTGGCCCGAGCACGGTTTGGACCGGGTCATGCCGTTTTGGCCGTGGCAAAAATCGTATACCGGGCCGGGCCTTCGCGTGCCGGGCTTTTACGCACATCTATAACCGCAGATACTGATATTTGTGGATACCCGAGGTGACGGTATGCACGGGCGTAAAACTTCACCTGTGGGCAGCAAACGGAAAAGAAGGCTTCACCAGTGGATAATAACCATTACCCGTTTAAACATACATCCTCCAGTTTGGTAAACAAAGTCGTTTAGGACAACGACACGGTCTTCAAAGTACAACTTTGACTTCTTATTTATTAAAATCTAACATATGTATACTTTATTGAAAGTATTTTGCAAGACAAATCTATTCATTTAGTTTTCACATTTTCAAACGCATATTCATAATTTATATTCCCAATGTTTAACTCAAACATGTTTTCCAAAACGCATTACCAAGCCGGAGAGAGTAAAAAGTCATTAAAATATTAATTATTGTAAGTCCAGTGCATGTCTTTCGGCCCGAGCCCAAAAAAAAAAAAAAAAAAAAAAAAAAAAAAAAAAAAAAACTGTCTGCTGCCCAGCGCCCCTTATATAAGGGAGATCATTGCGTGCCAGCTAGGTCAAAGCTGAGGAGGGAGAGAACGGAGACTGCAGCCGGCGACCCCCATTAATCTCTCCGTCTCGTCTCTCTCAGGCGGAAGCACCAACACCCACCGATCCCTTGGGCCCTCCGATCGATCCAGCTTCAATTCATTGACTTCAGGCACGCGACCTTTTTTTTTCGCCTCTCACCTCTCTAATTCTAGCAGCCGTAATCCTTTTCGTGGTAGGGTTTACGTGGGTTTTCGCTTGAATTTGTTGCTCATCTCATATGATTTATTCTTGTGGGTCTTTGGATTGCTTGGATTGAATTGGCAATACTGTGTGTTTCTTGAGGGAAAATTTCTTCATCTGGAGAAGGATGGAGTATGGTGTCAGATAGGAATTCTTGTTATGTACCCTTGCTACGACAACTAATTATATTTTGCATACACATAGCGGAATAACATGTCAATTTTGTGATTGTAGATTTATCTTTTTATGTATCTTGCTACTATATACCTGCTTGAATCGTTGTCATTTTGGCTTATTGTTCTATAGCCTAAACAAAATCAAGACGAAAGCACCTAGTTGCTGCTGGAAATTAAGGGCGCTTTGATCTATTTCTTCAGTAACTAGATGGATGCATTATTGTAGCAAAACTCTGAAGTCTGCGCTAGCATCTGTAACTTTGGAGTCTTCTTGGCTGATTTTGCATTTGCCTATCGTCGGTTCTATATATTCCTGTAGAAACACTTTCAGATACAAATTAGTATATTCGCTTTTATCTCATCACGATGTACAGAACTGACTCAACCATGTAATTTCTTATGATTTCTCAAGACTTAACTTTGCATTCTAGGCTTGTTTCGACTCCTTGGTCTGTGTAAATAATGTATTTATGCCGTACATTCTGTTCCTGCTTGAATTATTTTTAGATGACTGGTTTTTGCTCGTACATTCTGTTATAATTATTATTTTTTTATACATTTGATTGCTTCGTAAAATAGTTGGTTGCCTTAAACGTATTAAAATTGTGCTCTAGGAGTCGCGCGGCAACAATATATGATGCAAATTATATCAAAATAATAACTGTATGACAATGTTTACATAGCTGATTTTTCCCATCTTTACGTACTACTAGCATCATATATAGGATTTGTTGGATCTTTGGATTGGTTAGATTGAGAATACTGTAACTGTTCATCATTTTTCTTCCGGGAAATTTTGCTCATTTAGAGAACGATGGGGTATAGTATATTAGTATTAGAGTCGAATTCTTGTTATATTTCCTTGAATCGGTAGCTGATTACGTGCTTTGTATTTTCTAAATTTTTCGAAAAGCTGGACTTCACCCGTACTGCATTAAGAGGACTTTGTATTTTCTAAATTATATTCTGCCTATACATAATGGAGTAAACATAGTTCAAATTAATTTTAGGTTTATCTTCTTTATTCTACTTCCTATTGGGTATTTCTATAGCCTAAACAAAAAGCGTCCGCTGTTAATTGCTGTTGTTGGCATAAAGGTACACAAGAGAACTGTTTTAATTTTGCGGATCTCTACATACTACTGGCATCATAGGATTTGTTGGATCTTTGCATTGGTTAGATTGACAGTACTGTATCTGTTCATCGTTTTTTCTTGCGTGAAATTTAGCTCATCTAGAGAAGATAGGTATAGGATTAGATTGGAATTCCAATCCTGTTACGTGCCCTTGCCACGGTAAATAATTATGTGCTTTATATTTTCTAAAATATATTATGCCTATACATTATGGAATTACATGATATTATGATAAGCATAGCTCGAACTGTAGATTTCTGCTGCTTGAGCTGTTGCCATTTTCTTTTTGCCTGTGTATTATAGCCTAAACTGCTTGGAACCATTGACTTCTGTATCGTTGCATAGCTAAATATAACATTCTTATCTGAATAATTGTGATTCCTACACAGAATGAAGATCTTTGTGAGGAGCCCCACCGGCAAGACAACGTGTCTCAGGGTCCGACCATCAGATACCTTACATAGTGTTAAGGCAATGGTTCTGAAACAACACTGCCTTGTGTTTAATGGAAGGCAGCTACACGACAACCTTACATTGGCAAATTATGACATCCACCATGAATCGACGATTGACCTCCAAGAAAAAATGCAGATTCATGTAACGGATATGCTAGCAGGCAAGAACATCACTCTTGAGGTTCATAGCTTGGATACTATTGACAGTGTGAAGGCCAAGATTGAATATAGTGTGGGATTTCCCAAGGGCCAGCAGTGCCTCATTTTCGGCAACAAACACCTAGAGGATAACTCAACCTTAGTGGACCACAACATTTGCGAGGAGTCAACCCTTCTCCTTGTTGTCCACCCAATAGGCTTGATGCGGATCTTCGTGAAGACGCTAACCGGAAAGACCATCGCTTTTGCGGTTAAAAGCTCGGATACTATCGACAATGTCAAGGTGAAGATCGAGGAGAAGGAAGGAACTCCTCCAGACCAGCAACGCCTCATCTATGGTGGCAAGCAGTTGGAGGACCGCCCCACCTTGGCAGATTATAACATACAGAATGAGGATACCGTCCATATGGTGCCCCGCCTTCGTGGTTCTTGAGATAGATGCCATGCATGGTCACTCAACATGTCTAAAATTGTGATTTTCCATGCCAGTAGACAGTAGTTGCATGTCAGTACCGGGTCTGTCTTGACATAAGCCATTGTTTTTAACTTTCCGTTTTAATCTGGGGAGTCCATTTGGTTTTCTCACTTTCTTGGCATGGTGCGGCACAAGTTCTTGTTCTTTTATGGCCATGGCTGCACCCCTCCCTGCTTTGCATCTGAATGTTCTGTGAGCAGCATCTCTTGTCATTGCTTACTGCCAGTTGCTTTTGCTTTGACGCAAGATAATTTCAAGAGATACCAAGATAAATTTCAAGAGATACCATTATTATTCGTTTCTGTTTTTACTGCATCGACAGGAAAAACTCTGAAGTTTATAAAGAAAAACAAACAACCGGAGCCGTAAGCAGTTAAGGATCACATGCGTAGCCTTCAATTCAATTCATCTGATCAATTCCACCTGCAGTTTTATACCAAGGCATCTATCGATCAGTTGGCTTTCTTATCATTAGCTGCTGATGATGAGTGCTGACGACCTGGCACAAGTTGATGAAGGGGATAAATGTATTAAACTGAAGGTATTAGCGTTTAGGTGATGTCGCCGGCGAGGATTCCGAGGAAGATCACGTACCCAATGGAATACAGACAATGCACAAGATCAATGCATATGCAGCCGACCACACGCACGTCACACGACTTGTAGCCTAGCACTGGACCTGCAGGTTCGCAGGTTGACATCGCCTATCAACTGGCTTGCAAATCTTACAGGGTCCTAAGTGCAGAGGCGATGAGAGAGAGTTAGCAGCAGTCAACCACAAATGATGAAATGAACCAGTTCACAGCCAGCAAATAATAACCATTTCATTACCGTAATATTAAGATGGAAAAAATGAATTTTTCTCATGTAATACAAAATGAAAAATGAACCTGCATTGGAGGAGTGCAGCATCTGTTCAGGGCCGGGGGGGGGGGATTTAAAAGTAATACTGGTCAATGAATGGTTGGTCATGTAAATATCTATATGTATTTACAATACTACGTATTGTCGTCTTTTTTCCATGAACATGAGATGGTGGCAAGACCGCCATGGCGACGACCACGATGACGGCTAAAAACACAACCCTGCTGACAGGTGCCATGAGAGATGGTGTTTTCTAGTGTTGTTGCTTGTGTGTGTGTGTGTGTTTTGACAACAAACGCATTTATATTATATTATCACAATAGTTCGGAATACAATAGGGTCCTCAAAAGAAGACCAAGTTACATCGAAGTCATAGATCTGCAGAGAACGGCAACACTATCCATGGCGATAACTACGACGAAGAAACCGTCGGGCGGGGATCGCGAGGGCGTCGAGGGACGATGCACTTTCGGGCGAAGGACCGTACAAAGCATCGGTTGAAGCTGGCCTGGTCGAGCGGATGAAGAAAGTGCAAACCGACAACCGATTGATATGATTGGAGTTGTCGTCGGAGGCTGAAGATGTAGCTCGAACCGGGGTCCCAGGGGAGGCGGCACTGTCGAAGGAGCACCAGGAGAAGAGCCACCATGTTGCAGAAGGGAGTACAAGCACCGTAGACTGTAGTGGATAAAAAACATAAAAGAAAATAAAGCTAAAAAAAGAAGGAAGAAAAAGATAAAGCTGAACCGGGAGCCTTCTATCATGAAAGGCACGTGTCTCTGTGGGTGAGCTGGGGAGGGCACGCGTCTGCATTGGGGGAGGAAGAAAACATGGAGCACTACATGCAAGACACACAACAGTTGTGGACCCCACATCGCAAGGTGGGAGACCCACCATGTGGTGCTCCAGGAAAAAATCCCCTGGACAACGAATTTCTTGGTGGCAGGGGAGGCACGCCTGATGAGGCCGTCAATGCGAGCGGTGCCGCCCTGCTGCCCCTGCTGCTCGGCGCATCGAGATTGGATCAAATCCCGCTCCCAGGCCAGTCCCCAGCTTCGTCTACCTCACTGCTCCGCGCGTGGCGGACAAGGAGGAGACGGCCGGCGTGGAGTGATGGATTTGCTACCGGATTTGGAGAGGCAGAGCCCAACGGACGTCGGCGTCGGGGTGGTGGGCATGACACGGATTGGTCGGCGTCGCCTCGGCGTATGGGTGGGACGGTGTGGTCCAAGACCCACCTGAGCGTTGGCCGCTCCGCTCCCGCCATGGCTTAGTACCTCCACCATCTCCCTGAACAGCTGCTCCCATGGCTTCATCTTGAAAGGTTGAGGAAGAGAAGGTGGCCATGGAGGCCTTTATTCACTAGCACACTATAATAGAGGAAAGAAGGAGCAATCGCCCCGCCTGCTTGGCCGCCAGCGAGGACGCCAGGGTGGCAGGGGACCGGCGACGGGCAGAGGTGGAGGGGCTGGGAGGAGGAGTGCCGGCGACGGGAGGGAAGAAGGAGATGGTGGAGAGAGTAGTTGAGGACGGCTACTACAGAGAGCGTACTACTCGCGAACGAGAGCTTTCGTCCGTCCGGTCGTTGGACTTCTTGTTGCTTGTGTTGGGTTCTGACTTGCGAGAGGTTGTTAGGTTACTAAAATGCAGCGCTCGGTGTCCATGTTGATACTAGTACAGTGCCCGTGCGTTGCTACGGTTTCATTTAATGAATGTATTTTAAAGCAATCCGACGATAAGATAATTTTATAGTCTGTCTCCCACGATTGTACAGAACCAACATCTCCCATGGCCATTCTCAATGCCAATACAGCTTCTTTTAACATCCCATAACCTCACCTATGTACAAATGGCCACACACTCCACGGCAAAGCATTCGGCAGCAATGAGGATTATTAAAATAAATAAAGCACAATCCGACAATAAGATTTTTTCATAAGGCCTTCCTTTATTATATCAAAACTATCATATATTTAAGGAAACAACAACGGCAATGATATATATTCAAGCATGCATACACAGGTTACAAAGCTGCCATCAGCACCGAGTTACTGTCATATTCTTAGTGTCCTACCAGCGTTGGGATCAAGCATGTGAGTTCCATTCAAATCAACCTGCATAAGGCACAAGCAAAAAGTATTGATTAGTGACAACTGGACCATACCAAGTTATGACATGCCAAGTATATTGCATAACATTATTTCAATGTAAACATTTACAGGCATTGAGAACCATTATTTAGTAATTCTAACATGAACGGCAACAACAGTCCTATCCCAGATTCCCAGCTTGCCCATTTTCAGTTTGGTGCAAATTTCACAACTAACTGTTAATTAGGTCAAAATACTATTCAATTTCACGATTATGAGCTCAATAACATCTAGTGGTTATCTAACTTTTCGATGCTAACTACACTACAACTCCATTTAGAAACCAATTGATTTATCTACCATTTCATTCACGACATACATGATCAGTCAACTTTGCTCAGATTACATTGAGGAACCACTCTGTTATCAGTCTATCACTTGATCATTAAAAAAGAAGAAAACAACCAAGTTGGTGAACACACCTGCGCCATCAGCACTTTAAATATCTTCAATGTAAAAATAGTAACAAACCTGTCTACTTGTACAGCAAATAGAAAATTTGATAATTAAAGGTGAAGAACAACACTTGCCAATGCTACAAAATATAATTAAACCTGTCCTGACATTGGGTTCTAAATAATTACTTCTAGCAAAGGTTTTGAAGAGCTTAGAAGACAAAAATTAAGAATGACATGGGATCAATTAAGCTGCAACCGAGAAACCATTTATACAGAACAAGGTAATACATGCTGAACAGAATCATATATGAATTAATTATTATGTTATATTTAAACTATATATGCTATAACATTTAAAATAATTAGGTGTACAGATAGAACACACCTGCGTAACCATTGCTTGTTTATGACAACCATTGCTTTCTCACAAGATGAGCTCTTTCAGCAGTTTCCATGCACAGATAAACACACCTAATAAAAGTTCATAAACAGTTTTGTAAAAAAAAAAAAAAGTTCATAAACAGTTTAATCAATACAGAACAACAAGATTCATGTGTTAAAACAAGGTCTTTCATTAGAAACAGCCTGAGAGAATTAAGATACTTTGCACATGTCATAAAAAAATTTAGCTAGGAATGAGAACAAACAACACACATACACTTGCATGAGTGGAGATTTAAAAGCCTGAAGGCCTTGATCTGAGGGAGCCACAACTTAGCTGCATATGCAGTACAAATTTCCTCAGCACCCAGAATTGAAGAGAAAGCAAAGAGTATCTTTCCGCCTACATGCAGAGTAACATGTCATTCAGATTCAGTCTCTGGTTAAAAAAATCAGGTCTTTGTTGTCAGTACGATTCCTAATATCAGTTGAGATCCCATCATTTTGAAAGCCAGTAAATAACTGCAATGCAGGCCCTGATCACTGCTGAAAGCAACTTGGCCATGGAAGAATTTGAACACAATACATAGGATAAACAGATGCAATAGCACAATGGATGCATTTGTTAAGAGTTGGACAGGCTCATACCCTGATGGAATTATCATAACTGACACTGACAGAGACCGAAATCTCAAGGATGGGGTGCCATTGCACCATCTTGACGTCCTGTGGGTGGCCCGTCAGCACCGAGAGATACTCGAACTTTTTCCCTGGCAGCACCTCCCATATCCGCATCATCTTGTTTTGGCTGCACATGGTGAGCATCGAGGCTCCACGACACACTCTTTCACCTCGTTGAGTGGAACTTTTTGCGTTTACCAGCCCCAGCAAGATGTCATTGATATCCTGGATCCAGAGATCCATGGGCCAGGCAGGAGGTCTCGTATGTGACTTCCACTGGTGGCCTCCTCTTGCCTCCACTGACTTCTGCTGGTAGCATCCTCTTGTCACCACTGCTGCATCAGACTGGAACATCCATTTACCAATATGCATTTCACAAAGCTGCAAACATGAGAAACCAAAATTTCATAACCAACGTAAAATTTTTGAATTGACTGAAGGATTGAAGTAACAAATTTTCGAATCATACCTTTCCTGAACTCCAATCCTTCCAGCAAAATCACCACATGAATCGACCATTTCATCCATGTTGCTACAAGTAGCTACGACAATCATTAGTTGCAACGAGACAGAGGCCGTTAATCCTGAACAAAATAGATCATCAATCCCAGACAAGATTGGTAAGCAAATAGAGACTGTAACAATAGAACTCAACATTGAACGCTTGTACTTTAGTGCCATCAGGATTGCATGAGAAGCTAAAACAAACCCCGTGTTCCTGCCAAAGCCAATCTTTCAAAGTAGCATTGCCAAAGCCGTTTTTCCCTTGCTCCCCCTAAATCCATGGTGATTTGAAGGTGTAAATTAACAGAGCACTTGGTAACTGAACAAAAGAATTGTTTGTGTAATAACTATCATAGGAGTGCTTACCTGATTGTTGTGTGACATTGGATTCTGCTGTAAGTTCAACTGAATTGGGGGAGTACCACTCGTTCCTTGCATAACATCGAGCAAAGGCTCTGCAGTCTTGCCTGAACATTCCTTTGCTTCCTCCCCCTATAAATCCATGGTAATCTAAGATCACCAAATCACCAATCAATGGAGCACTTGGGAGATTAAGATTTCTTCTCACTGCATATATAATGTATGTACAAATGTATCAGAAAACAACGAATACACAATCCTGATTTTATTATTTTTATAAATATTTAATCACCATGGCTAAAACGGATATGGAAGGCATACCTTTTGTTATTCCCAGTTGAGGCGTTCGGCATCAGCAGAAGTCGCGCGACACTCGAAAGTCAGGAGTCGATCCCACGCCATTGTGCGCCGACTTCCTCGTCGAGCTCGTCGTCCTTCTTATTCACGGAGAACAGCTGCTGTCGGGGCAGCGCACGCGCGACGCTACGGCGGTGCGAAGCAGTGCCCTCGCTGGATTCGGAGGAGACGTGGCAGGGGCGGTGCGCGCAACGGCGTGGTATGGGCTGGGGAGGAGCGAGGTGTGGGGAGCTGTTGGGGCCATCGCCCTACGCCCATCCAGCCTTGGGAGAGAGATGGAGGGAGGAGAACGGGAGAGGAGAAGTCGGAGCTTGCGTGTGGGGAAGACCAAAAGTCATCGGGGCAGCGCACGAGGCTGGATGGGCGTAGGGATTAGCGGCGTCGGGGAGATGGAAAGCCGCTGACCGCGCGTGGGGTGGAGGCGAGGGATTAGGACGGTGGATGATGAGGATTGATCCCAACAATTTTGGCCCTGGGATGTTGGTGGGTGAGTGAGAGAAGAGGTTAAAACGGTCGGGCCCATTCATTTCAAAAAACCGCTTGTTTAGTTTTAGGGTGTAATTTGTTGGGTGCACTTAAGAAAAATTAGGAGAGAGATTGATGTGGTGGGCGGTTCTTTGGGTGTGAGGCGAGAAAAGTTTTTTTACAAGATTATACGCAAGTAGAGATAGGCGAGAGGTTATTGGACTGGAGGAGCAAACATGGAAACAATATTAAACACCCCCACACCCACCCACCCCACCCCCACACACACTTGTTATGTATCTTTGGTCCATTCATCGCTCTACCCACAATATTATTATTGATGTGATAAACTTTGTCTCGACCTATAAACTATGTGGTCATTGTAATTATTAAACTATAGAATCTCATATGCAACGTTTTTTGTTCTCATATATTGTAATATTTTATAATATCATTTTCGATAGTCTGAGGCCATTTTGTCCCCACGAGTCGACAAATATATTTGTTGAAAAGAAAAAATTAAACCCCGTAAAACCGCGGGTTAGCATTTCCGTAGGCTCCAGCCTCCAGCTAAGAAGAAACCAAAGGGACCGCAGTAGAAAGTGGCGCTAGTCGCTGCAGCCGCCAGAGCGTCCAATCTCATCACGGTCGCTTCAAGCTGCAACGAACTCCTTCCCTCGGCGATATCGCCCGCTGCTGCTCCTATCCCTTTCCAGCCTGCCACTACCTACGCTAGCATGGCCATGATGCTGCTAGCGCGCAACCTGCGCTCCGGCCTCCGCCCGCCGCTCGCCGCCGCCGCGTTCTCGTCGGCGTCGGCGGAGGCGGAGAGGGCGATACGGGACGGCCCGCGGAACGACTGGAGCCGGCCCGAGATCCAGGCCGTCTACGACTCCCCGCTCCTCGACCTCCTCTTCCACGGGGTACGTCACACATTACACACCGCCTGGAATGGAATGGACACCTCGCGATCCCAAATTCCACCACTAGTCCTATGCTGGCGCTCTCGGGTTTGGTACCGGATTAATGACCTCGCCGGAAATTTAGTGATAGATTCTGTCTTTGAGCTTCTGGCAGTTGCAGGCCGTGGATTTACTGGCAAGGTTATGTTTAGAGTCTTTCGGCGGTGAATGCTAGATTTGTTGAGCTGCTAGTACTAGTAGAATGTTATGTTTTTTTTTTTTTAACTGTGGAGATTGCCTCAGAGTGTCGTCGGTTAGGCAAATGCCAAAACTGTTCCATTTTGGGGAATTTCTTGTTCTGGTTGGCGATAGCTATTGACATTTCAGCTCAAAGACAGAATATTTCACTAAATTAGATATCACTTCATGTTCAGCCAACGATGAGGACAGTGGGTAACTGGGTATTATTCAGATATCAGAATATATTATATATCCGTTCATGTTCAGCTAACACTTGATGGATCTAGTACACAAATATTATTGGTGTATATGTTACCCAATTTTGTTAAATGTTGGTGATGAGCATCTCAGCTCTGTCAATTTAGGTTTTAGAACTTTTAACCAGTGGGAAGCCCCAATTATCAACACTTCAATAGTTATGTCAACTTCATTGGGTTCTTTTTGAACTTTGCGTCCAGGTTTTTCACTCACACAGTCACACTATATGGACACTGAAATTTGTCCATTGCTACAAAGTATTCGGCGTTGAAAGCCAAAGCCAACCTTTTCATATTGTAAACATTTTAAGCTTGTTGCCTGTGCAAGAAAAGACTGGTCACATGGACTTAGGTGTCAAATGCCAAGCTTTTGTGATCAAAAGTTAGTAAAAGGCGTGAGCTATTTATAGGTCCGTCTGTAGTGTTGGTAGGAATTTACTGCCCCAAAGGGCATATAACAGGTATAGCCTAGAGCATGCAAATTCACATCAAGCATTTTCCTCTAAAGGGCTTTCAAAAGTTGGCACTGCAGTTATTGAAAGTTTCACTTTTAGGAGCAGGATGTTCTTGACAAGTTTTTCTAAGATCCACCTTTAGAAGGCTGTATGGTTGTTGATTCTTCTCATACCTATTGGGCAAGTGTTGGAGTATCACATAGTTCTGTACAGGAAATCTATATACAAGTTTATACTGCTACGAAATTCCAAAATTGTATGTTACCAGAAGGTAGGAGAAGAGAGGGGAGCACAGAACACACACATACAAGCACCAGCAAGTTCTGCTGAACTGAACTACCTATTACATTACCATTGCATATATACACAGAGCTAGCTAGTGAAGGTGGACTGCTGTAGTAGCCAAGTTTAGTCAAGTCTAATGTCCTACTTGGCTGCTAAGCCTTGCTACTTAAATTGCTCTGTAGTTGCAAGGGAATTGAACTGCAGTAGGAAGGAAATTTAGGCTGCAATTGCTTGCAGACTTCTCTGGAAGACAGCAGCAGATTATCTTGCATTGCTGTTTGGTGGGCTAAGGTAATCCGCATGATCAGTAAGTAGTACAGGAAAGGAGCAAATTCTCTCATCATTCTAACTGCGTGTGGTTGCTTTGGAAGCACTGCCTGTGTCTTTGATGGAGACTCCCCTTCTGTTAGCGAGCTTTTGAGACAATTTAAGGATGAGTATATGCTCTGGTGCCTAGCTAGAGCTAAGAAACTTGAAGCTCTCGGACTAAATAGGGTAGGACATTTTGGATGAGTCTTTTCCTTGTTGTTTGGTTATCAAAAGTCTTTTTCAAGTAATCGTGTTGTTAAGTTTCTCCAACCTTCTCTTGTATGGGGTGCTGGAGTTTGGTATTGTATACGGGCTACTTGTTTCCTATCTATAATACAAAGATACGTAGCTCTCTGCGTATTGGATAAAAAGAAAATTTGGTGTAGAACTATTACATTCCTGAGCATTTTTACCCATCATTGACTGTAAACATTCCTTGAAGTAACTCCACAGACTGCTAGTTTGTAAGACAGGTTCAAATAATCAAATGCTTCATTATTTGTTCAAGAACACAATGTTCTTGTACTGTATGAGTTTACCTGGGCTGGAGCATTTAGCATTCATGTGATTACGCCGCAATGAACAGTTAATAGGGTACCAACAGTTCTGGTGTGCCATTTGTTCTTCTCATTACTGAGCAACGACTTTATTGTTTTCGTGCTCAGGTCCACGTAAATACCCATAAATTCAGAGAAGTGCAGCAATGCACACTTCTTTCAATCAAGACCGGTGGGGTGCAGTGAAGATTGCTCTTACGCCCTCAGTCATCAAGATACGACACTGGATTGAAGGCCCAAAAATTGATGAACAAAGATGCTGTCTTAGAAGCAAAAAAGGTATTGTTAACATAATAATTGGCGGGCGAGGTCGATGGCCTCCTCCATCGAACGGGCTCGAACCATTCGAAAGTGCCGCCCGCAGCGAGGTGCGCAAGCCTTCGACGAAGAGGTCGACGCTGTGGCGTTGTCCTCAAAAATCCATGCGTGAAGCAAAGACCTCGGCGGGCGTTGATGTAGTCGCCCGCCTTGCCCTCTTTGGGAAGGCGGCGATATGCCCCCATGGCGCCGAGGTGTCGGGCGGGGCCGGTGATGTCGCAGTATCTGGTGAACTCGCCCCACTCGAAGCGGGGACTTCTTCTTGACAGTCGATGTACCGCATCGCAAAGAAGACCGGGTGAGGTGGAAGGCAACACAGAACTCACGTAGTAGTCCCGTCGTCGATGTCCAAGTTGAGCTCGAAGAAGAGCCCAAATTGCGTAATCCAGAGGTCGGGTCGCCGGGCCTCGCGAACCCCGACACGCGCGCGCCGCGGACGAAGGGAGGGTATGCCGCTGGTGGCGCACGGTACCGGGGCGCGGGTGGCGCGGTCATTACGAGCGCCGCGGTGGCGTCGTGAAGGGCAGGGCGCCGCGGTGACGCCATTCTCGCCGAGTCCCGCGCGTCGCAGGCGTTCGTGGGAGGAGAGGGCAGCCGGCAGCCGCAGTTGTCGCCGAGGATGATGTCGCGCATACGCCGGTGCGCCATGTACGGCCGCATCTTCCTCGCCGAGCTGAGGATGGCGTGGTCGGAGCCGGCGTCGAGCCGGCGTGGCGGGGCGGCGCCGTGGTTGCGCCGCCGCCTCTTCGTACGGCGGCGGCGTCGCCGCTAGTCCGTTCCTCCGGCTTGGTCGTCGTGCTTTGGGGGTCCCCGAGGTGATGTAGACGCACCATGCAACGGCGACGAGCCTCCATACCGCCGGGCGGGCCGATCCGCGTTAGCGAAACGCCGAGGAGGCCTTCGCCACGCTGCGGTGAACTCCGTCATCTCGAAGACATTGGTGGTGCGATCGCCCCGGTCTCCGGATACCAATCGCCGATTCGGCTAGATTGGGCCGGAATTGACACTCGATAAATCGACCGTTGGAGCTCCCGAGATGGCGCACGGCTGCGGCTTCGCCGGCTGGCGACGAGCAACAAATGAGCAACGAGGTGGAGGGGAGGAGCCGTCGGGGGAGGGGGGCGGGCGCGGCGGTGAAGCGCGGGCGCTGGGCTGATGGGGTGGGCGCGCGAGGCGAGGAGGAGGCGGCGGCAAGACGGCACGAGTCGGAAGGCTTAAAGATATTTTTTTATTTTGCTTGCTTATCCCCTAGAGATTACATGCCTCTTGCTTATATAGCCCGACCCGGTGGGACTTGTAATCTAAGCAATCTCTATAAGGTTTCCTTATACGATCGAATACCTTTTACAAGCATATCCTAATTTATTCTTTTCTAATAAGGGTCTCCCTTATAGATGAGATATCCCCTTGCACATCGAAAATTACCTAAGATAATCCTAACTTGAATATGAAGCAAACTCGGAATAAATGCGGGGGAGAAGGAAGGCGGCCGGCCGTGTCAGCCCATCAAGCCACTCTCGGGGGTGGCCCAATTACTCGTTCATGACACCTTTATTTAGGAATGGATTCGAAAAGTTACCCACTCTTGTTCTAGCTACTGTAGCTTATTGTCCGGTCCGTGAAAATGGATTTCTAGGGTAGCTCATGGGACGAGCTACCCTCGAAAAATTGGGGCCATGGGCACCCTTGAAAAAACCATGGGGAAGTTTCTTATTTGTCTTTGGAAGTTGAGTTCATTCCTTTCTTGATACAAAAAAAAAGTTTTCCCTTCCTAATATGACACTAACTTCTAACATTCATTCCTTATTTGACATTTTCGTCACTTGTATTAGTTAAGTTAGATGAAACAATATGCCAACCATGTCCAAAAATCAAGAAACTTTTTGTGGTGATACAACAAATGAATATGAACCCATATACTTATTAAAATAACACATATGTATTTACAACTTTAAACTTAAAATTCACCAACTCAAGGCTACCCTTATAAGTTCTCTCGATTTTTATGGCGACAAAAATACTTTTAAAAATTATAAGAAAATAACTAATATTTCTCACATGAGATGCTTGAACTCATTAAATTATTTCCTATCAAAACTTATCCGGAGTATTATGAAGAATCATAAACTTAGGAAAATTTTAAAAACCTTCTAATTATTTATGTAACTTATGGTAGAAATCATTTTATAAGTGCCTAAATCTCATGTAAGGAATAAAAATAGTTGTTTTTCTATAATTTTTGGAAAGTGTTTTGGAACCATAAAAGTTCAAATATGCTTCAAAAGTAGTCAAATTTGGTGAATTTTATTTGAAAAATGACATATCTGTGTTCAAGCAAAATTCAATCATCTTCATTTGTTCTATTATAAAAAAAAAAAGTTTCACTAATTTTAGAGATGGTTTGATAGTTGTTCTGTTCAATTTATGTGACAGAAGTGATGAAAATATCAAATAAGAACTAAAAGACAACTCATTGTTATATAAGGGATGGAAAAGATTTCAGCGTTAAGAAAGGAATTTTGTCATCTTCTGGTGTAAAATACAATCAAGTTACTTGTAAAAATGGCTATCGAGCTCGCCAAGTTGAGATCTCTCTATTATCTAGAGCGACAATGATTCTTGTGCGTACATGTCTGGATGGATCAGCTCATCAGTCATGATATATCGTTTTTCTTATTCCGGTGCTCTCTATTCCATTCATTGTGGTCTCTTTAAAATAAACCGTAGAGATGTTGGGAAAGTTAATAAGAAATTTTGAGCTGAAGAAATGCGAGATGATATAATAAAAAAATGGGAAATTTCAGAGCTTTATTCATTCAAGTTATCTGGATTGATTGTCGAGATAAAGCACTACATTCTGTCAATTTGTCGAGAAAAATTGACCACATCTTATTTCAATCAGGTACAGCTGAAAAAAGAAGAAGTGGTCAGGTTCAGAGATGTGCTTTATATGTGATATTCCTGAAACAAATGACCACATCTTATTTCAGTGCCCAATTGTTGTGTATCTATGGACTTTTCTCAAAATAAGCTTGGGTTGGTTGAGATCACCAACAAGCTGTGCAGACTTTCTTTTAGAGTTCTTGGACAACTGCCATGGAGTTAGGCAAAATATGACCTTAGTTATTTGTGCAGGTGCCATGTGGACCATCTGGAAGACAAGAAATGATATGGCTATTAACAAGAAAGTGCTGGCCTCTCCCAAGGGTTTAGTCTACAAAACGATTCTGCTCAAATCCTGGAAGCCGCTGCTGAAGACGAAGATGGAGCCGGTAGCTGAGGAGATGATGCTGCTGATGACGGCGAATGCTCATTAGAAGATCAGACCTGCCCAGGAAGAAACAATAGCAATCGATGCAAAACTGCAATAAGTTCGTTTATCTTTGCTGCACTATCTTTCCCTTGGGGTATGCCCCTGTGATGGGTGTTTTTGCTATATTCAGTCGGTTTTAGGATGTCGCTGTAGTAGTTCAACTTGTTTTAGAGTTATAAGAACAGAGGATGGTAGATGTCATAGGGCGGCACTTATGAGTGCTTTGAAACTGTTTGGCCCTGGCTATGCCAGTGTGCGGGTCGGGGGTGTTTGATACGCTTTCTAATAAAGCTGGGCAAATGCCTCTGGTCTAAAAATTTGTCGAGAAAATATCTTGACGATTATTACCTCTGTTAGCTCTAGCTACTTGACCATGACAATGCGTTATTTTCTGGGACAATTTTGGCCTGCTCCTATCTGTAGTTGTAACTGTGATTTTACACTATTATTTCAACTTTGTTTGGCCCCTGCATTTTGAAGCTGGAAATTGGATTTGTTGCCTCTTCCCTTGAATCCGCATAAACAGTGCAGCTGTAAAATTGTACGCACGTGTGGATTTGTTTCTACTTTTTCGAGAACCTGTGATTTTGACAAATTATTTTAAAAAGTTAAACTTGTCGGAATTCGTGAAGGGAAGAAGATGTTTTGTCCTGCAGATTTGTCCTCAACGCCGACCTGTTGGAACTTGTAAAGGTTGTTTGTGTAAAGGCTGTGCAGACCCAGGGATTATTAACAAGAGCCCTCGAAGCAGAGCTAAACCACTCCAACTCTCAAGGTCAGGGCAAATGAAGAGTAACGTAACTTTCTTGGCAGATTTGTTGCCGCTCATTAGAAACTGAAGTGTTGTCTTTGTCTTTGTTGCAAGTTAATCTTTCAGTGGCTGTCGTTCATATCTTACTGGAAGCTGTTTGCATGCATCAATGTGTTGATTGGTGGTGAAGGGTCACACTCAAAGAGACTGGAGAGGCTGAGATTGTTTATTTACTGCTCAAGACACAAAAACAGGGCAGCTCACTATTTGACTAAATATGCTTATGACGAGGTTTCATCTGTTGTTTGTATCAGATAAGCCCCTTCTTTTGTACTATCATCGATGCTGAGTGTAAGCCGCGACGAGATAAATTCGAACCTTTTTCCTTAAAAAATAAATTGAACTAAAGATCATGACAAACATCCTAAATAGTTTATAATCAGATAAAAGAAATCTCTTGAAATTGTCGGTGTATGTCCGGGAATACCCAACTTTTTTTTTTTTTTTTTGCAAAACGATAAGTATATTTCATGCTTATAGGCATATACATATATGTATCGTTGTTTGCCTAAAAGAGAGGAAAATTGGGTGCGCGGGGTGCACACGCGCCGCACCATGCACACCCCTGCCCTGCGTCTCTGCCATGTGAGGCTCCTGGTGCGCGGGGTGGTCCATGCAAATCAGCGCAGGAATCATCGCAGATGCCCGGACCCGATGCAAATCAAAGGGCATCACGCGTGGGTGTGCATGGGGTAGCGCGTGCGCACCCCACACACCCAATTTATTTCCCCCTAAAGGCCCATCACTTGGTCCATCAAACGCTCTCTACGCTCCCATTAGGTGAACTATAGATTTGGATTTTTTTTTTTGTTGTGATTGTTTTTTAGGAACGGGAGTACCCAACTTTGATATTCTGGCCCCATCACTAGCATAGAGGAGTTGGACGGGCGGCGGCGGCCCGACAGAGGAGGCGGGGTGTGGGCGACAGAGGTGAGCAGGTGAGGGCGCCAACCGTCAAGCAGCGGAGGATGTCCGGCGAGTGGGGTTTTTGGTCGGAGGCGGGAGGAGGGCAGAGCGGCAAGGTCGCTGCCAGCTGCCAGTGGTGGAGGTGGCAGCGGGGCGTCGGAGGTAGAAGAAGAAGCCGGGACGGTCCGATTTTGATTAGACGGTTACAAAACTGCCCGGTGGGATGAGAAAAATCAGCCGGTTGCTGTGTAAATAGATCCTTAATAATGAGTATGATTGTGGCTAACATTAATAATGTCCGGCAAGCACATAATAATGAAATGACACCCCATATATGGCTACTTGAACTATATTTAAAACAGATAAAGGATACAGCAGTAATAAAAATAAAATATGTCTTGAACATTCTCACAGCATTTCAGTAAGCACTACAACTCAGAAAAATAACGAGAGGCAGTTCGTATCAGTTCATGGCAGTATGGCACACATTGATAGCAAAGGGCAGTGGCACCAAGATAAACATGAATATGGTGAGGGCACGATGTTAATGTCAAAACTTGCATTGCACTATATTGCTTTAACGATATCTATTAGAACTCCATACAGCATTCGGTAATATCTTTGAGACTAGTACGTACTAAACGCAGATTGAGTACTCAGTCTTTATCTTTAACCAAGGAATCGTCAACCAAAGAATTAATGGACTTTGGAACTGACAATAAACCTGCGATATAACAACAATACCAATTGCTTTAGTGCACCGTAACTGACAATGTAATTTTGAAATAACCTATGCTACATATTTTTTTTTCAAAAACGTGCACATTACACGTATTGCATTAAGGAAAGATAGAGTCTTACACGTTGTGAGGCTTAGCCAACCTAGTTGGCCGCAACTCACAAAAACACACCGAACAAATATCGCTGGCTTGAACGGCGCAGACGGTAGTCTTTGTCTTGTAATAGTAAACTAGTGTGCGACTAAAAGAAGATAATCATGTAGCCCTAAACGAGCTGCACTGCTGCAAGCAGGGCGGCCAGGGTCCCTGTAACATGCGGATGCTCAAGCCACCTCCTCGTCCCTGATCACTGGAACATTTGTGTCGGAGGCTTTGTTGATGTTGTCGAAGGTCCTCCTGTTCCTCTCCTTCCACACCTCCCCGGCTCACCAAGTAGCACGAGCGAAGTCAAAACCTTTCTGAATGGCTTGGGCACTTGACGCCCGGACGCTAGCCAACGGGGAGACCAAGGTGTCATCCGTCGAGGGGCATAGGGTGGTCGAGCTGCGCGAGCCAAAGTAGGCGATGCCAAACCTCCCCGGTGTAGACGCGGGCGACGCAGGAGGTGGTCGGATGTCTCGAATCACGGGAGCAAAGTGCGACTCCGCCCGGCGGCTGCAAAGCGGTGACACATGCGCCTTTCGGCTGTCCACAACCCTGCCGTGTAGCCCAAGCCGGAAGAAAAAACTTCACCTTTGGTGGTTCCCGGACTTCGCCAAAGCTCCTTTGCTCCCAGCAACTTAGTGGATCCGATGAAGAAGGCCTTGTAGGCGGAAGCCGAGGGTGTCTTGACGGAGGCGATCCATCTCCACATGAAAGCGGTCCTCGGCGCAAGGCCGTAAGACGGCGCCCGCACCTTGTCCCATAGCTCAGCGTACTTTCGACAAGAGCGGCCATCTTTGTATCTTGAGGTGGCGTCTTGGACCTAGTTGTCGTCGTGGAGAGCGTCCTTGGCTGTTCGTTTCCTCCTCCTTGTCCCCACCGCCTGGTATAGGTGAGGCGCCGTCTTCTGATTGCACCATTCGGCAGCCGAGAGTCTGTCGAGAACAAAGTACGTGCTCCGTCCCCAATGATCACCGACACCAATGCCGCGAACATCACGTCCATGGCCCGTTCCGGCCTGGAGGGTAGTAGTGCACACGGTGCATCTGGACAGGTGCGACGAGGTCCACTCCCAATGCAGCCTCAGAGCGTAGCCCAACACCATGAGGTCCGGCAATCCTAAGCCGCCTCGGTCTCGGGGGGAGCACATGATCGGCCAGGCAATGCAGCACTTGCCCGAAGCCACCGTGTCTGTCCCAGCCCAAAGCGGGCGTTCTGCATCTCTTGTCGATCTGCCCGATCGCCCAGGAGGATAGGGCGTAGCAGATAGAGATATGCACCGGGATTGCAGATAGCGTACTCCTCGCGAGCTCCAACCTGCCCGCGTTGTTGAGCAGCTCAGCCTTCCAAGGCCACTGCATCGACTAGAGCCTGCTCGTGCTCACGTGCGAGATATGGACACCGAGAGAGGTGCTCCCAGGTACTTGGTGGGGAAGTGTTGCAGGCGATAGGGGAACACCTGCAGGATTGCGTTGACCTGGTCCTCGGAGCATCTGATGGGGGTGATGGAGCACTTGGACAAATTTGTTGTCAGCCCCGAAGCTCCGGCGAACAGCTCCAGGATCCCTTTGATGCATGCGAAGTCGATCGGGTTTGGCTGCACAAAGATTGAGGAATCAAGGTTGGTTCGTCCCTTGCCTCTTGTGATGAAGTGATTGACAACACTGTGGCATTTGATGTTTTCCTTGGCTTGTGATATGCAGGTGATGAACGTGACATGGCGATCGGCGGTGCGACGTGAAGGGCAAGGTGAGGCCTTGGCACTGAAGGACCCGAGGAGACCGTGCGGTGCCATGGGTGGTTTACATGGCGCAAGTCGGAGCAAGGAAGCATGGAGGGTGGCGACACGTCGGCCAAGTCAATTAAGGTGGAGGCGATGGCAAGATCGAAGTAGATGGCTTGTGCGGTGAGACCATGAAAAGACTTGAAGGCATCAAGCTTGGTGGGAGGTCTCACACGTGATCAACATCGGTTTCGGAAGAAGAAGAGGATTAGAAACAATACCGGTTGGCAGGAATTCTTCCTGTATTGCACAATGAAGTACTTTCTGGAACGTGCTAATGCAGCGCATCAAGCTATGGCAGACATTCAAGGTGTACTCAGCCAAAATGACCGCGTACTTGGACACAGCAAATAAAGGCTCTTCTTCACTGAGCCAATCCTGCAACTCTACACTGTGCTAGTAGCGATGCAGTTGGGTGGAAGTATGAGGTTCAGTGCAAGGCCAAAGTGAGGTACTGAAAGAAGAAGGCAAATGGTAATTGTTGAGAATGAGACGTGCAAATGCTCTTGCCAGAAGCGCGCAGCTACTACACAAGCCCTGCACACATGTGATCGCTGCTTGTTATGCAATTTGAGGATGGCACCACGGTCTGTACATGTCTAGATACTACTTACTTCAAGGAAACCGTTCTGGCCACTTGGAACCACACTCTTGAGGGCTACCTCTTTCTTGGTTCTTTCACTCAAGACCCTAGGGAAAATGCAACTTACATACTTGAACTAGATCCAGAAACGTGCCAAGGCGTTGGACGACGGAAGAAGAAGAGGATTACTGGATTATTAACAACATGGATGAAGCTGAAGCTGGTCCTGTAGTGCAGCTGATCTGCTCTAATTAGAACAATCCAGGGTACTCCTAATCCTAAAATAAATGCACCGCAACATCTTATGCTTGCAACACACCTCGCCCAATGTAGGTGATGTTCCAGCTAGGGCTGCCGTTGGGGAAGCTACAGGTGAACCCGTACCCATGCCCGCAGATTCCCCATTCCTAATTCCCCATGAGGGTAATCCCCAGTGGATATAGATAAGCCCATGAATTAAAAATCCAAGCAAAAGCCAGCGCACCCACTCTCCTTCCCTCCTCCCGTCTCCTCGATCCCTAATTCCTCGCGTGTTGTCGCTGTCCACCGCGGCAGGGCCGGGGCAGGGCAGGGCAAGCAACGGCCGCCTTTCGTGCTCATGTCGTTTTCTCCCTCCAGATGTCATTGTCTACCTATGCCCACGCCGGCCACCGCCACCGCCGTTGTCTTTTCCTCTTGGCGAAGCGAGCACCACGCTACACCTCCTTGTCCTCCTCGTCGCCGTCGTGCTGATCGTCGATATGTGCTCGGCGTCGCGGCGGTTCTCGACAGTGGCTATCTCGCACGCGCCCAACACAACGCTCATCTGCGCGCTCATCACCACCAGCGCCGCCCGGAGATGCCGCCCGGCGCGGCGGGACCGACTTAGCGTGCGGGCTCATGGCGCCTTCGGTGGCCACGCCACCATGCGGTGGTGGTCCTTCTCCGAGGGATTCGCCGCCAACCGGTCCCACCCGAGGCCGCCGCCTCTACTAGGGCCTCGCTCCGCTCCCTCAACACCTGAAGATCTCTAGTTTAGTTTTGGATAATTAGTGACTCTGTCTCGCTAGGGCTAGTAGCGGATGTTGCGCGAGAAGATGGTCGGCCGGATGGGGTACCGGTTGGGGGTGGAGGATGGTGCGGATGGGGCGTAAGGTGTACCGAGGACGAGCTTGGCCATTCCTCCGACCCGAATAGGAGAGCAAAGCAGCATCTCCCATGTCGTCCTCATTGTTCGGGATCTGGCCCAGCTCTCGGAACTCGTCATTGATCGTCATAGCCACATCCGGATCATCATTGGAGGCCGCCATGTTCGCATCTCCGGCCCTCACCCTCGTCGCACACCTCTTTGTCCTTGTCATTCAACCCTTTGTTCCTCAACGGCTAGAGCGGCACCACATCGCCCGGCGACTTGCAAAAAATAGCATGGAGAAGAGTTAGGGTTAGGAATCATAGAAGAGAACAAGATGAAAGAGGGGGAGCAGAGGCAAAGAGGGTAGGGGTGGACATCACCGTCGACCGCTTATTTGGAGCCTGGGCGCTAAAGAGGGAAGGGGTGGACCACGAGAGGCAAAGCGGTCGATGGGACGGCGGGGAACCGGTAACCGAGATGTGGGGAGGGGAGAAGAGGGTGAAGATCCGGTCGTCGAGGTGCCGAGGTGTCGCTAGAGAGGACGAAGATGCGAAGGCCCGGTCGGCAACGACGGGGCGCGAAGGAGCGGATTAGGGTTGCGGGCGAGGTGGCCGGGCGTCACGCTGGCAGTGCGACTATATGCTAGAGGGGAAGAATGGGATTAGGGGATGAGCAAGGGGCGACTTTTATTTGACGCCGCCCCTCGTCTCCCACTCGACGGGGCCTCTAACCGACGAAGGCCAAAAACCGTGTCGGGCCAGACGGGGCACACGTGTGTTGGGGTAGGCCCAAGCGCGGCCTGCTACGAGCACCAGGCTGGCCCGAGCACGGTTTGGACCAGGTCGTGCCGTTTTTTGTCGTGGCAAAAAATCGTATACCGGGCCGGGCCTTCGTGCTTCGGGCTTTCTGCACATCTATAACCGCATATACAAATATTTGTGGATACCCGAGGTGACGGCTATACGGGCGAAAACTTCACCTGTGGGCAGCAAACGGAAAAAGAAGGCTTCACCAGT
Source organism: Hyparrhenia diplandra (assembly GCA_015847255.1). Lineage (NCBI taxonomy): Eukaryota > Viridiplantae > Streptophyta > Magnoliopsida > Poales > Poaceae > Hyparrhenia > Hyparrhenia diplandra. Next base: position 45,491 of record JADLZK010010301.1, read on the forward strand.
GGATAATAACCATTACCCGTTTAAACATACATCCTCCAGTTTGGTAAACAAAGTCATTTAGGACAACGACACGGTCTTCAAAGTACAACTTTGACTTCTTATTTATTATAAAAATATTTATTAAAATCTAACATATGTATACTTTATTGAAAGTATTTTGCAAGACAAATCTATTCATTTAGTTTTCACATTTTCAAACGCATATTCATAATTTATATTCCAATGTTTAACTCAAACATGTTTTCCAAAACGAGTTCATTACCAAGCCGGAGAGAGTAAAAAGTCATTAAAATATTAATTACTAGGAAAAGTGCCCGTGCGTTGCAACGGGAGTAAATCTTATCGTAGAATCATTAATTCAAAGAAGAGAAGTAAACACACTTTAAGCAAACTACTTAGAGTGTTAACTTTATTGTGTTCACAGCGGTGCATCCGTGCTCTCATGCGTTGCGACAGGAGTGAATATTATCGTAGAATCATGAATTCAAAGAGAAGAGAAGTAAACACACTCTAAGCAAACTACGTAGAGTGTTCACTTTATTGTGTTCACTTTACAGTGCAGCGGCGCATCCGCGAGAGTTTCTATTTGAATTTGCAAAGTGAACACGATACTTCTCGCAAATAATAAGCCCATGTATAAAAACTATCATCTCTTGCACTTTTACATCTGGACCCAATAAAGATTTTCTATTTGATTTTGTAGCCTTTCCGTTTCTTCTTCATGGAGAGATCCACGATCCCGTTGCTGTCGGCACTCGGCGTCACGGAACACGCCGATCACAATTTAGACGTCGCACTACCGGAAGAATCGAGACCTACATGCTGTTGCCGCTCACCTGTACTCGTAGCAATCAAACTGCTCCTCGTAGTCGTAGCGATCGAACGTCAGGCGGGTCCGGATTTAGGGCGAAATTCCACAGCAGGGAGCGAGGAAGGGATGGGGCTCATGAACCGCATGTCCATGGAGCGGCATACGGATTGCCGGCGAGCTCAAGCCACTTGTAGGCCTCTCCTCTTCTCGGTTTGATTATTTTTTTCTTTATTTATCGATAAAAATCCTATCTTTTTCATGTTTGAGTGGGCTGTTTTTCCACGCATCTCCTCCTTGTACTTTCAATGTTTGCATATGGGGAAAAGGCCTCTTTTTTTTTATGACAGGAGATTTCTAGAGGAATACGGATATACATTTTTTTTCTCTCGTTCTTCGGAGCCGTGAAAAAATAAAACGTGAATAAAACATGGAGAGGGAAGAGGGGGTCAAGAAATTTTCTCATTTTATTAGTACTATATAGGATTGTAATTAAGTCCAGTACATGTCTTTCGGCCCGAGCCCAACAAAAATAAAACTATCTGCTGCCCAGCACCCCTTATATAAGGCAGTTCATTGCGAGCCAGCTAGGTCAAAGCTGAGGAGGGAGAGCACGGAGACTGCAGCCGGCGACCCCATTAATCTCTCCGTCTCGTCTCTCCCAGGCGGAAGCACCAACACCCACCGATCCCTTGGGCCCTCCGATCGATCCAGCTTCAATTCATTGACTTCAGGCACGCGACCTTTTTTTCGCCTCTCACCTCTCTAATTCTAGCAGCCGTAATCCTTTTCGTGGTAGGGTTTACGTGGGTTTTCGCTTGAATTTGTCGCTCATCTCATATGATTTATTCTTGTGGGTCTTTGGATTGCTTGGATTGAATTGGCAATACTGTGTGTTTCTTTAGGGAAAATTTCTTCATCTGCAGAAGGATGGAGTATGGTGTCAGATAGGAATTTTTGTTATGTACCCTTGCTACGGCAACTAATTGTATTTTGCTTACACATAGCGGAATAACATGTCAATTTTGGGATTGTAGATTTATCTTTTTATTTATCTTGCTACTACCTGCTTGAATCATTGTCATTTTTGGCTTATTGTTCCATAGCCTAAACAAAATCAAGACGAAAGCACCTTCTTATAACTTTAGTTGCTGCTGGAAATTAAGGGCGCTTTGATCTATTTCTTCAGTAACTAGATGGATGCATTATTGTAGCTACTCTGAAGTGTGCCCTAGCATCTGTAACTTTGGAGTCTTCTTGGCTGATTTTGCATTCGCCTATCGTCGGTTCTATATATTCCTTAGAAAGAGTTTCAGAGACAAATTAGTATATTCACTTTATCTCATCACAATGTACTGAACTGACTGAACCATGTAATTTCTAATGATTTCTCAAGACTTAACTTTGCATGCTAGGCTTGTTTCGACTCCTTGCGCTGTGTAAATAATGTATTTCTTGCTCCTACGTACATTCTGTTGGAATTATAAGTTTTTATTATATTGTATTGTACCAACTACGAGTTTAGGGTTAGTATACATTTGATTGCATCGTTAAAAAGTCGGTTGCTTTAAACGCATTAAAATTGTGCTCTAGGAGTCGCACGGCAACCATATATGATGCAAATATATCATAATAATAATAACTGTATGACAATGTTTACATAGTTTCGTATCTGTTTAACGTGCACTACACTTTCTATGTATTTATTCAAGCAGTTGATTACTAGAAAATTCTATTCTATTTTTAGTTTTAGTTTAATCGTTTTACTTATGAGTAAAATTTGAAAAAAAATTCAAAGCATATCAAATTTATGGCCATAGTTAAATCACACAACAGCTAGCAGTTTCGTTAACTCAAGCAAAGGTACACACACGAGAGCTGATTTTTCCCATGTCTACGTACTACTAGCATTAGCATTTGTTGGATCTTTGGATTGGTTAGATTGAGAATACCGTAACTGTTCATCCTTTTTCTTCCGGGAAATTTTGCTCATCTAGAGAAAGATGGGGTATATTAGTATTAGATTCGAATTCTTGTTATATTTCCTTGAATCGGTAGCTGATTACATGCTTTGTATTTTTCTAAATTATATTCTGCCTATACATAAGCATAGTTCAAATTGCTGTTGTTGGCATAAAGGTACACACAAGAACTGTTTTAATTTTGCGCATCTCTACGTACTACTGGCATCATAGGATTTGTTGGATCTTTGGATTGGTTAGACTGAGAGTACCGTAACTGTTCATCGTTTTTTCTTGCGGGAAATTTGGCTCATCTAGAGAAGATAGGTATAGTATTAGATGGGAATTCCAATCCTGTTACGTGCCCTTGCCACGGTAACTAATTATGTGCTTTATATTTTCTAAAATATATTATGCCTATACCGTAACTGTAGATTTCTGCTGCTTGAGCTGTTGCCATTTTCTTTTTTGCCTGTGTATTATAGCCTAAACAAAAGCATCTGCATTTAATTTCAGTTGCTGCTGGGAATTAAGGGCTGCATGTTCTCTATTTCAATTTAGATAGTTGCATAACAGCAACTATAAAGTGTGTGCTAGCTTTTGTAATGTTAGGAGTCCTCTTGGTTGATTTGGCATTCACTCGTCGTCAGTTCTATTAAATTTAGAAAGTCTTCAACAAGATGAGAACTGGATATCCATTTTATCTCTTCATTGTACACACAATTTTTAATGATCGCTCAAGACTTACTTTGCATCTAGGATTAGCGCGGCAACTCTGTATAGAAAATGTATTTGTGCATCAATATCTGTTCTTGCATCTACTGCTTACTATATATGGTTCTTGCTTCTACCACTGCTTGGAACCATTGACTTTTGTATCGTTGCATAGCTAAATATAACATTCTTATCTAAATAATTGTGATTCTTACACAGAATGAAGATCTTTGTGAGGAGCCCCACCGGCAGGACAACGTGTCTCAGGGTCCGACCATCAGATACCTTGCATAGTGTTAAGGCAAATGTTCTGAAACAACACTGCCTTGTGTTTGACGGAAGGCAGCTACACGACAACCTTACATTGGCAGATTATGACATCCACGATGAATCGACGATTGACCTCCAAGAAGAGATGCAGATCCATGTAACGGGAGCAGGCACGAACATCACTCTTGAGGTTCATAGCTTGGATACTATTTACAGTGTGAAGGCCAAGATTGAATATAGTGTGGGATTTCCCAAAGGCCAGCAGTGCCTCATTTTCGGCAACAAACAGCTAGAGGATGACTCCACCTTAGTGGACCACAACATTTGCGAGGAGTCAACCCTTCTCCTTGTTGTCCACCCAATAGGCTTGATGCGGATCTTCGTGAAGATGCCAGCCGATAAGACCATCACTCTTGCGGTTAACAACTTGGATACAATCTACAATTTCAAGGTGAAGATCCAAGAGAGGGAGGGAGTTCCTCCGGACCAGCTGCGCCTCATCTTTGCTGGGAAGCAGTTGGACGACGGCCGCACCTTGGCAGATTATAACATAACGAATGAGTGTACCGTCCATACGGCGCTCCGCCTTCGTGGTTCTTGAGATAGATGCCATGCATGGTCACTCAACATGTCTTAGCATTGTGATTTTCCATGCCAGTAGACAGTAGTTGCGTGTCAGTACCGGGTCTGTGTTGACATCATTTGATTGAGAAATATAGATTATATATGGCCATGCAGTGCAGGCTGCACCCCTCCCTGCTTTGCCATCAGAATGAGTAGTCAAGTTTGGTGAATTTTAATTTGAAAATGACAAATCTGTGTTTAAGCAAAATTCAATCATCTTCATTTGTTCTATTATAAAAAAAAGTTTCACGAATTTTAGAGGTGATTTGATAGTTGTTCTGTTCAAATTACGTGACAGAAGAAGTGATGAAAATATCAAATAAGAACTAAAAAGACAATGGCTATCGAGCTCGCCAAGTTGAGATCTCTCTATTATCTAGAGCGACAATGATTCTTATGCGTACATGTCAGGATGGATCAGCTCATCAGTCATTCACCATGCATGCATGATATATCGTTTTTCTTATTCCGGTGCTCTCTATTCCATTCATTGTGGTCTCTTTAAAATAAACCGTAGAGATGTTGGGAAAGTTAATAAGAAGTTTTGAGCTGAAGAAATGCGAGATGATATAATAAAAACTGGGAAAGTTCAGAGCTTTATTCATTCATGTTATCTGGATGGATTGTCGAGATTTAGCACTACATTCTGTCAATTTGTCGAGAAAATATCCTGACGATTATTACCTCTGTTGGCTCTAGCTACTTGACCATAAAAATACGTTGTTTTCTGGGGCAATTTTGGCCTGCTCCTATCTGTAGTTGTAACTTGTAACTGTGATTTTACACTATTATTTCAACTTTGTTTGGTACCTATAATTACCTAGAGAAGGGGAAGTCCCCGACCGTTGGCCCCTGGCGGCCACCCCGGACCCGGTGCCTTCCACCTCCTCCTTTGCCACTAGCCCCCTCGCCCCCCCCCTCCCTGCCTCCTCCCAGCCCCCTCCCCATCCTTGGCGCGCGATGGAGTCGCGCTGCGGGACCCCCCGCCACCCAGAGTCGTGGCCACCTCCGCCAGCCCTCCGTCGCCGAGGGGGAGGGGTTGAATCCGGTTTGGACGCGACCGGATTCGGGCGGCATAGCCCTTGTCCCCGCCTACAGTTGCCCCCTCGCGGGCCTGCTTGCAGCGAGGAAGCGGACGGTCGCTGCCCTTGCCGACCATCCTCGCGGCCCTCGGCAACCTCGCTTGGGGTGGCCTCCCCCGTCTCCGGCGCCCGACTCCACCTCTGCGGCTACCTCCCCGCCTTCCGTTCGAGGCTCCCAACAGCTACTTGTTTTCTCTCCCCCCCCCCTCGCCTCCCTGGGCGCCGTCATCGCGCAGCGGTGGAGCGGCGCCGCTCTCATTGCCGACCATTTGGCCGCCGGGCGGCCGAAAGCACCGCTCCCCCACCCCCATCCTGCACGACCACGTGGTCCGTCGCTGGCCCTCCCCCCGCCCCACCTCCCCCCCACCCCGCCAAGCTTTCGCTGGAGCAGCGGTCAGCTCGGCCGGCTCACGTGGAGACGTTGCGCCCGTCCGGCTTTCTGGCCGTCATCGACGCGGTGGAGCACGCCACGCTCCCGCACGTGCCGTCGTCGCTGTGAAGGCCCCGTGCAGTGCCCGCCGGTGGATGAGGGCATCCTTGGGTTGTCTCGCTTGCCCGAAGGCGTGCTAGCCTCACGTCTTTGCTTTGGTCCTAGGCATAGCTCCGTGCAACGCCCACGTGGGGAGTCGCGCCCACCGAGGTTTCCGCCGCTCGGAGGAACGGAGCGGCGGTCGCCGCACCACCACGCGGCCGCCACCGGCGCCGTCGACACTCGCACCCACCCCCCGTGCGTGTGAGGTCCTCCGCGGACGAATCCGGGGCCTCGACGCCAAGCTCGCCGGGTAGGTCCAAAATGTCGCCATCCTCGTGCGCTCGTCCGCCCGAGCCCCGAGCCCATCGCTGCCTCCTTCAACCCCAGCCTCGGTCAGGCTGCCGGCCGACCGCGCGGGGCCCTTCCTCGATCGCGGCACCTACCTCCCCTCCGCCGGAAGATCCAAGGAATTGCGTTGGGAGGACAACTTCTCGATTGCTCGGACGAGGAGGACGTCGACGTTGAGCGAAGGCCCCCATCGTCGCGGCACGCCTCGCCGCCCACTCCCGCCCGAGTAAAGATCGACGCCCAGGCGGCCATGCCGACCTCCGTGCCTTGACACACCGTCGTCGGGGTGGACGCCATCAGGTCGCCGCACCGCCGCCACGGTCGGGCGCGGCCGACGATGTCGGCTCCATCGTCGCGAGAGGACGGGGGCGGGTGCCGACGCGATGCCGATTGTCGTGTTTTTCGGCGTCGCTGCTAACCCACCGGGCGGCGCCACGGCAGCCAAGGTCGCGCGCTCCTTTTTTTTTTCGGTCGACGATCGGTAAAAAACGTGTCCCCCACACACCTCGCCTTGGTCCACGACCATCGCGCCGCAACGGTGGTTGGCATCGCTACTTTGTGCCGGGGCCTGCGCCACCGCCCGGCAAGTGATCTTGTCGATGAGATGGCTTCACCCTCGTTCGAGAAGTGTAGGCGAGGCCGCCGCCATGCCTCACCTTGCCTTCATCGCCATCGATCGTACCGCCTTCGTTGTCCTCTACTTCAAACCGTCTAGCCGAGGATCACATCATTTTGCCGGTGCTCTTCACCGACTTCGCCGCCTCTTCGCCTCGGCAAAGACGATGCACCGGGCATGGGATCGCGAGGGCTTTGTCACCGTCGCCCTACCCGGCGCCCCGGGTGGGGCCGTGCGCAGGGGCGCCCACTCCCTCCGAATCGCCATGATGTCGACCGCTGTGGGGATGTCCAAGGAGCCTCTAGGGCATCCAGGCTGCTTGCGGCTCCTTTCTTCGTCGGACAGATCCTCTGTCCGACCCCTTCGATGTCGACAATGCTGCGAGTTCGCACCCATCGGTGTCGACAATGCTGCAGTTCTTCGTCACTCTGATTTTGTTGTACACAAATTTTTTGAGCCTTGTTAGTCCATGATTGGACAATGTTTACCACAAAGAAACGAAACATGCTACAATTATGCTACAAGAGTTCAAACAGTGTTTTGGGCAAGTTTTTTTTCCCAACTAAAAGGCCTAGTCCATAATGACTTTATTTCTGAAACCGGAGAGTAAAAAGTCTATTAAAATTTAAAAGTAAGAATTTTGTGGAGCAACCGCGGCGAGTGTGTCCACGGTAGCAAAATAAATTTCTGGCGCGGATGGACATCCAACGATGGCGATCTTCTTTCAACACACATGCGGCACGGTTGCGGCGTGCATCTTTCTTCTTGTCTGCCGGGCCCCGCTACGTTAGTCTTGTTGTCGGCGGCAAATGGCCGTCGGGTCTGTGTCGCCCGAACCTTTTCGTTTGTTGCGCTGTGATTGGACGAGGCGCGCGAGGAAAAAAATATCAGGCCGGCTATCGGCGGACTCCCTCTCTCCCAACGCTCCCAACCTCTCTTCTCTCCTTCCCCCTCCTCGTGGTGCGGGCGAAGGCGGTCAAGGCGGCGCCGGAGGGACCCGACAAGCGCACAGCCCGGTGTGGAGGCCTCAGCCCCGGCTAGGGCCTGCCCCGGTCAGCGGGCGGCGAGGAGGCTGGTGCGTCGTCCGGCCCCGGCCAGCGCACCCTCGCGATCTGTGGTGCCACGCCAGGGTTGATGGAGGCGCCGGGCGGCCGTCGGCGGCGGAGGAGCGAGGGCACGGATCTGGCACCGTTCGATTCTCAGCGGGCCTCGGCGTGGGAGCCCGGCGCATGGCGGCGGTGCGAGCACCTGCGCAACCGGCGGGCGGCGCTTCGGTCGCGGTCGGCGTCGCGTGGCGTCCCCATTGCGCGGACGCGCGACCTCCGCGTGTCCACGGCCGGACTTCTGCGTCGTCGTCCGCAGCCGCCGCGGCGCGGCGAGTAGGGCGGGCCTCGTGGCGGGGCCGACGACGGCGCAGCCGACGCCTTCGGCGGGTGTTCGGCGCTTCCGTTCTGCGTCGGCGACCTCGCGTTGTGGCGTGCGCCACACATCGCCATGGCTCTGCGCCTTTGTGCGGGAGGTGGCGGTGAGCCACCACCGATCGGGCGAACGCCATAGCATCGGCTCGCGAAGGGGAAGAGAGACCTTCCTTCCGGTGTATTGATTGCTTCATTTGCTGCTCGATCCGCATTCGTGCCGTTTTGGCAAGTAGGTGGCGTGGCAAGCATGGTGTAGGGCTATGGCTGCGCGCCTCCCGTCTTTGCTGCTGCTGCGGAGGACAACGTACTATTCTCGGCACGGGCGAGGAGGAGGAGGAGTCCTCTTTGGCGGCCGCCGCCACTTTTGCCACGCGACACCGTCGCCGCCGCCTCCGCCACCCGGTCGCCGTCAATGGGTACTGACGGAGTTCCCCTTGCTCTCGGATGACTATGTTGCGGAGCTCGTCGAGAGGAGGTGGAGCACATGGGCGGAGGGTTACCCCGAAGCTTCAGCGGCGCCATGGGGACGAGGATTTGGCGGCCGTCGGAAAGAGCCGTCGATTGGATTTGGAAGGTGAGTACACTTAATCGATCGATGAGATCCTTTCTCTGCGATGCTAGTGATTGAGATGCGGAGATGTGACTCGCGGATTTGCTTAAAGGACTCTTTTTATAGTTCATCGTGGTTCTTGACTTCATTGATGCTCATCGATATCGTCTTCCAAAGATAAATCGCCCTCAAAGCTCACCGAATCTGCATCTTTTTTGTTGAATAGGTCATTGAGCATTACAATTTTCGCACCGTTGATTTGCAGTTTTGTGCGTGAACTACCTCGATAGATTCCTCTCGAAATTGGTTATGAAAGTTAACTTTGCATCTCAGTTGTAGTATTTGGGGTCATGGAGAAGCGAGAACTATTTGTAGGATCTCGCTGTCCATATATTTCAAGAAATAAAATATGGAGTGTTCTTGGTAAATTGGTTCCAAATTGAAGTGCAAACCTTTGAATATGTTTGACAGTTGACAAAACCATTGTTGGGAGCCATTATCCATTTTGAAAATGCACATTCTGAATTGTATAATGCTGATGTGCCATTTAACATAATCCGTGATTATGTCCGGAGAGCTAATGGGTTACTGGGAGTGTGGCCTTAATAAGCAACAACGACATGGGAGGGAGATTTATAGTTGGTGTTGTTTCTTTGGTGTTGACAGGTTGCCAAATGTGGCTATGAACATGACCTTCATCTTAGTTAATAAAGGTTAAGAACTTCGCAATTGTGAAATGGTTCTTCATTTCCATGTGTCCTACAAGATCAGGTTCAAAATGCACTATATGGTCATATTATATGCTTTTAGATTGATGGCATGTGTTGTCTGTGGTCTATAATAGATCTTCATATTTATAGAGCATTTTGGCTGGCCACAAAATCCTTCACCACCATAACTGAGCCTAATATTGCAGGCACTAATGTTAGGCTTAAATAACTGGTAGTTATTTTGGTTTGTTGTAGCTTAAAGAATATACCGTTTAACACAAGCTATGCAAATGACATTACCAAAGATCTATTGGTTGCTTTTATATCAATGTGCTCCTTTACTTGGTATGTTACAGCTTTCAAACTCATGTTCACACATAATGTTCGGAAGAGACATGTCGGAGATTAGTATGGTCTATTAAGCATCTTATGATATTTCTTTATGGATTTCTTAGGCATGTAAACCAAATAGACTATGAAAGGTGTTTTGTGCCTAATACTAGACTATGATGAGGCTTCATGAAAGAATGTTCAGGTTACTAAAAAACCTCTCGTTCTAGATGAAAAAACAATTACTCGCTGTCCTTCTTAATTGATTACTCTGACTAACTTTAATAGTTTCAGGCTAAAGCAAAATCAGGTCTAGCTTCCGAAAACAGGGAGGTGAAAATCCTAAAATGAAAGTCGTGGTGCTTCTGTTCAGTCGTGTGGTTCTGTTCATTAAAATTGCATTTTGATGCTGCTTTTGCTTTTACATAATTAGCTCCAGGTGTCCATGTAGAGTTGTAGAGTAATTGTAAAGGAGCTACGAAGTATGCAGCCTCTGTTCATCAGGTTTTGCTCTGATCTATTTTTTTTTTTAATTTTGCTTCTTATCATCAGGTTTCTAGCTCAAAGTTAACATTTTATGATCCTACAGAGGAGTGTTGTTATATAAGTACTTAGTCATTTTAACTATATATATAGTTCCTACTGATCCTACAGAGGAATGCTGTTATACATTTGTCCTGCTCCATTCCTTCCATAATAGAGTAGCTTTCTTTCTGTTACAATTATATTACTGCTAGATACATAGATTTCTGAAAGAAACTGTTTATTATGAAGAGATCGTTTATCAACAACTGTTATCATGCTTTGTTATAATTAATGAGATTTTTTCTCTGCAGCTAGAAACTTGCCACTAATTTCACATGAATATTTACAACTTATTGCTTTGATATCTTAAAGCAGTAGTTGCCATTTATTCCTGGCATCTATATTTTTTTTGCCAAAAGTCTTCTTGCATAGTTCACTAAAGAGCTATGAGCCTATGAACGTAACTCTATAATTTTTACCATCCTACGCCCTAAAACACTGATGGCCGAGTCAGAGCTCACCTATGCCCTGGTTGCCACTGATCTGAACCACACCGATGCACAGATAGACACAGGAGGTATCCATTATGCCATCCTCAGCCAGTTTCAGTCCAGAGCCCAGCCTGTGACAATTTCATGATTCCGTTCTGACTTCATAGTTCAGTTCGCCACCATGGACCACCATGGATAAAAAGAGACCTTGTTGCGTCCTCCGTTGTCCTGGGTATTGACTTTAACATCTGGTTCTGCCCCTGGTCAAGGCAGTATGGAGTCAGTCACTGACACACCAAAGTGGCTATACTACTATAGATATCTCCGGTTTTCACCCCCATGCATTTAACCCAGCTAGCTTAGACGCATTGCTTTCCCATTATTGCAATATCCAGGCTCATTGCTTTTTCAAGCGTTTGGGCATCTGTCATGTCTTTGGTTATGCATAGTCCACCAGATCCGTTCCAGCCACTGGCCGCTTTTGCACTGCAGTACCAGCAAAACAATGGCGTCCGCAACGTTGCCTTCCCTGTCACCATGCAGACCTGTCCATGCGCAGATGTGCCGAACCTTGAAGATGACCCTGTCCCTGATCTTCCAGCTGATTCGGTTCATTCCTAATCCTATGACACAGGTAACAAACAATCTGATTTAGCAACATATCCAAATGTAGTTACAAATCCATTTTACTAATGGCTCATATTGCTTATCCTGCAGCTGAGGAGCTGGGTTATGACAGGGACGTCCTCGAGGAGGCCTATGATTGGCAGTTCGAAGGTAATGTTTTAAGCTTCAATTTCAGACTTATAAAAATGCACGCTTCTCTCCTTGCCCTACTGTCAATTTGACAACGCTGTTTTCGGCTGCCTGGTACACAAAAAAAAGGAGCTTGTTTACATAGCTTGGGAAAATTAAAAAAAATGTTTGACTTATTCTTCCAGCACCATCGTATGACTATTGCATCTGTTTCTTCGTCAGCTAACTAGGAGGTCGATCGTCGAATGCATACTGAGCGCTATCCTCAAAGCCCAGCTTGCAGCTCCTCCGACTATCCTGTTTACCAGCTGAGAGGTACAAAAAGTGTGACCTTCCACAGTTGAATAAATAGCTTATCAATAGAGTGACTGAAACCATACACTGACCTTTCTTCCGATGGTTTAAACAGACGGCTCCCCAACATCCAGTTTTTGAGTAAGATCGAAGCGGGCATATATACTACCGCACAGCAAGCCATTGTGTCCCTTTTGTCCCTGGATCCTTTTGACACCATGTCTCCTTTTGTGAAAGGCTCACCTGTTGTATGCCACGCCTATTGTCCTATGAAGTTAGCACTCTTCTATGTAATATATGTAACCTCTTGCGCAGCTCTGTGCCAGCTTAGGAACCTGGCCTAAATACACTAACCTATATTGTTTCCTATGTATTGTGTATGGTAATCTATAACTGATTGTAGTATTTGTTGTCTGGGCGTTCATGATGATATTAGGTCCCCAGTTGCAAGTCTATCATCAAACTTAATTTTACATGTGCTGTCCTATCAATCTCCAAGCTAGACTACAACTTTGCAACAAACTAAATAAAATCTGCCTTAATATGCGGCGCGCATGGGCGCGCCCAAATCACTAGTATTAATTATAGCAAGTCCAATACATGTGTTTCAGCCCGAGCCCAACAAGAAAACCTAAAACCTGTCTGCTGCCCGCGCACCTTATATCTTTTCTTCCTCCTGGCCAGCGGCGGCCTCAGGAGGGAGTTCATGGCGAGCCACCAAGGTCAAAGCTGAGGAGGGAGAGCACGGAACACCAACCGATCTGAATCCGATCCCTTGGGCCCTCCGCCCGAAGCAGGAACACCCACAGATCCGATCGATCCGAAGAGCTAGCTTCAATTCGTTGACTGATCAGGCACGCGACTTTTTTTTTCGCCTCTCACCTCTCTAATTCTAGCAGTCGTAATCCTTTTCGTGGTAGGGTTTACGGGGTTTTTTCGCTGGAATTTGTCGCTCATCTCATATGATTTATTCTGGTGGGTCTTTGGATTGGTTGGATTGGATTGACAATACTGTGTGTTTCTTGAGGGCAAATTTCTTCATCTAGAGAAGGATGGAGTATGGTGTCAGATAGGAATTCTTGTTATGTACCCTTGCTACGGCAACTAATTATATTTTGCATACACATAGAGGAATAACATGTCAATTTTGTGATTGATATAGTTTATTTTATCCTGCTACTATATAACTGCTTGAATCGTTGACATTTTTGGCTTATTGTTCTATAGCCTAAACAAAATCAAGACGAAACCATCTTCTTATAACTTTAGTTGCTGCTGGAAATTATGGGCGCTTTGATCTATTTCTTCAGTAACTAGATCGATGCATTATTGTAGCAACTCTGAAGTGTGCGCTAGCATCTGTAACTTTGGAGTCTTCTTGGCTGATTTTGCATTTGCCTATCGTCGGTTCTATATATTCCTGTAGAAAGACTTTCAGAGACAAATTAGTATATTCGCTTTATCTCATCACAATGTACAGAACTGACTCAACCATGTAATTTCTTATGATTTCTCAAGACTGAACTTTTGCATTGTAGGCTTGTTTTGACTCCTTGGTCTGTGTAAATAATGTATTTATGCCGTACATTCTGTTCCTCTTGTATTATTTTTAGATAACTGGTTTTTGCTTGTACATTCTCTTATAATTATTATTTTTATACATTTGATTGCATCGTAAAAAAGTTGGTTGCCTTAAACGTATTAAAATTGTGCTCTAGGAGTTGCACGGCAACAATATATGATGCAAATTATATCAAAATAATAACTGTATGACAATGTTTACATAGTTTCGTATTTGTGTAACGTGCAATACATTTTCTATGTATTTAAGCAGTTGATCGATTACTGGAAAATTCTAGTCTATTTTTTTAGTTTTAGTTTAATTGTTTTACTTATGAGTAAAATTTGCATAAATTTCAAAGCATATCAAATTTATGGCTATAGTTGAATCGCACAAGAGCTAGCAGTTTCGTTAACTCAAGCAAGGTACACACACGAGAGCTGATTTTTCCCATCTTTACGTACTACTAGCATCATATATAGGATTTGTTGGATCTTTGGATTGGTTAGATTGAGAATATTGTAACTGTTCATCATTTTTCTTCCGGGAAATTTTGCTCATTCAGAGAACGATGGGGAATAGTATATTAGTATTAGAGTCGAATTCTTGTTATATTTCCTTCAATCGGTAGCTGATCACATGCTTTGTATTTTCTAAATTTTTTGAAAGCGGGACTTCACCCGTACTGCATTAAGAGGACTTTGTATTTTCTAAATTATATTCTGCCTATACATAATGGAGTAAGCATAGTTCAAATTTTAGGTTTATCTACTTCCTATTGGGTATTTCTATAGCCTAAACAAAAAGCGTCTTCTGTTAATTGCTGTTGTTGGCATAAAGGTACACACGAGAACTGATTTAATTTTGCGCATCTCTACATACTACTGGCATCATAGGATTTGTTGGATCTTTGGATTGGTTAGATTGAGAGTACTGTAACTGTTCATCGTTTTTTTCTTGCGGGAAATTTAGCTCATCAAGAGAAGATAGGTATAGTATTAGATTGGAATTCCAATCCTGTTACGTGCCCTTGCCACGGTAACTAATTATGTGCTTTATATTTTCTAAAATATATTATGCCTATACATTATAGAATTACATGATATTATGATAAGCATGGCTCGAACTGTAGATTTATCCTTTTCTTCTACTTCCTGCTGCTTGAGCTGTTCAAAAGCATCTGCATTTAATTTCAGTTGCTGGTGGGAATTAAGGGCTGCATGTTCTCTATTTCAATTTAGATAGTTGCATAACAGCAACTATAAAGTGTGTGCTAGCTTTTGTAATGTTAAGAGTCCTCTTGGTTGATTTGGCATTCACTCGTCGTCAGTTCTATTAAATTTAGAAAGTGTTCAACAAGATGAGAACTAGATATCCATTTAATCTCTTCATTGTACAAACGGTTTTTTTTAATGATTGCTTAAGACTTACTTTGCATCTAGGCTTAGCGTGGCAATTAACTTATTTTGTATAAACAATGTATTTGCGCATCAATATTTGTTCTTGCACCTACTGCTTACTATATATGGGTTCTTGCTTCTACTACTGCTTGGAACCATTGACTTTTTATCGTTGCATAGCCAAATATAACATTCTTATCTAAATTTTGATTCTTACACAGAATGAAGATCTTTGTGAGGAGCCCCACCGGCAGGACAACGTGTCTCAGGGTCCGACCATCAGATACCTTGCATAGTGTTAAGGCAAATGTTCTGAAACAACACTGCCTTGTGTTTGATGGAAGGCAGCTACACGACAACCTTACATTGGCAGATTATGACATCCACCATGAATCGACGATTGACCTCCAAGAAAAGATGCAGATTCATGTAATGGTAGAAGGCACGAACATCACTCTTGAGGTTCATAGCTTAGATACTATTGACAGTGTGAAGGCCAAGATTGAATATAGTGTGGGTTTTCCCAAGGGCCAGCAGTGCCTCATTTTCGGCAACAAACAGCTAGAGGATAACTCCACCTTAGTGGACCACAACATTTGCGAGGAGTCAACCCTTCTCCTTGTTGTCCACCCAATAGGCTTGATGCGGATCTTCGTGAAGACGCTAACCGGAAAGACCATCTCTTTTGCGGTTAAAAGCTCGGATACTATCTACAATTTCAAGGTGAAGATCCAAGAGAAGGAGGGAATTCCTCCCGACCAGCTGCGCCTCATCCATGGTGGGATCCAGTTGGAGGACGACCGCACCTTGGCAGATCATAACATAAAGAATGAGGCTACCGTCCATGAGGTGCTCCGCCTAAAAGGTTCTTGATACATGCCATGCATAGTCACTCAACATGTCTAACGTTGTGATTTTCCATGCCAGTAGACAGAAATATAGATTATATATGGCCATGCAGTGCAGGCTACCCCTCTCTTGTCATTGCTTACTGACGCTTTCACGCAAGATAATTTCAAGAGATACCAACATAAATTTCAAGAGATACCATTATTATTCGTTTCTATTTACTGCATCGACAGGAAAAACGCTGAAGTTTATAAAGGAACAAACAACCGGAGCCGTAAGCAATCAAGGATCACATGCGTAGCCTTCGTTCAACTCAATTCATCTGATTAATTCCACCTGCAGTTCTATACCAAGGCATCTATCGATCAGTTGGCTTTCTTATTATTAGCCGCTGCTGATGAGTGCTGACAACTCTTGAGTTGACGACCAAGGCATCTATTTACAGGGGTCCTAAGCCGCAGAGGCGATGAGAGAGAGTTAGCCGAGCGCAACCGCCAACCGCCAGGCACCCGCTTGGCAGTGGCAGACACAACACACTGCCCGCAACCACCTGGCTGTAGGGCACTGCACCGTCGTATCATATGGCGATTGGCCTAACCGTCGTATGATAAGGCGGGTGATCGCCTGTGATCGCACCACGTCATTAACCGTTGTATCATATGGTGGTTGGTTCTACAGCGATACGGCGACCGCCATACGATACGACGACTATAATATAGTTTTGACAAAGTTTTCTAGGGTAATATATTTTTGTAAAATCATAAAAAAAATATAAAAAAATTCTAAGAGTAGTCGTTTCCGTTTTGCCTTAACCATGTGGGCTGGGCTGCTTTCGTTCGTTTTACAAGGGTGGGCTGGGTATGCTTTCGGCTTGCATGGCCAATAAACAAGCAAGTCAACGACTCCGACTGTTCTAAAGTTCCATGTCCGCATGAACCAGCAGCATAAAGCGCATCCCTAATTGTTCTAGGCTTAGACTATCTCCAACAAAGGAGCTAGACTCAGAAATACAGCGTGCACAGTGTTTTTGCCTCCAAAAACTTGCCTCCGACGGAAGATGCATCCACCCTAGTCATTTTGCCAACCACGCCATCGGCAGGCAAATAAAGGTTCTCTCTCCGCGGACGCATCTCTCGTGCTGCTTTGCTATGGTCGACGGCGACGCGTGTCTGGTGCTGGTGCCGCTCCTTCCCGCCGCGGCCTCTCCTTGCGCCTGCCGCCATGGCATGGGAGGAGAGGGCCATGTGCCGCCGGGTGCCGCTCGCCGACGAGATGAGGAAAGAATGACGGATCCAGCGATGGGAGGAGAGGGCCATGGCGCCGGCGCCGCGAGGGAGCGGACGAAGGGAGCCGCGCCGCAATGGAGCCCATACGGCCGTTGTCGGCGCTATCCGGGGACGGGTCGCGCGCATGCTCCATCCCCGGCGCCGGCGAAGCCTGCTGCACATCCCGCTTTAAGCCCGTCTCCTCGTTCCGTGCCGCGAAGACATCCCCGCGCCGCCGCCGCCACCGCCACCGGAGGCCATGCGCCGGGGCGCAGGAGGCCGCATCCCTCCGCCGCCCATGGAGAATCGGCAAGTAGAGAGGACCTCGCGCCGCCGGACCGGGTAGGGGAAGGTAACGCCCGTGGCCGCCATGGAGAAGCAAGCGGCAGGGGAAGGGGAACGCGCGCCCCGCCCGCCTCGTGCCCGGGTCCGCGATAGTGCCGAGGAGGCAGCGGAGTGAGCTCCCGCGACGCCCGACCAAGGGCAAGAGGAACCCGCCGGGGATCGGTGGGTGCGCTGCGGCTCGCGAGGCGGCACTAATGACGGGCGCCGCTTGGCCAGCGGCATTGAGGGACGACGGGGCGCCGGCTAGGCGGGCTCTGCGGGGAGTCGCCGGCGACGTTGATGCTCGGGCGGTTCGGCAGGGGGGGAGGCGCTCCCATCACGCGGGAGATGGCATAGCCTATAGCCATGGCGGGGGGAGGAGGTGGGCTGGACTCGAGAGAGAAGAGGAAGGGAAGAGGACGCTCTGTTGCCTATAGCCATGGCAGGGAGGGCGGCGGTGAATATGAAGGGAAGAGGCGTGGCGGCGGACGCCGCTGCTGGACGGGGTTCGCGAGGAAAGGGAGTATGCGCTGCATCCGCCGTTGGAGAGGCGAGATTATGGGTGATGGATCTTTTTTAACTATGCACCCCTCAAATTCTCCTATGCGTCCTAAATTATAAGGCTGCTGTTGGAGACAGCCTTAGCAATTTTACCTGTGGATACAGATATCTGCGGATACCCGGCCCGACGGGTATATGGGCGAAAAAACTTCACCTACAAACCTATAAGGAAATATCTTAGGACTTTTTGATGTGCAAGGGATATTCCAACTCTATAAGGAAATCTCTTATTAGGAAATAAATAGGATTGCTTGTAAAAGGTATTCTATAAGAAAACCTTTAGAGATTGCTTCGATTATAAGTCCCACTAGGAGAGCTATATATAAGTAAAGGTCCAGAATCTTTTAAGGTAACAAGCAATAAAGATTATTTTCCCTTTCTCTCTCTTGTGTGCCGCCGCCCGGCCCTACCCCTTACCTCGCGCCACCACGCCACCACCGCCCGGTCGCGCCGGCCACGTGTCACCTCGGAATCGATCCGGTGCAGTGACGAACCACGGTCTCCAAAGTACAACTTTTGACTTTTTTTTTATAAAAAATTATTAAAAACTAACATATGTATATTTTATGAAAGTATTTTGCGAGAATTCTCTTAAAAAAATATTTTCTTTTGCAAGAAGACAAATCTATTCATATAGTTTTTATATTCTAAATTTAACGACTTAAAATTATTCATAATTTATATCAATATTTGACTCAAATCTAGCCCAAAACGACCTCATATTCCAAATTTAACGACTTAAAAATTATTCATAATTTATATTCCAATATTTGACTCCAATCTAGTCCAAAACTGACTTCATTACCAAATCGGAGAGTAAGTCTATTAAAATATTAATTATAGCAAGTCCAATACATGTGTTTCGGCCCGAGCCCAACAAGAAATCCTAAAACCTATCTGCTGCCCAGCGCCCCTTATATCTTTTCTTCCTCCTGGCCAGCGGCGGCCTCAGGAGGCAGTTCAAGGTCAAAGCTGAGGAGGGAGAGCACGGAACACCAACCGATCCGAATACGATCCTTTGGCCCCTCCGTCCGAAGCAGGAACGCCCACAGATCCGATCGAATCCGAGCAAGAGCCAGCTTCAATTCGTTGACTTCAGGCACGCGACCTTTTTTTTCGCCTCTCACCTCTCTAATTCTAGCAGTCGTAATCCTTTTCGTGGTAGGGTTTACGGGGGGATTTCGCTGGAATTTGTCGCTCATCTGATATGATTTATTCTGGTGGGATTGGTTGGATTGGATTGACAATACTGTGTGTTTCTTGAGGGCAAATTTCTTCATCTGGAGAAGGATGGAGTATGGTGTCAGATAGGAATTCTTGTTATGTACCCTTGCTACGGCAACTAATTATATTTTGCATACACATAGAGGAATAACATGTCAATTTTGTGATTTTAGATTTTATAGTTTATTTTATCCTGCTACTATATACCTGCTTGAATCGTTGACATTTTTGGCTTATTGTTCTATAGCCTAAACAAAATCAAGACGAAACCATCTTCTTATAACTTTAGTTGCTGCTGGAAATTAAGGGCGCTTTGATCTATTTCTTCAGTAACTAGATCGATGCATTATTGTAGCAACTCTGAAGTGTGCGCTAGCATCTGTAACTTTGGAGTCTTCTTGGCTGATTTTGCATTCGCCTATCGTTGGTTCTGTATATTTCTGTAGAAATACTTTCAGAGACAAATTAGTATATTTTCTTGATCTCATCACAATGTACAGAACTGACTGAGCCATGTAATTTCTTATGATTTCTCAAGACTTAACTTTGCATGCTAGGCTTGTTTTGACTCCTTGCGCTGTGTAGATAATGTATTTATGCTAGTCTATTTCTTTAGTTTTAGTTTAATAGTTTTACTTGTGAGTAAAATTTGCATAAATTTCGAAGCATATCAAATTTATGGCCATAGTTGAATTGCACAAGAGCTAGCAGTTTCGTTAACTCAAGCAAGGTACACACACGAGAGCTGATTTTTCCCATCTCTACGTACTACTAGCATCATATATAGCATTTGTTCGATCTTTGGATTGGTTAGATTGAGAATACTGTAACTGTTCATCATTTTCTCCCGGGAAATTTTGCTCATCTAGAGAACGATGGGGTATAGTATATTAGTATTAGATTCGAATTCTTGTTATATTTCCTTGAATCGGTAGATGACTACATGCTTTGTATTTTCTAAATTATATTCTTTCTATACATAATGGAGTTACATTATAAGCATAGTTCAAATTTTAGGTTTATCTTCTTTATTCTACTTCCTGCTGAGTATTTCTATAGCCTAAACAGAAGCGTCTGCAGTTAATTGCTGTTGTTAGCATAAAGGTACACACAACTGTCTTAATTTTGCGCATCTCTACATTACTACTGGCATCATAGGATTTGTTGGATCTTTCGATTGGTTAGATTGAGAGTACTGTAACTGTTCATCATTTTTTTTTCTTGCGGGAAATTTTGCTCATCTAGAGAAGATAGGTATAGTACTAGATTGGAAATTCCAATCCTGTTACGCCCTTGCCATGGTAACTAATTACATGCTTTATATTTTCTAAAATATATTCTGCCTATACATTATGGAATTACATGATATTATGATAAGCATAGCTCAAAACTGTATATTTATCCTTTTCTTCTACTTCCTGCTGCTTTAGCCGTTGCCATTTCCTTTTTGCTAGTATATTATAGCCTAAACAAAAGCATCTGCATTTAATTTCAGTTGCTGGTGGGAATTAAGGACTGCATGATCTCTATTTCAATTTAGATAGTTACATAACAGCAACTATAAAGTGTGTGCTAGCTTTTGTAATGTTAAGAGTCCTCTTGGTTGATTTGGCATTCACTCGTTGTCAGTTCTATTCAATTTAGAAAGTGTTCAACAAGATGTGAACTGGATATCCATTTTATCTCTTCATTGTACACAATTTTTTAATGATTTCTTAAGACTTACTTTGCATCTAGGCTTAGCGTAGCGGCAACTCTGTATAAACAATGTATTTGCGCATCAATATCTGTTCTTGCATCTACTGCTTACCATATATGGGTTCTTGCTTCTACTACTGCTTGGAACCATTGACTTTTGTATCGTTGCATAGCTAAATATAACGTTCTTTTCTAAATAATTGTGATTCTTACACAGAATGGAGATCTTTGTGAGGAGCTCCACTGGCAGGACAACATGTCTGAGGGTCCGACCATCAGATACCTTGCATAGTGTTAAGGCAAAGGTTCTGAAACAACACTGCCTTGTGTTTGATGGAATGCAGCTAGATGACAAGCTTACATTGGCAGACTATGACATCCAGCATCAATCGACGATTGACCTCCAAGAAAAAGATGCAGATCCATGTAACGGATACGCTAGCAGGCACGAACATCACTCTTGAGGTTCATAGCTTAGATACTATTGACAACGTGAAGGCCAAGATTGAATATAGTTTGGGATTTCCCAAGGACCAGCAGTGCCTCATTTTCGGCAAGAAACAGCTAGAGGATAACTCCACCTTAGTGGACCACAACATTTGCGAGGAGTCCACCCTTCTCCTTGTTGTCCACCCAATGCCAAGAGGCTTTATGCGGATCTTCGTGAAGACACTTCACGGAAGGACCATCGCTCTTTGCGGTTAACAGCTCGGATACTATCGACAATGTCAAGGTGAAGATCCATGAGAAGGAGGGAACTCCTCCCGAAGATCAACGCCTCATCTATGCTGGCAAGCAGTTGGAGGACGGCCTCACCTTGGCAGATTACAATATAATGAAAGAGGGTACCCTCCATCTGGTGACCCGCCTTCGTGGTTCTTGAGATAGATGCCATGCGTGGTCACTCAACGTGTAACATTGTGATTTTCCATGCCAGTAGACAGTAGACAGTAGTTGCGTGTCAGTATTGGGTCTGTCTTGACATCAGTTGATTGCTCGAAATATTACTTATATAAGCCTTTCTGTTTTAATCTGGGAGTCCATTTGGTTTTCTCACTTTCTTGGCATGGTGCGCCACTAGTTCTTGTGCTTTTATGGCCATGCAGTGCAGGCTGCACCGCTCCCTGCTTTGTCATCTGAATGTTCTGTGCTCTTGTCATTGCTTACTGACAGTTGCTTTTGCTCTCACGCAAGATAATTTCAAGAGATACCAAGATAAATTTCAAGAGACACCATTCTTATTCGTTTCTGTTTACTGCATCGACAGGAAAACTCTGAAGTTTATAAAGAAAAACAAACAACCGGAGCCGTAAGCAGTTAAGGATGACATGCGTAGCCTTAAATTCAATTCATCTGATCAATTCCACCTGCAGTTTTATACCAAGGCATCTATCGATCAGTTGGCTTTCTTATCATTAGCTGCTGCTGATGAGTGCTGACGATCTGGCACAAGTTGATGAAGTGGATAAATGTATTAAACTGAAGGTATTAGCGTTTAGGTGATGTCGCTGGCGACGATTCCGAGGAAGATAACGTACCCAGTGGAATCTATAACCCCTATATAGAAGGAGGCCACTAGAGGACTTCTCTGCATCAGCACATGCTTCAGTTTCTCTGCACATGCAGGGGTGACACATCAGCACATGCTGTGCAGGGGTGACACGTCAGCACATGCTTCAGTTACTAGTCGCTCCTCCTCCTGTTCTACCGAGCCGTCTGTTCCCTTCCCCGCCATGCATCCGTGTGTCAGTTTTGAGTTTTTCCCACGTTTGCTCTGACCAAATACGAAGGGGTAGTGGTGATCCTTGATTCCTGACTCATCGTATGGTTTTGGCCCCTACTTAAGCACACCACGATAGCTTTCGTGGGAGGAGCAAGAGCGTGCCGCCCAGTTATCCATCTCTCCCAGCGATGGCGACCTGCTCGGGGACTGGTCAAGCCGCTTCCCGGAGAAGGACATGATGAGGCTTGGGCGCTTGGCCAGCCGTGGCGACGATTGGGGTCGGGCCGCTCCCGCTGCGAGGCGCCCGCACTCGATGCCGGCGATGGCGCCCCTCCTCCGAGCCCAGAGACGCCGGTCCGATCTCCAGGTCAGCCATCCCTGCACGCAGCGCAACCCAAGGTGAGCGATCCCTCAGCCAAGGATCGACAGAACTCAAATCGGGACAAACCAATTATCCATATCCATCTCTCTCGCCTACAGTTGCGTCGTCGTGTGGCCCCTGTTGTGGCAGAAGGAGACGTGATCTGAGGGCGCAGCATACGTCTTCAGCTGAGGACTACTAGGCTTTGGAAACGCCATGTTTGCTTCTCGATCGATCGATCATGTGGGGGTGTGAGACCGGCTTTGGAAACGCCATGTTTGCTTCTCGATCGATCGATCATGTGGGGGTGTGAGACCGATCGGAGCTGCTTCGCTGGATCGACGCAGGAAACGGGGACTACGGGCGGCTGATCTGAATATCTGATTAGAGGGTTTTTTTTTTTTTTTTGTTTTTGGTGTCCTTGCGTACTCTGTTTGTGTCTTTGAGAAGGATTTGTTTTATTTCCGTGTGCAGATTTCGGGAGGATTTGTTTCCGTTTGTATGTGAGAGTCTAAGAGGTGCACTGCATAAACGAGATCATCATGTCCTGATCATGAATGAATGGATTCAGCTGTTAACTGACTGCATTGTACGTCAGATTCTTCTTCTGCTACTGCTATGGATATGCTACTACCTGGTCTCTCTCCCTCCGTCAGAAGCTACGCCGAAAAAAACCCAACCGGTAGTTAATTATGGGCTCAATTTTTGGGTTTCGTCAAGTGCAATTTGCCAAACTATTGGAGATGGCAGATAATTTAGTTTGGCAAATATTTGAGAAACTTGCAAATTGCAACTTTTGCCAAATAATAATTGACAAATTGTTGGAGATGCTCTAAGCTCCAAAATCATTTTGTTCAAGCCCAAGCGTCTTCTCACATGAGCTTATAAAGCAAAATCATCTCCTGATTCTTATTTGTTAATATTTTATTTACCTATTTTTATTTCCTTTTCATACCCACAGCTCTTATTTGCTAATATTTTATTTACCTATTTATGTTCCCTCTTCATACCCGCGGCAACGCGCTTGAATTCATCTAGTACAGACAATGCACAAGGTCAATGCATATGCAGCCGACCACACGCACGTCACACGACTTGTAGCTTATCACTGGACCTGCAGGTTCTCAGGTTGTGACATCGCTATCAACTGGCTTGCAAATCTTCTTCTGCCCAAGTGCAGAGGCGATGAGAGAGAGTTAGCAGCAGTCGACCACAAATGATGAAATGAACCAGTGCACAGCCAGCAAATAATAACCATTTCATTACCGTAATATTAAGATGAAAAAAATGAATCTTTCTCATGTAATACGAAAATGAAAAGTGAACTTGCATTAGAGGAGTGCACCCTCTGGAATGCGACGGGCGGAGGTGGAGGGGCTGGGAGGAGTGTCGGCGACAGGAGGGAAGAAGGAGATGGTGGAGAGAGTAGTTGAGGGACGGCTACTACGGAGAGCGTACTACTCGCGAGCGAGAGCTTTACCGTCCGTCCGGTCGTTGGACTTGTTATTGCGTGTTGGGTTCTGACTTGCGAGAGGTTGTTGGGTTACTAAAATGGAGCGCTTGGTGTCCATGTTGATATAGGCGAGAGGTTGTTGGGTTACTAAAATGCAGCGCTTGGTGTCCATGTTCATATAGAGGCAAGACTGGAGGAGCAAACATGGAAACAATATTTGAATTGGCTTGTAGTCTAATGGTAGGGCGGTTCGGTGGGGCGCTACCCATCGAGTTCAAATCCGGGTGCTCACACCTTTTCCCGGGATTTTCTCGAATTTTCGGCGTTGTGCATTAAGTGGTAGCGGCGTCCCGTCGGCATTGACGAGGCGTCAATGGTGACCGAGAATCTCGGATCTGCCTTAGGGTGCTTTCAGTCCTTCGGAGGTACTCATAGGGGTAGGGTTTTGCGTCACGTGTGTTCATAGGGGTGAGTGTGTGTGCGTGTTGTGAGCGTCTGCATTATCTGTGTCATTCTCCAAAAAACATGGAAACAATATAACCCCCCCTCCACATGGAAACAATATAACCCCCTCCCCCCACCCCCCACACACACTTGCTATGTATACATCTATCTGTCTACTTGTTTTTTTTTTTCTCTCTATCTGTCCGTCCGTGTATCTATCTATCTTAGTGACATGACTTCAAGTATTGGTTATTACTACAAAATTGGTAAGCTTTAAATTCAGGCCTAGCTCGTGCTAAATAAAAGGGCACCTTGCATTCCAGAGGGTGGATAAGTGACACCTTGCTATTTTTTTTTGCTCGTAACATGCTTCCCTTATGAACTACAGAGTATATAATGTTTGTGCTAACGCTACGGCTTCAGATCAGGTATTCACATAAAAACAACCAAACGACGATATTTTTGCTATAATTCAACTTTCACACAATTTTGTATGACCATATATATAAATCACAAAACAATTATGCATACAAAGGCATAATATACTTACTTCTCTCCGTAACTATGTAACTTTCACACAATTTTTTTTTTTTGATAAAGCATACCTGTATTAATTAAGGGAAAAGCAATACAAGTACACCGTATAAGGATATGTATGACAGATACCCGCCTATAATCTATAAGGACCCCAGCAAAGAAAAAGGAAATTACAAACCGGTCCTTAGACCCTTCCAGAACGGACACCAGCCGCAACCGCCGCCGTCGAAGACCGCCACCACCAGCCGCCGCCACCAAACCTGAAGCACCAAAAGCCGGAAGAAACCCCCGACGTTGAGGTGGACTGCAGAAGACGCTCGATGTCGCGAAAAAGCGTATATAAATCACAAAACAGTTATGCATACAAGACATAATAAACTTACTTCGCCTTAACTATGTAAGTTACAATCTGACTATGGCCTTAAGTAGGCCTTGGAGACCTTTAGGAAAGTTATCAAAACATTCATTTTCACGGCTCGTCAAAATATTCGTGCTAACATACGGCAACATTCATGTAAATGCAAATTAGAACTGAAATAACCGTACATATCACTCTTTCTCATAATTGTATCTTCCTATCCGCGCTCTGCAATGCAGTACCCAACAGCCAGCCATCTTCCTGTAACCAGAAAAAGTCAGTAAAAGTTTGTCAATGTGCAATGACAATGTTTAGTCTAGAGTAAATTTCACTGGCGGTCCCTGAACTTGTCCCGAAATCTCATCTAGGTCCCGGTACTTTCAAATTGCACATCTAGGTCCCTAAACTTGTCAGAGTGTGTCATCTAGGTCCCAAACTCTCGAAATGCACATCTAGGTCCCTAAACTTGCAGAATGTCTCATCTAGATCCCCAAACAATAACTACTATGTTTTTTTTCCTTTACAATGAACCACATTTTTGTATAAAAATCATCTCCATCCGATGTCGTATCGAAGAGTTAAGGTTTACAAATCCTTTACAATGAACTGCATCTAACACCAAACTACTATGTTTTTTCCTACGTCCTACCGGGAAAAAAACTTTCTTGTTGAAAATGTAAATCTAGCCTATAAAGTAGTATAAGGAAAGCAAATCGCATGTACATCAAACCACTCAGGATCTTATGACCAAGGATCACGGTCACACTCCATCGGAAGTGTGGGTCTTCTCATCTCCATTCCCACCAATGCGCTCGATCGTAGAACAAGATATAACCATGATCTGTGTTGCCCGAATATTCACAAGAAGAGCCATAGAACGTCTGTAGGGTGGACTCGGGGATCATCTCAACATTGTCATCATCGAAGGACAGCCATTGGTCATGGCTCTTGATCTTGGCTACGTAGTACCACCACGGCAAAGAGAGAGTACTCACAGACAGCAACGACATCACTGGAGCTGCTGCTGAGCTTAAGCTCCAAGGGGTACACCACTCGGTACGACAGCTTCTTGTTCCGGTTAAGCTGCTCGATGAACTTGAAGCGCTTTAGGTGGATCACCAATATTTGTGGCACCTTTTTTTTATCTTCAGTCTCTTCTCTGCGTCTTGCAAACTGCATGATGAGAAACCAAAATTTTGAGCTCAGTACATGGCACAGGGAAATCACTATTCCAACCCATATGGTGATTCTCAATGCATCACATCACTAGTGCAAGGTTAGCATACCAGTTCAATCTGAACATTCAGATTTCCTAATGGAAATGGATGCACAAACTTAGAATCAATTGTATTCCAATTTGACCATCACATCACTAGCTGCTTGGTTGTTAAATTTGTTTTATAATTATCTGGATTTAACTACTTGATGAACTTAGGGTATGTTTAGTTTGAAGAATCAGACCGCCATTGCTGTTTGGGGGACCTAGATGAGATACTCTACCAAGTTTAGGAACCTAGATGTGCATTTTTGAGAGTTTAGGACCTAGATGACACACACTGACAAGTTTAGGGACCTAGACGTGCAATTTGAAAGTACCGGGACCTAGATGAGATCTCGGGACAAGTTCGGGGACCGCCAGTGAAATTTACTCTTTAGTCTATTATGCCTACATAACAAGTTAATGCACCAGCCATGACTTCCATGATCCTATTCACTCTAGAACAACCTTCTTATCTATATACAAATATTTACTTCTCAACAAGGCACATATAGTACATGTGTTTAGTTTAAAGTTGAACAAAATGCTCAGTTTTCCATCAGAATTCAAAAAGCAAAACAATATTCATCTGAACATTTACAATCCACAAATATTGTTGGGTGCTCTATGACAGAAGCCATATTACGAGGAAAAAAAAAGAATATCACGCACCTTGTCCCAGCTTCTTCGGCTCTTCTTAGCTTCTCCTGCTCCTGACCGAAAGTCAACACGAAGGATAAATAGATTAATCACACGTGGGACTCTCAAAGGGATGGCTTTGCCATGGTAAAGCAAACAGGGTGGACAGAGGACCCCATCCGAAGTGTGTCCAACAGACATGCAGCATCTTATTCCTATTTTTTCCTTGAATGCCATCATGTTTGAGTTCTGAAAAACAATCGAATCTGAATGAATCAATGGCAGGAAGAACATAAGAGTAGAGCTAGATGCAAAATGTACTTATCCAGCAAGCAGAACACTATGAAAAATATTGTATTTCAAATGCATAACCCTGGTTTCATACTATCCGTAACGTCTGCTCAGATAGCCCCAAACCATCGGTAACGTCTGCTTTCATACCATCCGGCCCGAAGACAGAAATGCAGTCACCAAGCCCCTCCTGAATGCATCAGCTCTTTTATCTCCGGTCAGTCAGTCATAGCCGCAAATCGCCAATGGTCTCCCTCTCAAACTCACGCACAGCATCGGCTACACACTTCATACTGTCATCGTAGTACCAGGGTGTCTTCTTGGACCATGTCAGGCCGCCCTTTGGCGGAATGGAGACGAACTCACGGCACACCTCGCCGAGAACGTTGATGGTGTTGTGGTAGTGGTAGTACCGGATGAGGTGCTCCGTCTTGTGCATGGTGTTGCCGATGACATTCTAGGACATTTGAACGCCTGTGGCGTATGCGTTCTTGGCCTGAATCGCGTACTTCCTGTCTCTCCTCACTCAGGTGATCGAGTTCTGGAAAACCAGCTTCTAAATCCCCATTGGCTGCACAAGTTTGAGGTGAACAAGAATCAGTTGTGTCACTTGTTTGGGCAATATATAAAACGGCCTCATGAAACTAAGACTGCATTGATGGACAATGTAAGCAGCAATTGCCAATCCAACTGTAACTTGAAATGTTTATTCTCTGGATAGCTGAAAACATAAACTATACAGGGACAATGAAGCTGCATTGCATAAATCCGCTACTATATTGCTTCTCTGGGAGTGGCATTGCAAGAAGCCAGCAACTTTATTAGGAGCAAACGAACCACCACTGCACGAAGCTACGTACATTGCAATTCCATAGTTCGGCAATTCAAATTCAGATCGATTTGGAGGAAATTAGAGCCAAGCCACTCACTTGGAATAGTCGGCCTCCGGATTATCGACGCACAACTTGCTCGACATTGGGTTCTGTTCGATGGTGAACTGCATGTACGGTTCGAGCTCGGGCGAGCACATCTCGAGCGTGCGGCCGTCGAGCAGGAAGATGTACTCGTCGACGTCGAAGAAGAAGGTCCACTTGGCGGCGTGGTGGTACCGGTGCAGGCAGTCATTGACAACGAGGAACTGGTTGTAGTACCAGCCGCCGTGCACCGCCTGGGCGCGCGCACATCCTGCATGGCGTGGCGCCGGGTGCGCACCTAGGGCTGGAGCGCAGCGCGCACGGCGGGGTTGACACCGCCGGCATCGTGGAACACGAAGTGGGAGTGTGCGCCAAAGAAGCGCACGTGGTACGCCATCCATTCCGCACACGCGCAGCGCCTGAGGTTGCCGCACAGCGACGAGCCGCAGTAGAGGTAGTCGCAGACTCACGCCGGAACGACGCGCGCCACGCCGTGAGGCTCCAGGGTGCTCCTCCAGCGCGACGATCAGGTCGCGGGCGGAGGACGGGACCGCGAGGATGGTGCGCCAGTGGTTTGATCCGAGGCCAGCCTCGCCGCGGAAGTTGCCGGTGACGACAGCCTTCCTTTGCCCCCGGGCGCGCCACCCGCAAGATGACGGCGGCGTCCCCTCCCACGGCTCACGCCGGGGCTCCGCTGCGGCCTCCATGAGCCGCCGACGAAGTCCCCGCGGCGCAGGGAGAGGTCGGCAAGGGCGAGGGAGGTGAAAGCATCAACGCCCGCCGAACTCCCCGGGCGTGGAAGATCTACTTTTTCGGGCGGCGCAATGGGCGGCGTTGCCTACCTTTGCCATGGGTGGCGGCGGGGCGACCGGCGTGAGGTGCAGACCCATCAAGGCACAGTGCAAAGCGGTGGGCACAAGATGTGAAGAAGGGGGGCTGCGGCACGGGCGCGCCATTGCTAGAGTTCGGCGCCCCCACGCATGCCGCCTCCTTCCATTGCTGAGCACGGGATCCACCTTGGGGAGCGGAAATAGGAAAGCGGAGCGCTGATTTCGCGGGCGCCTCTCAACGCACGCGTTTCCTCATGGGCACGGATTTGTCATGATGAAGGCCCATACACTTAATCATGATCGCCGGA
Source organism: Hyparrhenia diplandra (assembly GCA_015847255.1). Lineage (NCBI taxonomy): Eukaryota > Viridiplantae > Streptophyta > Magnoliopsida > Poales > Poaceae > Hyparrhenia > Hyparrhenia diplandra. The sequence continues at coordinate 75,458 of JADLZK010010301.1, forward strand.
TGGTGTTTGAGTATAAGAGAGAAGATTAAGAAGTAATCTGGAACGTAGGTTTGAATAGAATTTGAATAGATTTGAACGAAACGAAGTTGGTGCATTAGTAGGGTAGACTATGTAGTTTGTACATGCTAGTAGCTAGCTGTGCATCCACATAGACTTTTGTTTTTAGAAATCAAACTTATAGTCCTTCTTTGGAAATTCATATTGTGCATCTGAAACAAGTACCGGGAAAACTCAGAGAACACCAGTTGTATATGAAAACAAGTAAATGCTCCTTTGCTCAAACTAAATTAGAGTATTTGGGTCATATTATCTCTGGGGAAGGAGTAGCTACAGATTTAGACAAGACTGCAGTCATGCTGGAAGTGGCCAGTACCTACTAATGTCACTGAAAGGGGCTTCTTAGGTCTTACTGGATACTACTATAGAAAATTTGTGAAGCATTATGGTATTATTGCAAGACCACTCACTAATCTGTTGAAGAAGCAGTTTGTATGGTCTGTAGGGGCTCAATAAGCATTTGATCAGTTGAAAACAAGCTATGGCTACTGTTCCAGTGTTGGCAATTCGGATTTTGATCAGCCTTTCATTGTAGAGACTGATGCTTGTGATCTGGGTATTGGAGCGGTTCTTATGCAGGAGGAACAGCCGGTAGCTTTCCTCAGCAAAGCCTTGGGTCCTAATCATCAAAAATTGTCAATCTATGAGGAGTTCCTAGCACTCATTATATGGCTGTGGAAAAGTGGAGGTCTTACTTGCAAAGATAGGAGGAGTTCATAATCAGAACTGATGATAAAAGTCTCTCACATCTCACTGAACAAAACTTACCACGACTAACGGTGGCGATTTGGTTTCCCTGGAGTGTGGCCAGTGGATTTGGCCAGAGAAGCTCGGCTCGGGCTTGTCTCTATCTGGAGGTAGAAGAAGCAGAAAAGGAAGAACACGAGAAGGTAAGGACGGGCGGACTGGGAGGAGATAAGGTCGCAGGTCGCCGTTATATGTGGAAGCCTAATCTAATTTGAACATCCATGGATTTTGACAATTGACCTACAAATTCAAATTTTGGTGGGGACCATCTCTTCCTAGTTCATTTTTTTGAACTAGAGGGTATCCATTGGACATCCATGGACATCCAACTTCCACCTAGAGGACTCGTCGTCTGTGCTTTGCCGGACTAGGCTAAGAGCAGTGGTGCGAGGACAAGCGAGCACGGGCACCTGGCGCGTGGCAGCGGCATGACCGGCGTGCACAATCGCGGCATGGGTGTGGTACGACGAGGGATGGGCAGAGGCATGAACTGGACGCAACAACAGCCGTCCGTATAGAAGATGAGGGTTCAGATCAACTGCTACAGTGATGAAATAAACCATTGTGCACAGTAGTGATTGCCGCCCCTCGCAACTGCCTGACTGCTTATGTTGCGGTCGACACCGGATCCAGTCCGCAGAGGCACGGTGCGGAAGAGGGAACTCCGCACAGAAAGGGCATGGCCGGCTAAGCGACCGGCAAACCTCGGCATCCGTGAGATTGACCATGTTATACCGGTGGTCATGTCTAAACTCTAAAGACCGAGGCTGATGTAGAGCAGAGCAAGTTACTATATCTCATCAATCGGCCTTTGTAAAACTTGTAGATGGCACAAAGACTGACAACCTTTGTAAAGGCTCCTAGGTGTTTAGATGAACGTATCGAGAGATTGACTCAGCCCAAGTCGGGGAAAACCAAGATTTTAAAGTGCAGAACTTAAAGTTCAGACTTAGCCAAGATTTCAGAGTTGTGGATGGATTCATGGGTTTGGCTGATCTATGACATCACATTTGAAAAATTCGACAACGTCTCTATCCCTCAAGAACATACTTACCTGAAGGTAGATAGAGATTACTAAATCTTTGGTGATGGTCAAAAGTTTAGGGTCTAGCTTATTTAAAATTTTAAACCACACTCAAACATGGTTAGCTCCAAAATCAACGAAAATCCAATTTGCAGCCACTTAGAAAATTTTCCAACTTAAAAATACAAACAACACATTGACCATAGTTTGACCAACACTAGAACCTTTATATTTAAACTAATAATTCCGTTCAAAAGCAATTTTCAAGAACGTCGAGAATAAGATTTTATGATCACATAGAATCAATGCATTCCAATCTACCATGACAAAATGGGATTATGGCATGATCAAGGATTAATGTACAAAAAATAACACTTGGGGTGTTACACAGGACCAGAGGAATCTGAGTCGACTCCTGTGTTTCTATTCTGGCTTTGAACTGTGTTTGAACTGAAGAAACATGATTTAGATACATAGGTATATATGTATATGCCTCTAAACATGAAGTATACTTATCGTTTTGCAAAAAAAAAAAAAAAAAAAAATGTTGGGTATTCTCGGGCATACACTGACAATTCCAAGAGATTTTTTTATCCGATTATATACTATTGTGGATGTTTGTCATGATATTTAGTTCAATTTATTTTGCAAGGAAAAAGGTTCGAATTTAACTCGTCGCAGATGATAGTACAAAAGAAGGGGCTTACCTGATACAAACAACAGATGAAACCTCGTCATAAGCATATTTAGTCAAATAGTGAGCTGCCCTGTTTTTGTGTCTTGAGCAGTAAACAATAAAGCCTCCCCAGTCTCTTTGAGTGTGAGCCTTGACTTCCTTTAGCCGCCTTCACCAGCCACCACATTGATGCATGCAAACAGCTTCCAGTAGGATATGAACTGACGTCCACTGAAAGATTAACTTGCAACAAAGACAAAGACAAAGACAAAGACAAAGACAACACTTCAGTTTCTGATGAGTTGCAACAAATCTGCCAAGAAAGATACGTTACTCTTCATTTGCCCTGACCTTGGAGAGTTGGAGTGGTTTAGCTCTGCTTCGACTCGTTATTTGTTAATAATCCCTGGGTCTGCACAGCCTTTACAAAAACACCCTTTACTCCAACAGGTCGGCGTTGAGGACAAATCTGCAGGACAAAACATCTTCTTCCCTTCATGAATTCCGACAAGTTTTGTTGTCAACTTTTTTAAAAATAATTTGTCAAAATCACATGTTCTCAAAAAGTAGAAACAAATCCACACGTGCGTACAATTTTACAGCTGAATTGATACTGTTTATGTGGCTTGAAGGGAAGAGGCAACAAATTCAATTTCCAGCTTCAAAATGCAGGGGCCAAACAAAGTTGAAATAATAGTGTAAAATCACTAGAGATAGGAGCAGGCCAAAATTGCCCGAGAAAACAACGCAAAAGTAGCTAGAGCCAACAGAGCTAATAATCGTCAGGATATATATTTTCTCGACAAATCGACAGAATGTAGTGCTGAATCAATTCAAAGTTGCCTTGAAATGATCAAGTGTGGACGGCTTGGCATGCCCCATTCGACTCTGTTAGCCAGCATCTCCCCAAGCTTAAACTCCTGTACTGTGCAGGGTTTTCTGCTGTCACCAGCTCCGGCAGAGGGCTGAAGAGACCAGACTCGCCATACTCTGCAAGGTTGAAGAAGAGGGCAATGGAGACCCTGGCCTCTTGTTTGGACTTGCTCACCACCCTGTGCTCTGCGCTTTTGTATTGGTCATTTGAAACCACCTGCAAAATCAAAGGTTCTCTAAATCTAATTCTGCACTTCTCCATCCAATTAAGATATAGGCAGAGACTGTATAAACGATGATTATACCTTTAGCACGCCCCCGATGTTGACAAGCAGCGCACGGGCACCGGGCGGTATCGCCCACCCACTTTCGCCGTCGTCGAGCCGCACCTGTAGCCCGCCGACCTCGTCCTGGGCAAGCACCGTGAAAAAATCTCCGTCGGTGTGCTCACGGCTGCCCATGACCCGCTCCGGCCGAGGGCACGGCGGGTAGTAGTGGCACCGCATCGGGGCCCCTTCAACCCGGTCCAGCGGTCGGGCCCGACGCCGAGCCCCTCCGACAAAGAGGCCGGCAATCTCCTTGGCCAAGCTCGACGGCGGCCGATGGTATTCCAAAGAACGCAGTCCCGGCATGCCGCGGGCAAAGTTGCCGAGGTTTGGCGGGTCGAACATGGCAATGAAGCGTGTCGCACCATGACAAGCGGGGAGTGGTTGCAGGGGCGGCCATCCCTATCCCTCGGCCGCGGGATGGCTACGATTGTAGTAGTTGACGCCTCGGGGGGCCATAGAAGCGCGAGCGCACCGCCAAGGGCTGCTCGTTGAAGGCCACGACAGCGGCGAGCGGAGTCGACGGTGCCGGCCGGTACGCCGTGGTTGGTGACGTGGAAGAGGCGCATGAGTCGCGCGGCCTCCCGACGAGCGGCGGCCCGAGCGCCGAAGGGAGAGGTCGACGGATGGGGACGGCCAAGCTAATGGACGCCGAGGACACCGGGCGCGGTGGGTGCCGGGAACAATGGCGGCACTGTGGTGACGCGCCCGGATTCAACCAGGCCGCGGGACGCCTCCTCGGGCCGCGTGGAACGCCGTCAACGCGGCCTCCTCGTCCCAATTTATACCTTGTTGCGTCCTCCGTCGTCGGGTGTGGTCGCCGCCTCGTCTCGGTAGATCCATAGCCGAGTTCCTCGTCTTCAAATCCAATCAGCAACGAATACGCGTGATTACCTGCCGAATATAAAGGGTTCATCATATAGAATTATTAACTTAAACGGCATACAATTCGTCTATGGTACAAATCATCAAACAGGCTGTGGGCAAAGAAGAAGAGTAAATTGGCTCTGGGCTCTGGAGGCGCGGCAAGATGAAATCGCATCTCGTGAACAGGAATCGGAGAGCAGAGCAGAGAAGGGAAGCTAAGCCAGTAGCTGACCCGATCCGCGACTCGCGCCTGATGTTTCCAAGAGGAGATTGAGCAGACCACTGCAGCGGCTAGAGATGTCTGCCAGCGTAGGAGTAGGAGTAGGAGGCAGGGGCACGAAGCAGAGGAGCGCACGCCGCAGTACGTACCAGCGAGATGTTCTTGCTTCCGCCGGAGCCCGGGGGGAGGAGAGAGAGGTGGGAGATCGATCGGAACTTGGGAAGAATTCCCGAATTGAGATCGCAGATGCTTCTCCGCCAAGGGAAGGGAACGACGGCGGCGGACTCAAGTCAAAACGGGTCATACTCCATCTCAGCCCTGCAAAACAAATCCAATGGCTGCCTTCGATGGGAAAAACAATTCCACCCAGGCCAGCGGGTCGCTGTCGCTGAGTCCCCCTTAATTATATCTTTTCTTCCTCCTGGCCAGCGGCGGCCTCAGGAGGGAGTTCATGGCGAGCCACCAAGGTCAAAGCTGAGGAGGGAGAGCACGGAACACCAACCGATCCGAATCCGATCCCTTGGGCCCTCCGTACGAAGCAGGAACGAACGCCCACAGATCCGATCGATCCAGCTTCAATTCGTTCACTTCAGGCACGCGACCATTTTTTTTCGCCTCTCACCTCTCTAATTCTAGCAGTCGTGATCCTTTTCGTGGTAGGGTTTACGGGGGTTTTCGCTGGAATTTGTGGCTCATCAAATATGATTTATTCTGGTGGGTCTTTGGATTGGTTGGATTGGATTGACAATACTGCGTGTTTCTTGAGGGAAAATTTCTTCATCTGAAGAAGGATGGAGTATGGTGTCACGTAGGAATTCTTGTTATGTACCCTTGCTACGGCAACTAATTATCTTTTCCATACACAACACATAGATGAATAACATGTCAATTTTGTGATTGTAGATTTATCGTTTTATTTATCCTGCTGCTACTATATACCTCCTTGTATTATTAAATTCTGATCCCCATGCCTGGTGAGTACATCTATGTACTTTGGATGGCACAGGAAAGTTTCCTCGGAATACATCATGATAGATCTTTGATTATTCACATATCTAGGTGGAAGTTGGATGTCCTTTTTTGGATGTCCAATGGATACCTTCTAGTTAAAAATGAACTAGAAAGAGGTGGCCCCCACCAAAATTTGAATTTCTAAGTCATTTGTCAAAAATCCATGGATGTCCAAATTAGATTGAGCTTCCACCTAGATTCACATAGTACTCCTAGGATGTTTTACAGTATATTTTATTGCGATGATTTTCTTTACTTTGCTATATTCATTATGGCTTTTTAGTTTCTTATGTTTTGTCTCCCTTATATTTTGTTCTATCTTTTATTGATTTCCTTCATGTTGTTTTGTCTACGTATTTTATAGCTTTTGATATTAATATTTTTCCTTTTTTATTCTTCTTTATTTTTACTCTACTTAATTATTTCAATTTTTTACTTTCCAAGTTTTGTCTTTTAATTCCTTTTTGTTCTATGATGTATTTTAAATATTTGTTTAGTGATAAAGATGTTATGTGATATATTTAAGGTTATGCAAGTACTATTAGTGAGATCTTCTCTTTCAAGATTTTTCCTTTTTAATAGTGTTTTCACTTTTGTTTTGTTCTTTACTTTATTTTCCTATTTAACTTATTCATTTGTTTTTTATATTTAGTATAATTAATTGTTTTAGTTATGTTATTTCTTTCTATTTTCTTGTACACTCGCGTAGTATAAAAAGCTTTGTTATATGGTGCACGTCTTCTATTCTGGTATGTGGTCCTATGTATTGGGGACTATTATTAGTGATCTGCTGGAGCATCTCCCACAGTATTTCAAAAAAGAATTATTGGTGACCACCAATACCATTCTGTTTCGAACTAGGTGTCCAAATCAAATTATGGTTACACCATTGTGATCCTCATGACGAGATCTTTGAAACAAGACTACACCTAGTTATATTTAAGTGGAACTTTTTTTTTTTTGAAGGTAGAACAATTTATTATGAAACTAGAACAATTGTTCCAACATTTCAAAAATCCGTTCCAAAAAATTTTTCATCTAAATATGGTCAAGTGTGGTATTATTTTGAAGATCTCATAATAAGAAACATAATGGTGCAATCAGAATTTAATATTTGTATGAAATCATGGTCACAAAGTGGGCCTTAGCTACAAATCCACCAGCATCTTGTCTCATCTATCATGATGTCAATTTTAATATCTTGTTTTGACTCCTTGGTCTGTGTAAATAATGTATTTATGCCATACATTCTGTTCCTGCTTGTATTATTTTTAGATAACTGGTTCTTGCTCCTACATTCTGTTGGAATTATTAGTTTTCTTTATATATTTTATTGTACCAACTCTGAGTTTAGGGTTAGTATACATTTGATTGCTTCGTAAAAAAGTTGGTTGCTTTAAACGTATTAAAATTGTGCTCTAGGAGTCGCACAGCAACAGTACATGATGCAAATTATATCATAATAATAACTGTATGACAATGTTTACATAGTTTCGTATATGTACATATGCACTGCACTTTCTATGTATTTAAGCAGTTGATTACTGGAAAATGCTAGTCTATTTTTAGTTTTAGTTTAATCGTTTTACTTATGAGTAAAATTTGCATAAATTTCGAAGCATATCAAATTTATGGACATAGTTCAATCTCATAAGAGCTAGCAGTTTCGTTAACTCAAGCAAGGTACATACACGAGCTCATTTTTCCCATCTCCACGTACTACTAGCATCATATATAGGATTTGTTGGATCTTTGGATTGGTTAGATTGAGAATATCATCATTTTTCTTCCGGGAAATTTTGCTCATCTAGAGAACGATGGGGTATAGTATATTAGTATTAGATTCGAATTCTTGTTATATTTCCTTGAATCGGTAGCTGATTACATGCTTTGTATTTTCTAAGTTATATTCTGGCTATACATAATGGAGTTACATTATAAGCATAGTTCAAATTTTAGGTTTATCTTTTTTTATTCTACTTCCTGCTGGGTATTTCTATAGCCTAAACAGAAGCGTTTGCTGTTAATTGTTGTTGTTGGCATAAAGGTACACACAAGAACTGTCTTAATTTTGTGCATCTCTACGTACTACTTGCATCATAGGATTTGTTGGATCTTTGGATTGGTTAGATTGAGAGTACTGTAACTGTTCATCGTTTTTTTTCTTGCGGGAAATTTTGCTCATCTAGAGAAGATAGGTATAGTATTAGATTGGAATTCCAATCCTGTAACACCCTTACCTTGGTAACTAATTACATGCTTTATATTTTCTAAAATATATTCTGCCTATACATTATGGAATTACATGATATTATGATAAGCATAGCTCAAACTGTATATTTATCCTTTTCTTCTACTTCCTGCTGCTTGAGCTGTTGCCATTTTCTTTTTTGCCAGTGTATTATAGCCTAAACAAAAGCATCTGCATTTAATTTCAGTTGTTGGTGGGACTTAAGGGCTGCATGTTCTCTATTTCAATTTAGATAGTTGCATAACAGCAACTATAATGTGTGTGCTAGCTTTTGTAATGTTAAGAGTCCTCTTGGTTGATTTGGCATTCACTCGTCGTCGGTTCTATTCAATTTAGAAAGTGTTCAACAAGATGAGAACTGGATATCCATTTTATCTCTTCATTGTACACACAATTTTTTTCAATGATTGCTTAAGACTTACTTTGCATCTAGGCTTAGCGCGGCAACTTGTTCTCTATAAACAATGTATTGGTGCATCAATATCTGTTCTTGCATCTACTGCTTACTATATATGGGTTCTTGCTTCTACTACTGCTTGGAACCATTGACTTTTGTATCGTTGCATAGCTAAATATAACATTCTTATCTAAATAATTGTGATTCTTACACAGAATGGAGATCTTTGTGAGGAGCCCCACCGGCAGGACAACGTGTCTCAGGGTCCGACCATCAGATACCTTGCATAGTGTTAAGGCAAAGGTTCTGAAACAACACTGCCTTGTGTTTGATGGAATGCAGCTAGACGACAACCTTACATTGGCAGATTATGACATCCAGCATCAATCGACGATTGACCTCCAAGAAAAGATGCAGATCCATGTAACGGATACGCTAGCAGGCATGAACATCACTCTTGAGGTCCATAGCTTAGATACTATTGACAATGTGAAGGCCAAGATTGAATATAGTTTGGGATTTCCCAAGGGCCAGCAGTGCCTCATTTTCGGCAACAAACAGCTAGAGGATAACTCCACCTTAGTGGACCACAACATTTGTGAGGAGTCCACCCTTCTCCTTGTTGTCCACCCAATGCCAAGAGGCTTGATGAGGATCTTCGTGAGGACGCTAGACGGAAGGACCATCGCTCTTGCGGTTAACAGCTCGGATACTATCGACAATGTCAAGGTGAAGATCGAGGAGAAGGAAGGAACTCCTCCAGACCAGCAACGCCTCATCTATGGTGGCAAGCAGTTGGAGGACCGCCCCACCTTGGCAGATTATAACATACAGAATGAGGATACCGTCCATATGGTGCCCCGCCTTCGTGGTTCTTGAGATAGATGCCATGCATGGTCACTCAACATGTCTAACGTTGTGATTTTCCATGCCAGTAGACAGTAGTTGCGTGTCAGTACCAGGTCATTAGTTGATTGATAAATATAGATTATATATGGCCATGCAGTGCAGGCTCTTGTCATTGTGATTTTCCCTGCTTTGCCATCTGAATGTTTTGTGAGCAGCATCTCTTGTCATTGCTTACTGACGCTTTCACGCAAGATAATTTCAAAAGATACCAACATAAATTTCAAGGGATACCATTATTATTCGTTTTTAATTACTGCATCGACAGGAAAAACGCTGAAGTTTTTAAAGAAACAAACAAAATTAAGGATCACATGCGTAGCCTTCGTTCAATTCAATTCATCTGATTAATTCCACCTGCAGTTTTATACCAAGGCATCTATCGATCAGTTGGTTTTCTTATTATTAGCCGCTGCTGATGAGTGCTGACAACTCTTGAGTTGACGACCAAGGCATCTATTTACAGGGTCCTAAGTGCAGAGGCGATGAGAGAGAGTTAGCCGCAGTCGACCACAAATGATGAAATGAACCAGTTCACAGCCAGCAAAATAATAACCATTACCATAATATGAAGATGAAAAAATGAATCTTTCTCATGTAATACGAAAATGAAAAATGAACTTGCATTGAGGAGTGCAGCGTATAATTTTTTAACTTGATGGAATAAGCAAATTGTGTCAAAGTTCTTGCATTATTGATATGTTTTAATATCATTTGTTTGACACAAATACAATCAAGTTACTTGGGAAAAATGGCTATCGAGCTCGCCAAGTAGAGATATCTCTATTATCTAAAATGAGACCGTGAGAGATGCTAAGAAAGTTAATAAGAAGTTTTGGGCTGAAGAAATGCGAGATGATAGAATTGAAAAATGGAAAGTTTTTTTTTTTTTTTTTTTTTTTTTGAGATGACACAAGACAACGCAGACGCTCAACACGCACGCACACTCACCCCTATGAAACACACGCACGCAAACCTACCCCTATGAGCACCTTCGAAGGACTGAGCCGCAATCTTGAAGTTCACGAAGTCACCACGGGCGCCTCGCCGACGGGGACGCCGCCTACCACTTAATGCGCGGCGCCAGAAATCCTGAAATAAATTCAGGATAATGTGTCGCACCCAGAATTTGAACCCTGGGTGGGAGCCCCCTAACCAATGGTCTTTGCCATTGCGCTATGAACCCCTTGACAATGGAAAGTTTTTCTTTGACCGAAGAAAAATAGAAAGTTAAACATTTTTTTCATTCAAATTATTCTCGATACATAACATTTTGATTTAGTCCACACTCAGCTAGATCTGGCATCAATAATACTGGAATGAAGCTAGTTTTCTAGCAGGATCATTAATTCGCCTTGTTCGGTTGGCTAGTGATAACCGGGCCGGGTGCTGATTTTTGTGAGTGAAAAGTACTGCTAGCTGACTGGGACATGTGGTTGGTGCTGATTTGGTGTGAGCTGGTGGTGAATGATTGCAGAAGGGGGAGGTGGGGGGTCTTCTAGAGCAGGTCCAAACAGTATACTATAGGATTGTAAATTTAAAAGTAATAATTAATGTTCAATAATTGGTCATGTAAATATGTAAAATGTCTGTAAGAAATATTATAGGATCATATATGTATGTGTATTTACAATACGTATTGTCGTCTTTTTTTCCATGAACATGAGATGGTGGCAAGACCACCATCGCAGCGACCACGATGACGGCTAAAAACACAACCCTGCTGACAGGTGGCATGAGAGATTGTATTTTTAGTGTTGATGCTTGTGTTGGGTTACTAAAATGCAGCGCTCGGTGTCCATGTTAATATAGAGGCAGGACTGGAGGAGCAAACATGGAAACAATATACCCCCACCACACACACACACACTATGTCTATCTTCTTCTTTTTTTTTTGAGGCAATCACACTATGTCTAGTTGTGTACTTGTTTGTCTCTCTCTCTATATATCTGTCAGTCCGTCTGTCCATCTATCTGTCTCTGTCTATCGTCCATTTATCTCTCTCTCAAGTGTGTGTACGTGTTTATATATATCCAGGTGCGTTGGACAATTTATGTACCTAAAAAAGCTAAAAATAACAATTTGGAATGGAGAGAGTAATTCAGTAGTCTATTTTCTGGCTACACACTACTATAAAACAAAGGTTTGCATGCAATTCCCTTTATTTAGGAATGGATTCGAAAGTTACCCACTCTTGTTCTAGCTACTATAGCTTATTGTCTATCCTGAAAATGGATTTCTAGGGTAGCTCATGGGGACGAGCTACCCTGAAAAATTGGGGCCATGGCCACCCTTGAAAAAACATGGGGAAGTTTCTTATTTGACACTTTGGAAGTTGAGTTCATGCCTTTCTTGATACGGAAAAGTTTTCCCTTCCTAATATGACACTATCTTCTTACATTCATTCCTTATTTGACATTTCTGTCACTTGTATTAGTTAAGTTAGATGAAACAATATGCAAACCATGTCCAAAAATCAAGAAACTTTTTTGCGGTGATACAACAAATGAATATGAACCTATACTTATTAAGATAACACATATATATTTACAACTTTAAACTTAAAATTCACCAACTCAGGCTACCCTTATAAGTTCTCTCGATTTTTATGGCGCCAAAAATACTTTTAACAATTATAAGAAACACATGAGATGCTTGAACTCATTAAATTATTTCCTATCAAAACTTATCCGGAGTATTATGAAGAATCATAAACTTAGGAAAATTTTAAAAACCTTCTAATTATTTATGTAACTTATGGTAGAAATCATTTCATAAGTGCCTAAATCTCATGTAAGGAATAAAAATAGTTGTTTTTCTATAATTTTTGGAAAGTGTTTTGGAACCATAAAGTTCAAATATGCTTCAAAAGTAGTCAAATTTGGTGAATTTTAATTTGAAAATGACAAATCTGTGTTTAAGCAAAATTCAATCATCTTCAGTTGTTCTATTATAAAAAAAGTTTCACGAATTTTAGAGGTGATTTGATAGTTGTTCTGTTCAATTTACGTGACACAAGTGATGAAATATCAAATAAGAACTAAAAGACAACTCATTGTTATATAAGGGATGGAAAAGATTTCAGCGTTAAGAAAGGAATTTTGTCATCTTCTGGTGTCAAATACAATTTACTTGTAAGAAATGGCTATCGAGCTCGCCAAGTTGAGATCTCTCTATTATCTAAGCGACAATGATTCTTGTGCGTACATGTCAGGATGGATCAGCTCATCAGTCATTCACCGTGCGTGCATGATATATCGGTTTTCTTATTCCGGTGCTCTCTATTCCATTCATTGTGGTCTCTTTAAAATAAACCGTAGAGATGTTGGGAGAGTTAATAAGAAGTTTTGAGCTGAAGAAATGCGAGATGATATAATAAAAAAATGGGAAAGTTCAGAGCTTTATTCATTCAAGTTATCTGGATTGATTGTCGAGATAAAGCACTACATTCTATCAATTTGTCGAGAAAATATCCTGACGATTATTATCTCTGTTGGCTCTAGCTACTTGACCATAACAATGCGTTGTTTTCTGGGGCAATTTTGGCCTGCTCCTATCTGTAGTTGTAACTGTGATTTTACACTATTATTTCAACTTTGTTTGGCCCTGCATTTTGAAGCTGGAAATTGGATTTGTTGCCTCTTCCCTTGAATCCGCATAAACAGAATTCAGCTGTAAAATTATAAGTGCAGCTGTAAAATTGTACGCACGTGTGGATTTGTTTCTACTTTTTCGACAACCTGTGATTTTGACAAATTATTTTAAAAAGTTGACAACAAAACTTGTCGGAATTCGTGAAGGGAAGAAGATGTTTTGTCCTGCAGATTAGTCCTCAACGCCGACCTGTTGGACCTTAAAGTAAAGGGTGTTTGTGTAAAGGCTGTGCAGACCCACTCCAACTCTCCAAGGTCAGGGCAAATGAAGAGTAACGTATCTTTCTTGGCAGATTTGTTGCAACTCATCAGAAACTGAAGTGTTGTCTTTGTCTTTGTTGCCAGTTAATCTTTCAGTGGCTATCAGTTCATATCCTACTGGAAGCTGTTTGCATGCATCAATATGGTGACTGTTGAAGGCTGCTAAAAGGAAGTCAAGGCTCACACTCAAAGAGACTGGGGAGGTTGAGATTGTTTACTGCTCAAGACACAAAAACAGGGCAGCTCACTATTTGACTAAATTTGCTTATGACGAGGTTTCATCTGTTGTTTGTATCAGGTAAGCCCCTTCTTTTGTTCTATTATCGATGCTGAGTGTAACCCTGCGACGAGTTAAATTCGAACCTTTTTCCTTGCAAAATAAATTGAACTAAATATCATAACAAACATCCACAATAGTATATAACTAGAAATGTTCGTGGCGTTGCCGCTTATGGCCAATGTGTGTGCTGTTAACAACAACATTGATGGCCAGTTGAGTAAGTATTTATTTCCAGTAATACATGTTTGTTCCCAATAATTAAATTTATTGTGTCAAACTATATCCAAGCGAGTACATATTTAAAGATGAAGGATCATGTTACGTTGAGAGAGCTACTCTATCTCCTATCGATCCGATCCAACAAGCATAGGCAACAAATTGTTAGTTGCCGATGAAATGGTTAGATACACAAACAAATATCATTGGAGATTGGTAATATTCAACAGCCTAGATAGCAATTTAGCAGCTAATGGTTAGTTTCTTAACTGAAGAACTATGGCAACATTGTGGGCGGTGAGAATTGTCAACAAAACACACTGCTTACAACCTTGGCATTGCACAAACTAATATAGTATATGCCTCAATAGCTTTTATAAGTTGTGTGGCCACTTTGAGATAACAAAATGTTTGGGTTGATCTATCGGAAAAAAATGGAAATCAGACTCTTACAAATAGGGAGAGGTTAAACTGCTCGTCATTCTTTATCAGAGAGAAATAGAAACTTTGCACTACTGAACAGAGTGGGCTGAAAATTAATAATAAAATCACCTCAAAAGAAACCTCTTGAGTTTAATAGAAACTTGCTTGGAGGCACATTTGTACAAAATTATTTTTTCTTGCAAAAATCTCAAAAGTTAAGACTGTCATATGCTATCTGTATTCTCGAATCGAAACTGGATGATTTGATCGAGTAAAGACAACTAATTTAACTCTAAAAAAATTAAGTTTAACTACAAGCTTTCTTGGACTGAAACTTTTTTGGGGGACAAATTTCTAGACCTCTCAGCAAAGTATATTGAACGAACTTCCTTCTGCTTCTATGCTTTCAGTCTAGTTAGAAGAACCAATTTTGTACAGGGAGGTACCGATATATCAAATGTTGCAGCTTATAGGGTTCTAGAATCTAGACAGCTATTTCATTGACTAACACGGGGGCTTACCGTTGGTGGGTTCAGGATGCCTTGATCTGGAAGGAGTATGTGAAGGTGTCGCGCTGCCACAATGGCATAGCACTGTGATGAGTGAGCCATGCGCTCAGCCAGGCAACACCTGCTTGGACTGTCAAGATGGACACAACAGTTACACGCCAATAATTAACTGGGCGACTACCCGTATGCCACGCCCGTGCTCAAGCGGTGGACTCGTGCCTCTCGTCTTCGCGCTGCATGGCGGAGGCGCATCCCTCGTCTTAACGCCTCTCTCTAGCGCTCGTGGCGAGTAGCGGCGGCGGCGGCACAGCCTCGGCGGGGCAGCGGGCGGCAAACGGTGGCGTCGCTTCGGTGGGGGCGCCAGGAGTGCCGCCGGCAGCGAGACATGGTGGGGCCTGGGACGAGATCAGCGGCGGTGGCCGAGCCGCGGCCTGGGGCTTCGGGAGGTAGCATGGTAGCGTCGGGATTTAGGACTGGGAAGGGAGCACGGTGCATGGCAGGATGAGCCGACGTGCGAGAAAGTTCGGGTCTTCGAGAAGGTATTAGAACCGGGCTTTAGTCGAGAAATGTTGAACTGTCTGATGCCGTTTGTTTGAGATCTGATGGCTGATAGTAAACAGGCGACGCGGCCTAATGGTAGGCCTTCTTTTTGTTGCAGAAATCGTATATGGAGAGATTGGATAAAAGAAATCTCTTGGAATTGTCAGTGCATGCCCGGGAATACCCAACTTTTTTTTTTTTTTGCAAAACGATAAGTATACTTCATGTTTTAGGGCAGTATGACACACATTGATAGCAAAGGGCAGTGGCACCAAGATAAACATGAATATGGTGAGGGCACGATGTTAATGTCAAAGCTTTGCACTATATTGCTTTAACGATATCTATTAGAACTCCATACAGCATTCGGTAATATCTTTGAGACTAGTACTTCACGCAGATTGAGTACTCAGTCTTTAATTAACCAAGGAATCGTCAGACAATAGTGCAACCAAAGAATTAATGGACTTTGGAACTGACAATAAACCTGCGATAACAACAATACAGGCCTTGTTTAGATGGCTAAAATTTCTAACCTTTTTCCCACTTTCTCTCCATCACATCACATTAAATACACCAAAAGACATATGTTTGAGTATTAAATGTAGGTAAAAAAATAACTAATTACACAGCTTAGATGTACATTGCGAGACAATTCTTTTGAGCTTAGTTACTCTATGGTAGGCTGATATTTACCACTAACAAACGAAACGTGCTACGATTAATGCGATGTGACATTCAGTTATAATTTTTAGCCATCTAAACAAGGCCTCATTGCTTTAGTGCACCGTAAAATGTAATTTTGAAATAACCTATGTGTAGGATCCGATGGAAGCCTAGGGGGGTGAATAGGCTTAACCCCAAAATTGACTGTTGAAACTTCTCGTAGATTTGTCGGTACACAAGAGGCGCGCCTTTGCCAGCGTCAAGTCGCGGCACCGCCGCGTGAACCGGACCGACGTGACGAGAGGCGACGAGAGAGACACTTCTCTCGGCCAGGCGGCGCGGCACTGCACAGGTGACTGAAAGCGGGCACCGCCAGTATCACGAACGAGCACTCCCAAAAGCTAGTCCACGAGCCGGAGTTTGGTGCTCAAGGTTCCCACTTGTTCCCGCACACAAATATACCCGTAAAACCTTCCAAGGCTGGCAGAAACCCAGCAACCAAGTAGATCGGGTCGAAGCCCTTTCTCACAAGACAAATATGCAATAAAGTAAAGGGAGAACAAGTGAGACAAGGATTTGACCCGTGGTTCACCGCGCCACACAGGCTGGGCTACGTCCACGTTGTTGAGGTTGCCACACAAGGCTTAGCTTGCCCACCGGCTTGCTTTTTCCCTCGTTCACAAGTCTAGGGAGTTAACCCTAGAGATGTGGGGTAATGTATTGCTGTAGAGTGAGGTTACAAACCTCCCAAGGCTGCCACACGAAGGGGGCAAGCTCAAGGGCGACGCCTAGCATCTAGGAGCAAGCTCCAAGAGTAAAGAACCCTAGGGTTCCGGCCCAAACGTGAACCAAATGCTCTTTTGAGTGGGGAAGTAGTAGATCCGGTCTCCAATCGAAGTTTGCAATTTGTTTCCCTCAAGAATCCCGGGTGGGAAGTGAGAGATTGAGTGGGAGCTTGAAGAACTTCAATGGAGGTGAGAGAGAGAGCAAGAGGTGAGTTCACGGCTTTCGCTCGAGGTAGAAGATGAAGTGAACTGTGGTAACCGTTGTGGGAGGGGTAGAATGGGTATTTATACCCCACGGACCCAACGGTAGGATTTAAGTGTGGCTTTGCGCCAAGATCGACACGCGGCATCGCCGGCGTAGGCGCGGCACTGCCGCACCATTGCGCGGCACTGCCGCGCCAGCCTGACAGCAAAAGGGTGGAACAAGGTGTTTTGCTGGCTGGTCAGGCTTGGAGTTGTGTGTGGTGTCTGGATTTGTTGTTTAGAGCACTTGGTCCACAGATACCCGAGAATCCTATGATCCCTCTTAATAGTACGGCATTTCCTAAACTCAAGATTCAAAATATAAAATAATTTAAATGCCTTGATCAGGAAACACCATCATCTAGCTTATTTGGTACCTTTGGACTGTTCACCAACTCCATATTTTAATCCCCGCATGTCATCTTCGTAAATCTCATTAGTCCCCTAATTCGGTGGTCATCAACGCCAAAACCCACTTAGGGCTTGATTGCACTTACAATCTCCCCCTTTTGGTGATTGATGACAACCAAATTAGAGCTTACATAAGATGTAAAGTCAAACTTAGATTACGAAGACCAAGGATGTAGGAACCTCCCCCTAAATATGTGATTGAGTTTTGAATTCTCATGGTTGACCTGAAATGTCAATTTCACATATTTAGGTGTTGTGAGGCCTCCCCCTAAATGTATAAGTGAGATTTGAATTCTCAATTTTGACATAAAAGTCAAGATATACATTTAGAGTGTGCAAGGCCTCCCCTACATCCATGGTTGCTGTGGGGTGCTCAAAGGTGTCGAGAAAATATATCCGTGATGCATATGACAACGATAATATGATCGAGCACAAAAGAGTGTCTGCATCGCGCGATGTGCGCGGCTTTTGCCCGCGCTTGGTGCGTGCTGCTTGCGGCGCCTATCATCCTGACAGGCATGACAGACAACATCACATCACAGCGTAGATGACATACTATGTAAACTAAACGAGCAGCAGGGTAAATAAAGACAGAGTTTAAACATCAAACAGACCAAACCGAGAAATAACAAGTCATAGGTGGCATTATTACATAAAATAGAGTTTCTCTCAAACTCACACCTAACAAGCTACTCTCAAAAGATCTAAACTCTGAAGATCTGCTGCTGCTCCATCCTCGAACCATCTCCAGGGCGTCGAAAAAGTTTGACCCCCCTCATTTCTTCTAATTTTCTCCCCCTTTGGCGTCAAGCACCAAAAAGATCATAGAAAAGAGAGGAAAGAAGCGGAGTCACTCCTCACTGGTGTCCTCGCGACTGGAAGCTGTGTCCTCGTCCTCCTCTGAGATAGCAGCACTGGCCTGCGTGGAGCGACGAGTGGAGCGTCGAGCTGGAATCTGCTGCATAATCGAACCAAGCATGTCGGACAAGTCCCGACCGAGCTGCTAGTGGCCGAAAGCTCGGAAGGTCGGTGTCTTGAGGTGGTCTAGGGATAGACGGAGGAACTGGGAGTCCTTGCTTCTCCCCGACACTCTTGAAGGCCCTGTCTCACCTCCCCCCGCGAAGCTCATAGGTCTGTTTGAGATGCATAAGAGCAATGCCCAAAGATAGCCTTGATCCACTTCCTCGCCTTGGATCCGGACTTCCCTGTGCCTCCCGGGCCTAGAGCTAGAGGGCTCCTCCAAGTCCTCTCCGCCACCGAGGTGCCTCTGCCGAGGGTCTTGCCACGCCACTAGTCTTCCCACCATCCAAGCCATGGGTCTTCTCTATGTTGTAGACTGTGTGGAAGCAGTCCTTGGGATAGATGTTCCCGAAACCCTCTCAATCATGAACATGATGTAAGGAGCATATGGCAGGTTCCTCCTAGCATCATCCATAGCATTGGCTAGCTGGCTCCAAATGAACTTGCCCACATTGAATGTCTCGTCATTCCTGAAATGGGCAATCAGATTTCTAGCATATCCATTCACATCAGAAGCTGCCCCATCCTTAGGATCAATGGTACACCGACAGAGATTGTTCATCACATAGAAGAAGTCCTTCAACCCCTTCCTCTTGCCAAGCAATCCCTGATCAGCCCAGCAGTCCCTGATGGCCTTGGCATCAATAGGGTCTATCTCATGGATATCTGTGTACTCTCTGTGGTCAGCCCCAAAACCAAGTATCTGACAGAAGGTGACAAAGTCAACTCTGTAGTGCCTCCTGTCAGTCATCCAGTGGATGGTGTCTGACGGCCTGTCCCAGTAATAAGTGGCATGGAACTGACTAAGGATCTCCTCATTCCAATCATGCTTGAAAGACATGATATCTGTCAGCTCAAACTTCTCACAAGCTTCAATTGCCTCATTGAAGGCCTCCTCCTCCTTGTCTGCCATCCTCTCAAAATCAATATAATGCATGGTTGTGATCTTGCTCTTGGTGGAGTGGAGGAGAACTGTCAAATAGAAGTTGGAGTGAAATGCAGCCCAAAACCTCTCATCAATTCCCTCTGTCTGCTCATCACCATAGACATTCACTGCTCTGGCATCTGCAACCTCTCTTTGCTTCTTAAGATAACTCACCACTGGAATGGGTGGATCATTGGTAGGTGCTGCCATTTCAAACACACCCTCTACCTGCTGCATGTAGCTACTGTCAAATACTGAGGGGTGTTCAGGGGTCCCTTGGTCACCATCAGGCACAATGGTGTACCCATACTGCTGCTGTTGCTCCTCAGTGAGTTGAGCTGCCCCACTGCTGCTATCACCTGCTCCTCTGCTCAGGTTCTTTCTTCCACGACCTCTCCTTTCAACAACCTTGATCCTCATCTTTCTCTTGCCATGAGGATCGCCTCCAGGATCCATCTATGCATTTTAAGACATTGATCAGAAATTGATTGATAGAAGGTAAAAAAAATGGTCAAATATATGTGAAAGAAGGTTTGAGACATAAACTTAGGTGATTGGAGCAAGCTATCCAGGGTAAAAACCTGGGCTGCGCGGCACTGCCGCGTAGGAGGCACGGCACTGCCGTGACCTCGCGGCACTGCCGTGCGGGTCACGCGGCACTGCCGCTCCTCCTTGCTCAAACCATCTATTTTTATCTCCCAAACAGTTCTAAACCATCTATTTGACACATTCTCGTATTTCTATGCCAATTTCAGAGATCAAATTAACAATTTAGGTGTAAATTACCTGTGGATTGAAAAGGAATATGAGTCGAAGTGAAGGTTTCTTCGGTATTTGAAATCGATCAATTTCCCATCTCAATTGAGTAGGTGATTTGGGGAATATTTACTGTTTGAATCAGCTAGGAACTTGTTAAGTTCCATTTGGGGCGGCAATGCCGTGCCCTCCCCCTAAATCACCTAAGTAATTAAAATGCGAAATTTGTCGATTCCATTCTACCAAATCACTTTCCTAGGGTTCATACATCACTAATCAATACAAATCCACAAGAAATTTCAACACCATGCATAGATCGGGCAAGAACAGCATGACTTAGGGTTAGGTGTACCTTGACTCGTGGATTGAGAGGAGAAGAGGAGAAGCTGCTCGGGGATAGGGAGCGAGAGGTCGGCCGGAGTCGAGGAAGATGGCCGGGCGGGCGGCGGCGGCGGCACCGCCGGGAGCTCGCGGCGGCCGGCCGGGGCGGCAAAGACGGGCGGCAGAGAGGGGGCGGCGGCGCTCCTTCTTCACGCGAGAAAGAGAGAGATGACCCGCGTGAAGGAGTCGGGTGGAGGAGAGGAGAAGGAAACCGGTTGGGCCGGGGTAGAAAAGGAAAGAATAAAGTTTTGGCCCAAAAATGGTTCGGACAGAGCTGGGATTGAACCCTAGGCGCGGCACCGCTGCAAGGACGGCCTTCGCCCGTGCCCACACGGCACGCGCCCAAGCGAGTGGCACGCGGCACTGCCGCTCCAGCCTGCTGTCCTGCATATATATTGCCACTTTTTAACCTATTTATCCTCAGACTTGATCACAAAGACACCAAAATTCATTGCCAGGGACAGATCATCAGTACAGAACAATGGCATTGAATTTCGGATTAGAATTTGAAATCCTTTTGAAACACAATATGAAAGTTTTCACAAACTTTTCCTATGTCGAACTAGTGTCTCAAACAGATTGCATGTGTGCTGGAATTCAAACCAAGTTACGAGAATCGAGAATGTTTAGCTCACTACGCAAAGCACAAAACCTTGACTCATCGAGAGGCTTGGTGAAGATATCGGCTAGTTGCTTTTCGGTGCTCACATGGCGAATTGCGATATCTCCTTTGAGTTCGTGGTCTCTCAAGAAGTGATGACGGATGTCTATGTGTTTTGTTCTAGAGTGTGCTACCGGGTTATTTGCGAGTTTGATGGCACTCTCGTTGTCACAAAGAAGAGGTATCTTTGTGAAATGACATCCGTAATCTTTTAAGGTTTGCTTCATCCAAAGTAGTTGAGCACAGCATGCACCGGCTGCAACATACTCGGCCTCGGCGGTGGAAAGGGCTACACAATTTTGCTTCTTAGAGCTCCAAGACACTAAGGACCGTCCAAGGAATTGACATGTCCCTGAAGTGCTTTTTCGATCTACTTTGCAACCGGCATAGTCAGAATCTGAATAGCCAAGTAAATTGAACTTGGAACCCTTGGGATACCACAAGCCAAGGTTAGGAGTGAGTACTAAGTATCTCAAGATTCTCTTAACAGCCACGTTGTGACATTCCTTTGGATTGGCTTGAAAACGAGCACACATACACACACTAAGCATTATGTCCGGCCTAGATGCACAAAGGTAAAGCAAAGATCCAATCATGGAGCGATATACCTTCATGTCCACGGCTGGACCCTCCTCATCAAGATCAAGATGTCCATTGCTTGGCATTGGAGTTTTGATTGGCTTTGCCTTAGCCATATCAAACTTCTTTAGCATGTCGTGGGTGTACTTGGTTTGGCAAATGAATGTCCCTTCCTCCATTTGCTTGACTTGAAACCCGAGGAAGTACTTTAGCTCACCCATCATGGACATCTCGAATCTCTTAGTCATAGTCCTACTAAATTGCTCAACATACACATTGTTAGTGCTACCAAATATTATGTCATCGACATATATTTGGCATACAAATATATCATTGCTAACTTTGTGAGTGAAGAGAGTAGGGTCGGCTTTGCCTATCTCAAAGCCTTGTTTGAGCAAGAATTCCTTAAGGCATTCATACCATGCTCTAGGTGCTTGCTTAAGCCCATAGAGCGCCTTATGGAGCTTGTAGACGTGGTTGGGAAACTTGGGGTCTTCAAAACCGGGTGGTTGCTCAACATATACTTCCTCTTGTAGTGGGCCATTGAGAAATGCACTCTTGACATCCATTTGGTACAGCTTGAAGTCATGATGGGCAGCGAAGGCTAGAAGAATGCGAATTGCTTCTAGTCTTGCCACCGGTGCATAGGTTTCATCAAAGTCCAAGCCCTCTACTTGAGTGAAGCCTTGAGCAACCAATCTTGCCTTGTTTCTTGTTACCAACCCATCTTCATCTTGCTTGTTGCGGAAGACCCACTTGGTGCCAATGATGTTAGTCTTGGGTCTTTCCACCAACTCCCACACTTCATTTCTTTTGAAGTTGTTGAGCTCTTCTTGCATGGCCAACACCCAATCCGGATCCTTGAGAGCATCATCTACTTTCTGCGGTTCCAAAGATGAAACAAAAGAGAAATGTTGACAGAAAGCAGCTAGATGAGATCGAGTAGTAACTCCCTTTCGAAGACTCCCAAGGATGTTATCAACGGGGTGATCCCGTTGAATTGTTTGTAAATAGTCGTGGATGATCAACGCCTTCTGCATTTTCTTCTTGATCTTCATCATATTCATCGTCAGCTTCAAGAATTGGAGCAAGATCAAGTGGTTGAACAGGTGATGTAGGTGGATCAGTCGTTGCCGAGGTAGAAGGCGCGGCACTGCCGCGCGTAGGTGCGGCACTGCCGCGCGTAGGTGCGCCTTTGCCGTATTTGGACACTCCGAGGCGTGCGCTGCACTTGGATCATCGAGTACGTCAGCGGAATCTTGTGCAGCAACAACTGGTGGATCCTCCTCTCCATTAGCTTGATCTTCTTGAGGCCTTATGTCACCGATAGCCAATTGCTTGATTGCCTCACAAGGTGGATCCTCCTTTCCTACAATACTTTGATCAACTTGCTCTACTTGAGAGCCATTAGATTCATCAAATGTCACATCTATAGTGATTTCAACCCTACCGGTGGTTTGGTTGAAAACACGATAGGCATGCTCATTTGATCCGTAACCAAGAAGAACACCTTCATCAACTTTAGGTGCAAATTTAGAGGTTCGGGGCCTTTTGTTCAGAATGAAACACTTGCACCCGAACACCCTAAAGTATGACACCTTAGGTTTGTTACCGGTTAAGAGCTCATATGAAGTCTTCTTGAGTTTCTTGTGTAAGTAGAGGCGGTTGATGGCATGACAAGCGGTGTTGATGGCTTCACACCAAAAGATGTCCGAAGTCTTGTACTCATCAAGCATTGTCCTTGCCATCTCTATGAGTGTACGGTTCTTCCTCTCTACTACACCATTTTGTTGGGGGTATATGCGGCTGAGAACTCATGCTTGATGCCCTCTTCATCAAGGTACTCTTCAACTTGGGTGTTCTTGAATTCGGTCCCATTGTCACTTCTTATTCTCTTGACGGGGAGATCGAATTCTCTTTGTGCCCTCTTGATGAAGGTTTTCACCTTCTCTTGTACGACACTTATCAAAGACAAAGAAAACCCAAGTGAAGCGGGAGTAGTCATCAACAATAACAAGTCCATATTTGTTACCCCCGATGCTAAGGTAGGCCACCGGTCCAAAGAGATCCATGTGTATCAACTCCAATGGTTGAGTAGTGGTCATCACGCTCTTTGGTGGGTGAGGTGCACCTACTTGCTTCCCGGCTTGGCAAGGTCCACATATCCTGTCTTTATCAAAATCAACATTTGTTAGTCCAATGATGTGGTTGTCTCTCTGCAGTTTGGCCAAGTTCCTCATGCCAACATGTGCTAGACGGCGATGCCATAACCAGCCCATGCTAGATTTTGCCATTAGACGGTATCAAGCTTAGCCTCACTTTTGTTGAAATCAACTAAGTAAAGCTTATTCTTGAGTTTGCCTGTAAAGACAACGAGAGGAATCCTTCTGCGAAAGACTTCCACACCAACATCCGTAAAGAGACAATTGTAGCCTTTCTCACACAATTGTGAGACCGACAACAAATTGTATCCCAACGAATCAACATGCAAAACATCGAAATATTATGTTCGGTTGTGATAGCAACGTTACCAAGACCGATCACACTTCTCACATCATCATTTCCAAACCTTATGTTATTTCTGTCGTCATTGGTTTGGGAATATGATGAGAACATACTCCTTTCTCGGTCATATGATTTGTACAGCCCATTTGTCAAACACCCAACTTGACCCACCGGAGGAGTATGCCCGCAAAACAAGTTTAGTTCACAAGTTTAGGTCCCCTAAGATTCTTGGGACCTTTTACCTTAGTCACAAGAACTTTGGGAACCCATATAGAGGTGTTGCAATAAAGTTTCTTTTCTTTGCCCAAGTACTTTGCAAACACCTCCCCCTTTGCTGTTTGCCTTCACTTCAAAGCAAGGATTTGAGTCTAACTTGCTTGCTTTTGCCTTTGATTGATAGGAGTGGCCCTTAGGAACAGCCGGACAAGATTTTTCGATTTCGAACCTTCTTCACGGGCTTTTGGACCATCTTCTTGGGTCTATTCTCGAGCCGAGGCGGTGTAGGTGACCTTCCCTTTTCTTGGGGGCGCGGCACCGCCGCTCGCCCCGCGAGCACTTGCCGCCCGTCCTCGCGGCATTGCCGCCCTTACTTCTTGGCGACTTTGCCGCGTGTGGCGTAAAGATGCGGCTCGGGTTGGCTTGTGTCCCACGCGCCGTGCAGGTCTCTCTGTACCTCTTTGTGCCTTTGCTCAAGAATTTGACACATTCAACACCATTGATCATCTTTCGACCATTGGTTTTGTTTCCATGCTTGTGTCCAAGTCCATCCTTGATTCTTGGATTTCTCCCATCAATGTAGTTGGGCCTTTTGGGAGCCTCAATCTTGTTGCTCACTTTGTTGCCTTGATGGTTTCACCTTCTTTTCTTACCATAGCAAGTGAGCCTAGTGATCTCTTTCTCCATTGCTTTCATATTGGCAAGGTTAGTGGCATAAGCATTCATATCAACATTATAGCATTTTCCACAACCTTGACTAGTGGAGGGAGTAGAGGCATCCTTTGTGGCTAGGAGATGTGAGTTGCTCTCACTAAGAATGCTATGTTCATTTTCAAGCTTTTTGTGCTTGTCTTGCAAATCACAATATTTCCCATTTAGGGTGACCATAGCCTTCTTAGTAAGAGCATGATTTCCTTGCTCATTAGCTAGGCTCTTTTGCAAGGAAGCCACCTCACTTCTCTCAGCTACAAGAGCATCCTTGTTATCAACATAGAGCTTTTCAAGTCTATCAAGTTGACTATCTCTAGTTGCTAACTCCGCTTGGGTACTTTCTAAATCCGCCATTAGTTGAGCAAGAAAGCCTCTAGTTTTGGGATCTAGGTTTTTAGTGAGTCTAACATATTCTTCATCATCACTAGATTCATCTTCACTAGAGCTTTCACTAAGATCACTAGAGTCATCACTAAGAGAAGGAGAAGGTTTGGGTTTGGATTTTACCTTCTCATGCTTGGCCATAAGACAAACATGAGTGGAGTCATTGTCCTCATCCTCATCATCGGTCATGTTGTCGAAGAGCTTGGGTGTAGAGGTCTCTTGCATAGCAAATGTTGCAACATGGACTTCCTCTTCACTTGTCTCTTTTGTTGAGTCCCACTCATGGCCGATGTGAGCTTCACCCATGCTTCTTCCCTTTCTCTTGTAGTCTTGCTTCTTGTCCTTGCCATTGTCCTTCTTGTATTTTTTGTTCTTGTTCTCATAAGGACAATCGGCAACAAAATGCTCGGTGCTGCCACAATTGAAGCATGTTCTCTTTTTCTTGTTTGGGAATCTTCGTTTGCACCATCTTGTAGCCATTTGCTTTCATCCCCTTCCCATACTTCTTCATGAATAGGGCCATGTCATCAATCTTCTTGTAATCAGCCCCATCATCTTCATCATCACTTGAGGAAGAGGTTGCATCAATATTTTCTTGCATCTTCTTCATTTCTTTGTCTAGACTTGTTGATGCTTGCTTGCTGCCCTTCATCTTGTTGGAGGAGCTTGGCTTGCTTGTCTTGGTTGCCTTGAGAGCCACATCCTTGATCTTGATGCCCTCAAGCTTGGCTTGCAACTCTCCAAGCTTTCTTCTTTCATTTGCCTCCTCTCTTTGCATGTCATAGGTGAGTAGTCTTCCAAGCACATCATTTGGAGTGAATTGTTCAAACTTCTTCTTGTCACGAATCAAGGTGACCACTATGTCATTTCTAGGTGTGTATGCCTTAAGCATGATCTTGACAACGGTGTGGTCATCTAGATCCTCATCTCCAAATCCTCTAATCTTGCCAACTAGCACCATCAACCGGTCAAACATTTCTTGGGCTCCTTCTCCATCAAGGATCACAAACCGGTTGAGCTTGGCCTTCAACAAGTCAATCTTGGCTTTTCTTACTTTGTCTACTCCTTCATGTGCAAGTACTAGAGTGTCCCAAATCTTCTTTGCTTCATTGACATTCATCACCCTATTGTACTCATTGCCTTCAAGAGCACTAAGGAGGATGCTTGTGGCTTGGCCGTTGATGTGGGCAGCTGCTAGCTCTTCGTTCGTCGGCTCCTTGGGGTTCACCGGTGGCTGAAATCCACTGCACACAACCTCCCAAAGACCGGGGTGAAGGGCGCTAAGATAGGCTCTCATCAAGTGCTTCCACTTGGCATAGTTGGTCCCATCGAAACGGGGCAACTTTCCCGCGGGTACATTGATGAAAGACTTCTTATCGCGGTTAGTCAAGTAAGAAGAATAATTAAAGGATATGGCGGCGAACTTGTTGTTGTTGACGCTGCCCTCATCCTTCTTGCTTTCCTTCTTCTTCTTCTTGTTGTAGGAGATATCATCATCTCCATCGTCGGAGCTACTTGATAGCTCACTTGACTCCGCCTCTTCTTCTTGCCTTTTCTTTTCTCTTGCTGCCCTCCTAGCAGCTCTTGCCTCACGAATCATCTTTCTTTGATCTTTTCTTTGAAGCTTCTCGGCAAGCTTGACACTAGCTTGCTCTTCTAGTCTTTTCTTTTCTCGCTCTTGCCTTCTAGCGTTTCGCCTTGCTATTCTTGCGGTCTTTCTCTCGGCATCGGTGGCATCACCCTTGATGGTGCTCTCACTGGCTGTACCGAGAGAAAGCTCGCTGCTGCTGGCCTCCACCTCCTCCACGGGGATGGTGGACTTGCCTCCTTTGTTCGATCCCTCCGGTGTCTCCATACTTCACGCGGTGAAGCGTATACGAAGTATCCTAGCTCCGATACCACTTGTAGGATCGATGGAAGCCTAGAGGGGGGTGAATAGGCTTAACCCCAAAATTGACCTGTTAAAACTTCTGTAGACTGTCAGTACACAAGAGGCGCGGCCTTTGCCGCGTCAAGTCGCGGCACTTGCCGCGTGAACCGGACCGACAGAGGCGGGCGAGGCGAGAGAGAGAGACACTTCTCGGCGGCCAGCGCGGCGGCACTGCGCGTGGACTGGCGGCACCTGCCGCGTATCAGCGAACGAGCACTCCCAAAAGCTAGTCCACGAGCTGGAGTTTGGTGCTCAAGGTTCCCACTTGTTCCCGCACACAAATATACCACGAAAAACCTTCCAAAGTGGCGAAACCCCAAAGCAACCAAGTAGATCGGATCGAAGCCCTTTCTCACAAGACAAATATGCAATAAAGTAAAGGGAGAACAAGTGAGACAAGGATTTGACCCGTGGTTCACCGCCGCCACAAAGCCGGGCTACGTCCACGTTGTTGAGGTTGCCACACAAGGCTTAGCTTGCCCACCGGCTTGCTTTTTCCCTCGTTCACAAGTCTAGGGAGTTAACCCTAGAGATGTGGGGTAATGTATTTTTGTAGAGTGAGGTTACAAACCTCCCAAGGCTGCCACACGAAGGGGGCAAGCTCAAGGCGACGCCCTAGCCGTCTAGGAGCAAGCTCCAAGAGTAAAGAACCCTAGGGTTCCGGCCAAACGTGAACCAAATGCTCTTTTGGGTGGGGAAGTAGTAGATCCGGTCTCCAATCGAAGTTTGCATTTGTTTCCCTCAAGAATCCCAGGTGGGAAGTGAGAGATTGAGTGGGGAGCTTGAAGAACTTCAATGGAGGTGAGAGAGAGAGCAAGAGGTGAGTTCCGGCTTTTCGCTTTCGAGGTAGAAGATGAAGTGAACCAGGTAACCGTTGTGGGAGGGGTAGAATGGGTATTTATACCCCACGGACCCAACGGTAGGATTTAAGTGTGGCACTTTGCCAAGCGACACGCGGCACGCTGCGCGTAGGCGCGCGCTGCAAGACCCGCACCATTGCGCGGCTGCTTTACCCGCGCCCGACTGGCTGACGAAGGGTGGAACAAGGTGTTTCTTCGGGTTGGTCGGGCTTGGAGTTGTGTGTGGTGTCTGGATTTGTTGTTTAGAGCACTTGGTCCACAGATACCCGAGAATCCTATGATCCCTCTTAATAGTACGGCATTTCCTAAACTCAAGATTCAAAATATAAAATAATTTAAATGCCTTGATCCGGAAACACCATCATCTAGCTTATTTGGTACCTTTGGACCTGTTCACCAACTCCATATTTTAATCCCTGCATGTCATCTTCGTAAATCTCATTAGTCCCCTAATTCGGTGGTCATCAACGCCAAAACCCACTTAGGGCTTGATTGAAACCCACCGCCTCGTCCACGATCACCTAGGAACGGCTATGTCGGAGGCCTGTTGATGTTGTCGAAGGTCCTCCTGTTCCTCTCCTTCCACACCTCCCTCACCAGTAGCACGAGCGAGTCAAAACCTTTCCCTGAATGGCTTGGGCACTTGACATCGGGACGCTAGCCACCAGGAGACCAAGGTGTCATCCGTCGAGGGGCATAGGTGGTCGAGCTGCGCGAGCCGAAGTAGGTGATGCCAAACCTCCCTAGTGTAGACGCAGGCGACGAGGAGGTGGTCCGATGTCTCCGAATCCAGGGAGCACGCGGCGCACTCCGCCGACGGCCGCAAGCCGTGACGCATGCGCCCGCACGGCTGTCCATAACCTGTCGTAGCCCAAGCCGAAGAAAACTTCACCTTTGGTGGTTTGAGATTTCGCCAAAGCTCCTTTGCTCCTAGCAACTTAGTGGATCCGATGAAGAAGGCCTTGTAGGCGGAAGCCGAGGTGTACTGACCGGAGGCAGTCCATCTCCACATGAAACGGTCCTCGACGCCTTGTCCCATAGCTCAGCGTACTCGACAAGCGGCCATCCGTATGCCGAGGTGACGCCCCGACCCGGTTGTCGCCGTGGAGAGCGTCCTTGACTGCTCGTTTCCTCCTCCTTGTCCCCACCGCTTTGGTATAGGTGAGGCGCCGTCTTTGCCGATTGCACCATCCGCGACTAGGAGTCCGTCTGCAACAGCACGCGCTCCGTCCCCAATGATCACCGACACCGATGCGCGAACATCACATCCATGGCCCGTTCCGGCCTGGAGGGTAGTAGTGCGCACGGTGCATCTGGACAGGTGCGACGGGTCCACTCCCAATGCAGCCTCAAAGCGTAGCCCAACACCGGTGAGGTCCGGCAATCCTAAGCCGCCTCGGTCTCGGGGGAGCACATGATCGCCAGCGACGCGGCACTTGCCCGAAGCCACCGTCGCATCTCTTGTCGATCCGCCCGATCACCCGGGAGGATAGGGCGTAGCGAGATAGAGATATGCACCGGGATTGCAGATAGCATACTCCTCGCGAGCTCCAACCCGCCGCCCACGTTGTTGAGCAGCCCAGCCTTCCAAGTCGGGACCTTGGCGGCCACTGCATCGACTAGAGCCTGCTCGTGCTCACGTGCCAGTCTGGACACCGAGAGAGGTGCTCCCAGGTACTTGGTGGGGAAGTGTTGCAGGTGACAGGGGAACACCTACAGGATTGTGTTGACCTGGTCCTCGGAGCATCTGATGGGGGTGATGGAGCACTTGGACAAATTTGTTGTCGGCCCGAAGCTCCGCGAACCAGCCCGGGATCCCTTTGATGCATGCGGAAGTCGATCGGGTTTGGCTGCACAAAGATTGAGGAACCAAGGTTGGTTCGTCCCTTGCCTCTTGTGATGAAGTGATTGACAACACCGTGGCATTTGATGTTTTCCTTGGCTTGTGATATGCGGGTGATGAACGCGACATGGCGATCGGCGGTGCGACGTGAAGGGCAAGGTGAGGCCTTGGCACCGAAGGACCCGAGGAGACCGGGGCGGTGCCATGGGTGGTTCACATGGTGCAAGTCGGAGCAAGGAAGCATGGAGGGTGGCGACACGTCGGCCAAGTCAATTAAGGTGGAGGCGATGGCAAGATCGAAGTAGATGGCTCGTGCGGCGGACCATGAAAAGACTTGAAGGCATCAAGCTTGGTGGGAGGTCGCAGACGTGATCAACATTGGTTTCGGAAGAAGAGGATTAGGAACAATCCCGGTTGGCGGGGAGTTCTTCTGTACCGCACAATGAAGTACTTTCTGGAACGTGCTAATGCAAAGCATCAAGCTATGGCGGACATTCACAAGGGTGTACTCAACCAAAATGACCGAGTACTTTGACACAGAAAAAAAAGGCTCTTCTTCACCGAGCCAATCCTGCAGGCTCTACACCGTGCTAGTAGCGATGCGCTTGAGTGGAAGTATGAGGTTCAGTGCAAGGCCAAAGTGAGGTCTTGAAAGAAGAAGGCAAATGGTAATTGTTGAGAATGAGGCGCAAATGCTCTTGCCGAAGCCGCAGCTACTACACAAGCTCTCGCACACATGTGATCGCTGCATGTTATGCAATTTGAGGATGGCACCACGGTGCATGACGTGCCTAGATACTACTTCAAGGAAACCGTTCGGCCACTTGGAACCACACTCTTGAGGGCTACCTCTTTCTTGGTTCTTTTCACTCAAGACCCTAGGGCAAATGCTTGGGTGTCCTAAATTTAGATGTGCACAATAGGTGTCTTTTAAGTAAGTGGCTATTCAAATTAATAAATGGAGACGGAGTATGGCAACAATTAAAACAAATATCTAAGGGAAAAGAATTTGTCTCAGGTTCAACACATGCCCGGGGACTCTCGTTTTGGACTGGCCTTTTGAAGGTCAAGGATGAGTTCTTGTCTATGGGCAGGTTTGTTCTAGGTGACGGATTCATTTTTGGCAGGAGTCGTGGATAATGCTACACCCTCTCAAAACGATCTCTCCGACACTATAATATCGTTAGAGGATTAGGAACAACATGAAGCCGAAGTTGGTCCTGTAGTGCAGCTCGCTCTAAGTGCAACAATCGAGGGTACTCCATGGCATGATGAGATTTATAGGTCACCTTCGGCGCCAATGTTGATCCCCACAATGAGCGACTCCTCCATGACCAACGGCTAGGGCGACGCGCTAGGGCCCACCCCGCCGCCACGGTCGGCGGTGCCGCCCGCCTCCGGATCGCCCGGCACCTGCCTCCCCCCTCCTCCCTCCCTTCCCCCGCTCGCCTCGCCTCGATGAAGCCGGCCGGTTGGTCTGTAGTGCAGCTCGCTCTAAGTGCAACAATCGAGTATACCCCATGGCATGATGAGATTTATAGGCCACCTTCAGCGCTAATGTTGATCCCCATAGCGAGTGACTCCTCCATGACCAACGGCTGGGGCAACGCTCTAGGGCCCACCGTCGCCGACGCCGCGGCGGCGCCGCCCGCCTCAGATCGCCCGACACCTCCCTCCCCTCTCCCTCCCTTCCCCCCTTCCCTCGCCTCCTCCTCTCCCCTACGGCGTCCGTCACCCGCAATCCCCGTTCCCGACGTTGCCGCGTCGTGCAGCGGGCCCGATGCCGCGATGCGCTGTGCGGCGCCGGATCCGATCTTTGGCGTGCCGGATCCACGGCCGGCAGCTCGCGCCATTCACGATGGGCGCGGGTGCCGTCCCCACCTCGTGCCATCTTTGCCCCGGCCGGCGGAGCCCGATCTCCGCTCGCTAGCCGTCGCGAACACCAGCCTGGCGCCGCAGTCGCCCTTTTCGGTGGGGCCCGGCCTCTACCCTCCGTCCCGCGCGGGCATTGCTCGTTCCCTACTCGCCGCCAAGGGTGGAGTCCCCTCCCGCCCTGCCGAAAGGTCCTAAATGGCTAGAGAGGGGCGAATAGCCTATAAAATTTTATACAGACAACACTTAAGGCAAGCGGTTAGACAATAAGATGGCGTAGCTAATCAAGCAGTGCTACTAGCTAACTATATGCAAGCCACCTAGCAATTCTAATATCTCTAATCACACACTAAGACTAGGTTGCTAAGTTACTCCTAAGTGAGCAAGAAACACTAACTAATTCTAACTCTAGAAGCTAAGCAAGTAAGGTAAGCTAAGTAAAGCGAAGTTGAGCTAGAATACAATACCACCGAGTAGAGTAGAGGTTGATGCCAATCACCGATGTCAATAAGTAATCTCCAACGAGAAAACCACACTTTACACGATGATTTTTCCCCGAGGTTCACGTGCTTGCCAGCATGCTAGTCCCCGTTGTGGCGATACACCCACTTGATGATTCGCAAGCAAATGGCTGGTGCCAAATCCCTCAGAGAGAGCTCGCAAGAATCACTCACAAGAAGGGATCCACAAACCACGAGCAATACACTAATGATACCTTTTGCGAATCTCCCACGGGGAAGGCTCAAACCCCTCACAAAGTCCACCGGTGTGGCCTTGAACAATCTCCGGTCGAGCTCAACACCGCCACCAACTCCAAGCCGCTAGGGAACCAAGCAAATTCCTAAGAGAAACAAGAATCCCATAGATCCTCCAAAGGTCAAGTGCCTCTAGATGCAATCAACAAGCAAATGCACTTGAATCTCACTCAATAACACCAAAGATCGAAGTTAGGCAAGAGAGATGAGTGGAGGAGAGTTGTCTCAGCTCAAAGGTGTGTTAGAATGATCAAATGTGCAAGAGAGATCCCAATGGACCGTCCACACCTCTATTTATAAGCCTCACCCAAAGATAGAGCCGTTGGGTTTGAAAACACCAGAAATCGCACATGCTGGACGTGCCAACCAGGAGCACCGTGCGCTCGCTTAGAGAAAACCGTTGGCGTCCGACGCTAAACCTCCCGCGTGAGCAAGTTGATAGAATGGAAGATGAAGTGGAGATGGAAGATGACAAGAACAAGAAGGTTGTGGCATTCAAGGCCGCGACCACCTCATCCAAGGCAAAGGGCAAAGCTAAAGCTCAAGAAGAAGATGATGAGGAAGTTAATCTTGATGAGATTGATCAAGAGTTTGCTATGTTTGTGAGGAACTTTAACAAGGCCTTGAAGAGCAAGAAGTTTGGCCAAGGCTCTAGAAGAAGAAATGATTCATCAAAGAACAATGAAGAGCCAAGGAAGTGCTTTGAATGTGATAGTCCTTATCACATCCTTGCCGATTGCCCAATCAAGAAAGAGAAAGAGATGCACAAGGCAAACAAGGGTGGCAAGACCAACAAGAAGAGCAAGTCAATGACTTTCAAGAAGACAAATGATGGTGCATTTGTTTGCTCTTGGGATAGTGATGGTTCATCCGATGAAGAGGAAGAGAAGCCCAAGGCCATGAGTGCAATTGGCCAACACAAGACATCGTCCCTCTTCGGCTCATCACCTTCATGCTTCATGGCTAAAGCCACTAAGGTATCATTGCATGAGCATGAAGAACTAAATGATAATGAAGTAAAATATGATAGTGATGATGATGATGATGATGAACCCACTAGAGATGATCTCCTTGAGATGCTTAAGCAAACTCATATCATGCTTAAGACTAAGGACAAGGAATGTAAAGCTTTGCAAAAGAGTGTAAAAACTCTTGAGCAAA
Organism: Hyparrhenia diplandra; assembly: GCA_015847255.1. Lineage (NCBI taxonomy): Eukaryota > Viridiplantae > Streptophyta > Magnoliopsida > Poales > Poaceae > Hyparrhenia > Hyparrhenia diplandra. Next base: position 109,360 of record JADLZK010010301.1, read on the forward strand.
ACTTTAGGGAGCTAGAGGCCACCCATGAGGGTCTAAAGGAAGACCATGGGGAATTGGAGCTAGCTCATACAAGGCTTCAAAAAGCCCATGCCTTGCTCTTAGAGAAGAATGATAGAGCTTGCTCAATCATCAAGAAGGATGTTGGTTCAACATGTGACATCATAGATGAACCCTTTGTGGTTGATGTTGAAGAACCATCCATTCCTTCCACATCCACATCAACCCACTCAAGCTCTACTATTAGTGATGGAGTAATTTTAGACTCATCATTAAAAGTTGAGAATGAGACTCTCAAAAGAGAGGTGGATGAGCTCACCCACTCCTTGAGGAAGGCATATGGTGGGGATGCCCGCTTGCTAAGGTGCTTGGGTAGCCAAAGATTTTCCCTTAACAAGGAAGGCTTAGGCTATGTCCCCAAGAAAGGCAAGATGGCCTTTGCTACTCCAAAGCCTAGCTTTGTGAAGAGCAATGGGCTCTATTGCAATAGATGCAAGCAAGTGGGGCATCAAGAGCATAAATGTGCTAAAATGAACATGAACAAGAAATCAAGCAAAGTGCATTCCATATCTTTTGATTCTTGTTATTTGCTTACCAAGGGTGAGAAGGGTGTCAAGGCAAAGTTTGTTGGTACACCCATTGTTGGCCCAAAGAATAAGGCAATTTGGGTACCAAAGGCTTTGGTTGCTAACCTCCAAGGACCCAAAGGCAAATGGGTACCTAAATCTTATTGATTTGCTTGTAGGTGAATTACAAGATTGGGGACAACCATTGGATTCTTGATAGTGGGTGCACTCAACATATGACTGGTGATGCAAGAAAGTTCAACATCATTGATTCAACTCAAGAGAATGGCAAGCCTATTACATTTGGTGATAGCAAAAGTGGCAAGATTCAAGGCATTGGCAAGATTGCAATAACCAATGACTTGACATTATTAAATGTGGCACTAGTGGACATATTGAAGTACAATTTGCTTTCGGTGGCACAAATTTGTGATCTTGGTTACAAGTGCATCTTTGGTGAAGATAGTGTTGAGATAGTGAATACAAAAGATTCAAGCTTGATCTTCAAGGGAATAAGATTTGACAACCTCTACCTTGTGGATTTTGGTGCTAGTGAGACTCAAATTAGTACATGCTTGATATCACAATCTAGCATGGGTTGGCTATGGCATAGAAGACTTGGTCATGTTGGCATGAAGCAACTCAACAAGTTAGTGACACATGATCTAGTAAGAGGCTTGAAGGATGTTCACTTTGACAAGGACAAGCTATGTAGTGCATGTCAAGCCGGCAAGCAAGTTGCCAATACTCATCCAAAGAAGAGCTTCATGAGTACTTGCAAGGCATTTGACTTGATCCATATTGACTTGTTTGGCCCAACCGCATACACAAGCATTGGTGGCAACAAGTATGGATTTGTGATTGTGGATGACTACACAAGATTCACTTGGGTGTTCTTTCTCAATGACAAGAGTGACACATATTCAATCTTCAAGACATTTCTCAAGAGGGTGCACAATAAATTTGATATCATAGTGAAGAAAGTGAGAAGTGACAATGGAAGTGAGTTCAAGAACACAAGAGTTAATGAGCTATGTGATGACTATGGAATCATGCATCAACTTTCGGCCAAGTACACACCACAATCAAATGGCCTAGTTGAGAGGAAGAATAGGACTCTCATTGAGATGGCAAGATCAATGCTTAGTGAATACAATGTGAGTCAATCATTTTAGGCCGAAGCAATCAACACCGCATGTCACTACATCAATAGATTGTATTGCCATCCCATGATGAACAAGACACCTTATGAGCTATTGAATGGAAGAAAGCCAACCATTGCATACTTTAGAGTATTTGGGTGCAAATGCTACATATTGAAGAAGGGTGCAAGACTTGGTAAATTTGACAAGAGGTGTGATAAGGGATTCCTACTTGGTTATTCCACCACAAGCAAAGCATATAGAGTGTGGAACAACTCAAGTGGAGTGGTAGAAGAAGTCCATGATGTTGAGTTTGATGAAATCAATGGGTCCCAAGATGAAGATGAGAACCTCAACGATGTTAGTGGAACTCAATTGGTAAATGCCATGAGGGGTATGGACATTGGTGATATAAGGCCAACTCAAATTGATGATGATAACAAAGATGAGATGCAATCAACTCAAGCTAGTGGTGCTCAAGTTCAAGATCAACAACAAGCTAGTACATCATCTCAAGCAATCACAAGTGATCAACCAAGCTCAAGCAACCAAGTTCCAATACTCCAAAGCTCAAGCATTGCTAGAGATCACCCAATTGATCAAATTGTTGGTGACATTGCAAGTGGAGTACAAACAAGAGGAAGACTAGCGGCTTTTTGTGAACACTTTGCTTTTGTGTCACAAGAAGAGCCCGAAAAGGTTGATGATGCCTTGAAGGATGAAGAATGGGTCATTGCAATGCAGGAGGAGCTCAATAACTTTGATAGAAACAAGGTTTGGGAATTGGTGGAGAGACCAAAAGACTATAATATCATTGGAACCAAATGGGTGTTCAAGAACAAGCAAGATGAAGATGGCATTGTTGTGAGAAACAAAGCAAGACTAGTTGCACAAGGTTACACTCAAGTAGAGGGTCTTGACTTTGGTGAAACATATGCTCGGTTACAAGATTAGAGGCAATTAGAATTCTATTGGCCTATGCATGTGCACACAACATCAAGCTCTATCAAATGGATGTCAAGAGTGCTTTTCTCAATGGCTTCATTAATGAGCTAGTGTATGTTGAGCAACCACCCGGTTTTGAAGATTACCATCATCCCAACCATGTGTACAAGTTGAACAAGGCATTGTATGGGTTGAAGCAAGCACCTAGAGCATGGTATGAGAGGTTGAGAGACTTCTTACTCAAGAAAGGCTTCAAGATGGGCAAAGTTGACACTACTCTATTCACCAAGAAGATTGAAAAGATTTGTTTGTCATGCAAATATATGTGATGATATCATCTTTGGATCAACAAATCAAGAATATTATGAAGAGTTTGCCAAGATGATGGCAAAAGAATTTGAGATGTCTATGCTTGGAGAGCTCACATATTTCCTTGGTCTTCAAATCAAACAAATGAAGAATGGCACCTTCATTAGTCAAGGGAAATACATTAGAGACATGGTCAAGAGGTTTGGATTGCAAGATGCCAAGGGCATCAATACACCAATGGTACCAATGGATCATTGGACAATGATGAAAGTGGCAATATGGTTGATCAAAGGTACTATAGGTCATTGATTGGAAGCTTACTCTATGTGACCGCCTCTAGGCCCGATGTGATGTTTAGTGTTGGCAAGTGTGCAAGATTTCAATCCTCACCTAGAGAGAGTCACCTCACCGCATCAAAGAGAATATTGAGGTACTTGAAGCACACTCAAAATGTTGGGCTATGGTATCCCAAGGGGTCAAACTTTGAGCTTATTGGATATTCGGACTCCGACTATGGGGGATGCAAGGTTGATAGAAGAAGCACAAGTGGCACTTGTCAATTCCTTAGAAGATCTCTAGTGTCTTGGTCCTCAAAGAAGCAAACCGGTGTGACACTTTCAACCGCCGAGGCCGAATACATTAGTGCCGGTAGTTGTTGTGCACAATTGCTATGGATGAGATCAACATTGAAAGATTATGGATTTGATTTCCATCATGTGCCTTTATATTGTGACAATGAGAGTGCTTGCAAGATGACTCAAAACCCGGTCCAACATACAAGAACCAAGCACATTGACATAAGGCATCACTTCATTAGAGATCATCAACAAAAGGGTGACATTGTTATCCAACCTATTGGCAACGAAGATCAATTGGCCGATATCTTTACAAAGCCACTAGATGAGAAGAGGTTTTGCAAGCTAAGAAATGAGTTGAACATCCTTGACTTCTCAAATATGAGTTGAATGCACCCCACTATCATGACATGCCCCTACATCAAGCAAAGCAAAGGTATCATTGTTTAACATGGCATTCATGATATCTAAGGACTTGTTAGAACATATAGACATATAACTTGTACCTTAGAAAGCATTCATGGAAAATCAAAGGATTTCAATGTATGTATGCCATCACTATTGCTATTTATGCTTGTTTGATCTAGTGATGACATATGACATGTTTATGGGCTTGCAATCTCAAGTGTTGAATTTGGCTATCTTTTCACACATATGCTTCAACATAGGCAAGATAACCCTTGTCATGAGGTGTGAAGAAGCTTGTCTTTGGTTCAAAACCGAAATATATGTTTGACAAGTAATCCAAATTTGACCAAACTTGAGCACTATTCTCTCTTCCATAACACAACATGGTCATACCTTTTGTGGAAATTGTCGACAAAGGGGGAGAGATTAGTGCATGAAAGGTTTTGGAAAATTAAAAATTTCACATGTTTTTGAAAACCTCTCATGTGGTTCATGAGTTAACAAGTGGTTCACACAAGTAGGGGGAGCAAGCTCATAGACAATTTGTTGCATTTGTTTGTGCACTAACATATGACTTGCTCATTGCACATGTATTTAAATTCTATATACATGCTTGTGTGGTGTATGCTAGTTGAGTAAGATGCTTTACAAGTGGTTAATAACTAGCATGCAAAGGAGCTAGCTAGATTTTATAAATTCCGCTCTTAATTCAAGTACCTTGCTTATAATGTGATCTCACGTGGTACTTTGAGTTTTGATGAAAATCTAGTTACCTTGATGCTTGTATGGTGAAAATGGCGCAACTCCGATTGGTATCACGCTTCAAAGGTCCATTTCTTTCACCTAAGCATCATTTTGGTAACATAGCTCACCCTCAATTTCAATATTCATACATGTATGCAATGCTTCGTTCCAAACTCGTGGCATACATGTAGGGGGAGCTCATGCTACCAAAACCGAACTATGATGATTGTCCAATCCTATGATTGTAAGCAAAATGCTTGGACAACCGTTGTATGTTCAAAAACATTAATCATAAAACCTTTATGCGGGTTGTCACCAATTACCAAAAAAGGGGGAGATTGAAGATCTCTTGTTTGGTTTTGGCTAATTAGTGACACCTAAGGACTAATCTCTTAATGCTAAGTGTTTGACATGATTGGAGATTGGTCGCGTGCCGGAGTTGGTGCTTTGTGATCATGGATGAGGGATCGAGGTGATCCAAAAGATGGTCAAGCATGCAACTCGGTGGAGTTTGAAGATCAAAGGTCCCAAGGCAAAGGTATAACCATAGGGCTTTTGATTTCACACCCAAGACACCATAGAGGGTGTGGGTGATTATAGGATCGATAAGCCATACTATAAAGAGGGGAAAACTTTCAGTACATATCGATCCTCACGTGCCTTTAGGTTCAAGTTTCATATGCATGCATTCTAACCTAAAGTGCTAACTCCGTCCTTGTCAAAAATGGTTTCAAAATGCTAACACATGAGGTCGAGGTGTTCTTCGGGGCGTGTCGGCAACAAGAAACAAGTGACGGAAGTCGGTTTGGAGCAAAGGCGAAGGAACGGCGACGAAACGACGACTTTTCGCAGCCGGGCGCGTGACCGACGCACCGACCGGAAGCGGTCGGAAGTGACCGGACGGTCCGGTCGGTCGCGTCTCGCGAGAGCTCGCAAACGGCTCGGGCGTCGACGGGTGACCGGACGACGCCGAAGCCGGATGCGTCCGATCGCGACCGAAGCACGACCGACTCGCGCCGGAAGCTCGAGGGGGTGGGGTCACCGGTCGGTTTGGGCTTGTCGGTTGTGACCGGACCCACCGGCCGGATTCACCGGGTGAGTCCGTCGGTCAAGCGTCCGGTCGCCGCTAAAACGTGGTTTTCTCCCCAACGGCCACATTTCGTGGTGAGGGGTATTTATACCCCCTTGGCTGCCTCTTGCTCTCTCTCTCTTGGTCATTTGAATCATTCCTAACATCTTTGAGCAAGCAAGCAAGCCTCCCTCCTCTCTCACTCTTGATTTGAGCTTCATTCTTGAGAGAAGAGTTGATCCTAGTGCATTGCATCGAGTTCTTGCATCTAGAGGCACTTGGGGATCGTTGTGAGACGGTGGATTTCCCGTTTCTCTTGGAGGCACCGCTCCTAGCCGGCTTGGTGAAGTGGTGGAGGCGTTGGCAAGAGAAGGTGATTGTTCTTGGCCACCTCCGGTTGATTTGTGAGAGGATTACGCACTCCTCGTCGGGAAGACAAAGTGCAAGGAATACATTGCTCGTGCTTTGGGTACCACACTTGTTGAGTGGTGTGTTGAGGCTAGCAAGGGCACCGCCTAGCTCAAACACCATCCTTGTGTTGGTCGGCACAACCGAGAGTAGTTGTCGGTGTACAAGTTTAACTCCGGGTGAACAAATCGACTTGTTCATTGTCTTGGTGATTGGTTCTCCATCACATTGTGTTGATTGGTTCATCCTCTTCCGGTGATTGGTTCATAGCCTCTTCAAGTCGGTATAACAAGTTTCTCACTCTTGCTTTACTTTCCTTGTTTACCTTGAGTAGAGAGCTAGCACTTGTTTGTGTAGGTTGTTCTTTGCTAGCATAAGGACCATATTAGGATTGCTCATTAGCTAGAGTAGTGACATAGACTTTGTGTGGACTAGAGATCATAGAATTATTTAGTCTTGTCACTAGAAGGCTTGCTTGACCACTAGAGCTAGTGCAAACCGCTTTACGCCGTGTTTTATACTAATCGGTTTGTTTAGTTGAGCTTGTAGAAAAATTTTATAGGCTATTCACCCCCCTCTAGCCATCTAGGACCTTACAAAGAATAAGATTTGCTTGTTGGTTGTTGCCTCTGCGCCGCCACCTGACGACGACGGTTTGCCTCCTAAGGCCGGGACCGTGGCCGACCCTTTGCGGGGGGCCTCTCCACCACCACCTCCTCCCGTCGCGGACTTCGAGGAACGCGAGATTGAGGATAACGTCATCTCTACTCTCTCTCAAAGTGCCGCCTTTTGATGTGGCCACCTTTCGTCGCGGCGGGGGGGATGCGGATGTTGTGCTTGTGCGGCCTTCCTCTCCGACCTCGTCGCCGCATGTATCCAACCCGTCCCCCCCTCCCCCGCTGCTTCAGCTGCTCGGGTGCCCCACAAGCGCTACAACAACTCTCACCCGACATCGCCCCTTCTTCCCGTCCTCCTTGGGCAGATCAAAGGAGATGCGGTGGGCTGAGGGTGTCGTCTCCGACTAGGACGACAGTGATGACGACGTCGATGTGGGCATGGTGGCCGACCCCCACTACCATCTTGCGGCTCATCGAGGCCTCTCCAACTCGAAAGCTTCGGCAGCTGGGTGTGGCCTAAACGGTGCCGTGTCTATTGACTCCGCCGGGGGGCATCGAGTCGGGCACGGGTCGAGGTCACCATGGAGACATGCGCCGACGCCGTGCCTTCCACCCGCACTCTGTAGCGCCGTGAGGCACGACGCCACCCCGCACGCCGAACCCGGGGGCGGGCGGGGATTGCGATGGTCCGGTTGTGCCAAGGGCGCCTGCCGCATCCGTGCTCACCTTCGCCTCAGCCGCACCACGCTCTACCCACCGCACGGGGCCGCGCCACCGGCAACCATGTCGGATGCTTTGGGCCGGCAACGCCCTCCGCCACTCAGAAAGCACGCCGCGCGTCTTCGCCAACCCCGGCCGCTATGGCCAACCTCGCCGCACCGTTGCCGCCCGCCGCGGGCCAACTGCAGGCCTATGTTTCAACTATCTCGCAGAGGATCACGCCACTCGCGCCTGCCTCGCCGCCTCAATGCCTCCGTAGAGGCGCCGCCACCGGGCCCACAACCGCAACCTGGCGGACGTGGTGCGACTACAGCAGACCGACCCCTCTCCCGCCACCTTTGCCGCCTCCGCGGGATGAGCTCGCCGCAATGTGGGCATCATCGATCGCGCCTGGGGCTCGCTCGTGAGCCCGTCGCCTACAAGGCCGCCGTTCTAGCCGGCCATGCCGACAAAGCCGCCGCCTTCGACTTGATTGGTCTTGCGCCGCAACCGCCACGTTACCCCCGCCGGGGTGGACCCAATGTTGGATTAGCTCATGGCCTCCCTCGTCGCACGACTCCCACCACTTCGCCGCCGCCCAGCCCCTCGCCGTCCGGGATGGGGCCTTCCCACGGCCGATCCGTGGCGGAGCCGTCGGAGGGGCAAGCCCAGACAAGCGGGCGTCCACCACGTGTCGGGGCGATGGGAGTGAGCTCGTGGCTCCTCACACTCCTTCTTCGCTCCCCCGGTGGCCGCTCCACCGGCCTCCGCCCCCACGCCTCTAGCAACTTCGTACCGGCTTTCACCGACTCGTTGACGCTACCGCCGGGGAAGCCGCCAAGGTTCCACCTCGCAGCGTAGGTCAAGGATTGTCGACGACGACCAGGTCCCGCATCATAGCGATCGACCGGTCGCCAAATCCGCCTTCCACGATCGTCGCCCGTAGTGCGTGCACGGCGTGTCCGCTTGAACAAGTGGGCCAAGCGACCTTGGAGCGTGGTGCCTACCCAAGACCCCACAATCGCCGAGGTTCCTCGAGGTCTTCGGGGACGCCGTGCCGTCCGTTAGGTGGGAGAACGTGTGCACGCTCCTTCCCCGCTTCGGTGTTCATTTTGCGGAGGAGGAGTTGGGAGATGCCGGCACGGAGTCCACGATGCACCGGCGCGGCCTGTCGCCTCTTCTCACCAGCCCCCGGACTCACTCGTCGTCACGGGGGGTCACTCGGGGAGCACGTCGGCATGCCCATCGCTTTGCTTTCGCCCGGGACTTCCCCGCGGCGCTCACCCCACTTATTTGGGACGAGCCGTCCTCGGGCCGCCCCCCTCCGCCCGTCCAAGATCTCCGATGAGGATTTGACCCAAGATATATAGCAAAGCAGACCGGCGCGATCCACAACCAGAGCGGTAATCGTTGTTGGTGTTGCTCAACAAGCTTGAGCGACGCCCGGCCGACGCTTGGCGTCAGCACTCCGGTCCCCGAGCTAGCGACCAAGCTCCGGACACACTTTGGCAACGGTTTCGTCCGGCAAGTTTACAAGATTCGCATGAACTCTTCGTCCGCCTCTATGGGTCCAAAGAAGAACCCTAAACCCTAACCACCCCCCCCGCAATAGTTTGCCTTTTTAGTACAACCATACCGCTCCGCCGTGTAAGCCCGGCGATTCCCGTGTGCTTTTGTGCGCCACGGCCAATTGTTTTACCTAAAGTATGTAACATGTAAAACTCTATTTTTTTTTTAATGCAATATATATCAATGGGCACGCTTTCGAAAAAAAATCCAGGTAGAAATGCACCGCGACATCTTATGCTTACAACACACCTCGTCAATGTGGGTGATGTCGCTGCACCTTCATGGCCAAGTCCGTACATGTCTTTCGGCCCGAGCCCAACAAAAAAGCATCGCTGCCCGCCCCCTTATATAAGGGAGATCATTGCGAGCCGGCTAGGTCAAAGCCGAGGAGGGGAGAGCACGGAGATCGCAGCCGGTGACCCCCATTAATCTCTCCGTCTCGTCTCTCTCGGGCGGAAGCACCAACACCCACCGATCCCTTGGGCCCTCCGATCGATCCAGCTTCAATCCGTTGACTTCAGGCACGCGACCTTTTTTTTCGCCTCTCACCTCTCTAATTCTAGCAGTCGTAATCCTTTTCGTGGTAGGGTTTACGTGGGTTTTCGCTTGAATTTGTCGCTCATCTCATATGATTTATTCTTGTGGGTCTTTGGATTGGTTGGATTGAATTGGCAATACTGTGTGTTTCTTGAGGGAAAATTTCTTCATCTGGAGAAGGATGGAGTATGGTGTCAGATAGGAATTCTTGTTATGTACCCTTGCTACGACAACTAATTATATTTTTGCATACACATAGCGGAATAACATGTCAATTTTGTGATTGTAGATTTATCTTTTTATGTATCTTGCTACTATATACCTGCTTGAATCGTTGTCATTTTTGGCTTATTGTTCTATAGCCTAAACAAAATCAAGACGAAAGCACCTAGTTGCTGCTGGAAATTAAGGGCGCTTTGATCTATTTCTTCAGTAACTAGATGGATGCATTATTGTAGCAAAACTCTGAAGTCTGCGCTAGCATCTGTAACTTTGGAGTCTTCTTGGCTGATTTTGCATTTGCCTATCGTCGGTTCTATATATTCCTGTAGAAACACTTTCAGATACAAATTAGTATATTCGCTTTATCTCATCACGATGTACAGAACTGACTCAACCATGTAATTTCTTATGATTTCTCAAGACTTAACTTTGCATTCTAGGCTTGTTTCGACTCCTTGGTCTGTGTAAATAATGTATTTATGCCGTACATTCTGTTCCTGCTTGAATTATTTTTAGATAACTGGTTTTTGCTCGTACATTCTGTTATAATTATTATTTTTTATACATTTGATTGCATCGTAAAAAAGTTGGTTGCCTTAAACGTATTAAAATTGTGCTCTAGCAACAATATATGATGCAAATTATATCAAAATAATAACTGTATGACAATGTTTACATAGTTTTGTATCTGTGTAACGTGCAATACATTTTCTATGTATTTAAGCAGTTGATCGATTACTGGAAAATTCTAGTCTATTTTTTAGTTTTAGTTTAATTGTTTTACTTATGAGTAAAATTTGCATAAATTTCAAAGCATATCAAATTTATGGCCATAGTTGAATCGCACAAGAGCTAGCAGTTTCGTTAACTCAAGCAAGGTACACACACGAGAGCTGATTTTTCCCATCTTTACGTACTACTAGCATCATATATAGGATTTGTTGGATCTTTGGATTGGTTAGATTGAGAATACTGTAACTGTTCATCACTTTTCTTCCAGGAAATTTTGCTCATTTAGAGAACGATGGGGTATAGTATATTAGTATTAGAGTCGAATTCTTGTTATATTTCCTTGAATCGGTAGCTGATTACGTGCTTTGTATTTTCTAAATTTTTTTCGAAAGTTGGACTTCATCCGTACTGCATTAAGAGGACTTTGTATTTTCTAAATTATATTCTGCCTATACATAATGGAGTAAACATAGTTCAAATTAATTTTAGGTTTATCTTCTTTATTCTACTTCCTATTGGGTATTTCTATAGCCTAAACAAAAAGCGTCCGCTGTTAATTGCTGTTGTTGGCATAAAGGTACACAAGAGAACTGTTTTAATTTTGCGGATCTCTACATACTACTGGCATCATAGGATTTGTTGGATCTTTGCATTGGTTAGATTGAGAGTACTGTATCTGTTCATCGTTATTTCTTGCGTGAAATTTAGCTCATCTAGAGAAGATAGGTATAGTATTAGATTGGAATTCCAATCCTGTTACGTGCCCTTGCCACGGTAAATAATTATGTGCTTTATATTTTCTAAAATATATTATGCCTATACATTATGGAATTACATGATATTATGATAAGCATAGCTCGAACTGTAGATTTCTGCTGCTTGAGCTGTTGCCATTTTCTTTTTGCCTGTGTATTATAGCCTAAACTGCTTGGAACCATTGACTTTTGTATCGTTGCATAGCTAAATATAACATTCTTATCTGAATAATTGTGATTCCTACACAGAATGAAGATCTTTGTGAGGAGCCCCACCGGCAAGACAACGTGTCTCAGGGTCCGACCATCAGATACCTTGCATAGTGTTAAGGCAATGGTTCTGAAACAACACTGCCTTGTGTTTAATGGAAGGCAGCTACACGACAACCTTACATTGGCAGATTATGACATCCACCATGAATCGACGATTGACCTCCAAGAAAAAATGCAGATTCATGTAACGGATATGCTAGCAGGCAAGAACATCACTCTTGAGGTTCATAGCTTGGATACTATTGACAGTGTGAAGGCCAAGATTGAATATAGTGTGGGATTTCCCAAGGGCCAGCAGTGCCTCATTTTCGGCAACAAACACCTAGAGGATAACTCCACCTTAGTGGACCACAACATTTGCGAGGAGTCAACCCTTCTCCTTGTTGTCCACCCAATAGGCTTGATGCGGATCTTCGTGAAGACGCTAACCGGAAAGACCATCGCTTTTGCGGTTAAAAGCTCGGATACTATCTACAATTTCAAGGTGAAGATCCAAGACAAGGAGGGAATTCCTCCCGACCAGCTGCGCCTCATCCATGGTGGGAAGCAGTTGGAGGACGACCGCACCTTGGCAGATCATAACATAAAGAATGAGGCTACCGTCCATGAGGTGCTCCGCCTAAAAGGTTCTTGATACATGCCATGCATGGTCACTCAACATGTCTAACGTTGTGATTTTCCATGCCAGTAGACAGATTATATCAGTTGATTGAGAAATATAGATTATATATGGCCATGCAGTGCAGGCTGCACCCCTCCCTGCTTTGCCATCTGAATGTTCTGTGAGCAGCATCTCTTGTCATTGCTTACTGACGCTTTCACGCAAGATAATTTCAAGAGATACCAACATAAATTTCAAGAGATACCATTATTATTCGTTTCTATTTACTGCATCGACAGGAAAAACGCTGAAGTTTATAAAGAAACAAACAACCGGAGCCGTAAGCAATCAAGGATCACATGCGTAGCCTTCGTTCAATTCAATTCATCTGATTAATTCCACCTGCAGTTTTATACCAAGGCATCTATCGATCAGTTGGCTTTCTTATTATTAGCCGCTGCTGATGAGTGCTGACAACTCTTGAGTTGACGACCTGCCACAAGTTGACGACCAAGGCATCTATTTACAGGGGTCCTAAGTGCAGAGGCGATGAGAGAGAGTTAGCCGCAGTCGACCACAAATGATGAAATGAACCAGTTCACAGCCAGCAAATAATAACCATTTCATTACCATAATATGAAGATGAAAAAAATGAATCTTTCTCATGTAATACGAAAATGAAAAATGAACTTGCATTGGAGGAGTGCAGCGTAATTTTTAACTTGATGGAATAAGCAAATTGTGTCAAAGTTCTTGCATTATTGATATGTTTTTAATATCATTTGTTAGACACAAATACAATCAAGTTACTTGGGAAAAATGGCTATCGAGCTCGCCAAGTAGAGATATCTCTATTATCAAAAATGAGGCCGTGAGAGATGCTAAGAAAGTTAATAAGAAGTTTTTGGGCTGAAGAAATGCGAGATGACAGATTTGAAAAATGGAAAGTTTTGTTTTTGAGTCTTTTGACCGATGAAAATGGAAAGTTAAACATTTTTTCATTCAAATTATTCTGATACATAACATTTTCATTTACTCCATACTCAGCTAGATCTGGCATCAATAATACTAGAATGAGCCCGTTTTCTAGCAGGATCATTATCGCCTTTGTTCGGTTGGCTAGTGATACGGCGGGTGCTGATTTCCTGTGTGAGTGAAAAGTACCGCTAGCTAACTGGGACATTTGGTTGGTGCTGATTTGGTGTGAGCTGGTGGTGAATGATTGCAGAAGCATCTGTTCAAGGTCCTGCCCGGGGGGAGGGGGGTCTTCTAGAGCAGGTCCAAACATTAGAGGACCATGACGGGGTGGACGACGAGCTGACAGCGGCGCCGGAGCTAGGGTCCGCCGTGGTGAGCCTCCCGTAGGTTCTAAATCACCAGCTTGGAGGAGGGTGTCAGCCAGACGGTGGTGGTCACTGCCATGTTCAAAGAGGGTGAGTTTGAGGACACCATCAGCTTCTTCGGCGTGCACCGCTCCGTGGACTCAGAGTCGCACCTCGCCATCGTCGGGCGGCACCGACAAGTATGTCGAGGCAAAAGGATTCGCCAAGGTAGCCAAGGTCTGGAGGGTTGGTGGTGTCTGGGCGCTGCTGCTCGAGACCGAAGGCGTCAAGACCGTGCTCCAGTTCACCGTGTTCCTCGTGTAATAATGTATTAACGTGTGTGCACGTACGACGACTGCAAGTGATGTTGTTTAAGGAGCGGTAAGGGTGTGCAACTGAGGTCAATGTGTGATGGGGAAGATGGGAGGAGTAAAGCAAGAATAACGGAGCGACGGGGATGGGCCGGAGCCGGGGCTGGTGGACGAGTGGAGCCCAGGCGGGACCCAAGTGTAAAATGACATAAAATAATTATTTCTTTTAATTACCTGCTTTAAGATTTGTGCCAATCTATAAAACTTATGTTTGGAACCCCCACTAGCTAATTCTCTCTCGACACGCAAAGTCGCCCACCTCAAAGCATCCCACTAACACCCCACTAGCATGCCACCTCACCAGCCCACTAACCCTTCCTTGCGCCACGCGTCATCAACATGCCCCACATGTCTATGGACATAAAAAGGTTATAATTCATGAACCAAAAAATAAATCAAATTCTGATTACACCATTAAATTCATTTTAATAAATCCTTTAAAAACAAGATCTCACATGGATATATTTTGATAAAATTATAAGTGGAGCCCGTTGGTATAAAGAAAAAAAAAAAAAAAAAAAAAAAATAAAAAGAAAAAAAAAAAGAAGAAAGAAAAAGAATAGGAGGGTGATAGTAATATTGTAACCCATATAATTCTTCTTCATGGCGCGCAGCAACGCGGGGGAATCCACTAGTTTTTTAAAAGAAGGAGTACGGAGCAGTTGCCAAACATTATACTATAGGATTGTAAATTTAAAAGTAATAATGTTCAATGATTGGTCATGTAAATATCTAAAATGTCTGTAAGAAATACTATAGGATCGTATATGTATGTGTATTTACAATACGTAGTGTCGTCTTTTTTTTTTCCATGAACATGAGATGGTGGCAAGACCGCCATGACAACGACCACAGTGACGGCTAAAAACACAACCCTGCTTACAGGTGCCATGAGAGATGGTGTTTTTAGTGTTGTTGCTTGCGTTGGGTTCTGACTTGTGAAAGGTTGTTGGGTTACTAAAATGCAGTGTTCGATGTCCATGTTAATATAGAGGCAGGACCGGAGGAGCAAACATGGAAAGAATATACCACCAGCCCCACACACATGCTATGTATACATCCATCCATCCATCTATCTATCTATCTATCTATCTTAAGTGTGTCTGTGTGCATATATCCAGGTGCGTTGGACAATTTATGTACCTAGAAAAGTTAAAATAACAATTTAGAACGGAGAGAGTAATTCAGTAGTCTAGTTTCCGGATACACACTACTATAAAACAAAGGTTTGCGGGCGGTTCCCTTTATTTAGGAATGGATTCGAAAGTTACCCACTCTTGTTTTAGCTACTGTAGCTTATTGTCTGTCCGTGAAAATGGATTTCTAGGGTAGCTCATGGGACGAGCTACCCTGAAAAATTGGGGCCATGGGCACCCTTGAAAAAAACCATGGGGAAGTTTCTTATTTGTCACTGGAAGTTGAGTTCATGCCTTTCTTGATACGGAAAAGTTTTTCGCTTCCTAATATGACACTAACTTCTAACATTCATTCCTTATTTGACATTTCTGTCACTTGTATTAGTAAAGTTAGATGAAACAATATGCCAACCATGTCCAAAAATCAAGAAACTTTTGTGGTGATACAACAAATGAATATGAACCCATACTTATTAAAATAACACATATGTATTTACAACTTTAAACTTAAAATTCACCAACTCAGGCTACCTTATAAGTTCTCTGATTTTTATGGCGCCAAAAATACTTTTAAAAATTATAAGAAAATAACTAATATTTCTCACATGAGATGCTTGAACTCATTAAATTATTTCCTATCAAAACTTATCTGGAGTATTATGAAGAATCATAAACTTAGGAAAATTGTAAAAACCTTCTAATTATTTATGTAACTTATGGTAGAAATCATTTTATAAGTGCCTAAATCTCATGTAAGGAATAAAAATAGTTGTTTTCCTATAATTTTTGGAAAGTGTTTTGGAACCATAAAAGTTCAAATATGCTTCAAAAGTAGTCAAATTTGGTGAATTTTATTTGAAAATGACATATCTGTGTTCAAGCAAAATTCAATCATCTTCATTTGTTCTATTATAAAAAAAGTTTCACGAATTTTAGAGATGGTTTGATAGTTGTTCTGTTCAATTTATGTGACAGAAGTGATGAAAATATCAAATAAGAACTAAAAGACAACTCATTGTTATATAAGGGATGGAAAATATTTCAGCGTTAAGAAAGGAATTTTGTCATCTTCTGGTGTCAAATACAATCAAGTTACTTGTAAAAATGGCTATCGATCGAGCTCGCCAAGTTGAGATCTCTCTATTATCTAGAGCGGCAATGATTCTTGTGCGTACATGTCAGGATGGATCAGCTCATCAGTCATTCACCGTGGATGCATGATATATCGTTTTTCTTATTCCGGTGCTCTCTATTCCATTCATTGTGGTCTCTTTTTAAAATAAACCGTACGTGAGAGATGCTGGGAAAGTTAATAAGAAGTTTTGAGCTGAAGAAATGCGAGATGATATAATAAAAAAATGGGAAAGTTCAGAGCTTTATTCATTCAAGTTATCTGGATTGATTGTCGAGATAAAGCACTATATTCTGTCAATTTGTCGAGAAAATATCCTGACGATTATTACCTCTGTTGGCTCTAGCTACTTGACCATGACAATGCGTTATTTTCTGGGACAATTTTGGCCTGCTCCTATCTGTAGTTGTAACTGTGATTTTACACTATTATTTCAACTTTGTTTGGCCCCTGGTACCTATGATTACCGGGAGAGGGGAAGTCCCCGACCGTTGCCCCCTGACGGCCGCCCGGACCCGGCGCCTGCCACCTCCTCCTTTGCCACTAGCCCCTCGCTCTTCCCCTCCCCCCCCCATCCCCTGCCTCCACCCAAAGAGCCCTCCCCAACCCCCCCCCAAATCCCTAGCGTGCGACAGTCGCCGGGAGGGATTGAATCTGCTTTGGACATGGCCGGATTCGGCGGCACGGCCCTTGTCCCCGCCTTTGGTTGCCCCCTCGCGACCCGGGCTGAAGGGGAGGAAGTGGACCGCCTGCTGCCCTTGCCGACCATCCCCGCGACTCGGCAACTGCGTCGGTGGCCTCCCCGTCTCCAACGCCCGACTCCACCTCCGCGGCTACCTCCCCCGCCTTCCCGTTCCGAGGCTCCTAACGGCTGCTTGTTTTCTCCCCCCTCCCCGGCCCCGTCATCTCGTAGCGGTGGAGCGGCGCCTCGCCGCCGCCCGTCGACCACATTGGCGCCGCCGAGCGATTGAGCACCGCTCCCCCACCCCCATCTGCACGGCCACGGGGTCCGTCGCGACGGCCCGCCCCCCCCCGCGCCCCGCCAAGCCCGCGCTCGGCCCGCCTCGCGTGGAGACGCCGCGCCCGTCCCGGCGAGGCTGTCATCGGCATCGGTGGGAGGAGCGCGCCCCGCACGCGCCTTGCCGTCGCTGGAAGGCCCCGTGCAGTGCCGCCCGGTGGATGAGGGCATCCTTGGGGTTGTCTCGCCGCCGAAGGCGTGCTTGGCCTCGGCGTTGCTTCGCCCCCAAGATAGCTCCGTGGCGATGCCCCATGTGGGGAGCCGCGCCCACCGAGGGTTTCCGCCGCCGGAGGAAGCGGAGCGGCGGTCGCTGCCACCACACCGGCCGCCACCAACGCCCGGTCCAGCACTCAAACCCAACCCCCGTGCGTGCGAGGTCCTCGGGGGACGAATCCATGGCCTCGGCGCCCGGCTCGCCGGGTAGGTCCGGGGCCTTCGCCATCCCTCGTGCGCTCGTTCGCCCCAAGCCCGTCGCCGCCTCCTTCAACCCCGGCCTCTCGGATGTGCCGGCCGCTGCGCGAGGCCCTTTCCCGGATGAGGCACCTTACTTCCCCTCCGCCGGAAGATCCAAGGAATTGCGTTGGGAGGACAACTTCTCCGATTGCTCGACGAGGAGGATGTCGACGTTGAGCCGAAGGCCCCCACGATTGCGAAGCACGCCTCGCCGTCCACTCCTGCACCGGAGTAAGGAGCCGCTACCCGACGGCCGGGCATGCCGACCTCCGTGCCCGGGCACCGTCGTCGGGGTGGACGCCATCCCGGCCCTGCCGCAACCTCCGATGATGCCGGCTCCATCGTCGCGGGAGGCGAGGGCGGACGGTGCCGACGCGCCGCTGCGCGTGTTTTTCGGCGCCACCACAACCCATCGGCGGCGCCAACAGCGGCTAGGGTGGTCGCGCTCCGCGCCCGGTCGACGGCCGATCGACGCGTGTCCCCGCAGACACCTACGCCTTTGGTCACGACCATCGAGCACCGCAACCTCGGTGGTCGGCATCGCTACTTTGTGCGGGGCCTACGCCACCGCCGGCAAGTGATCTTGTCGACGAGATGGCTTCACCCTCATTCGAAGTGTAGGCGGGGCCGCCACCATGCCTCACCTTGCCTTCATCACCACCGATCATACCGCCTTCGCTCGTCGGCCTCGCTTCAAGCGTCTATCCGGGATCACATCGCCGCCGGTGCTCTTCACCGACCACCGCCTCTCTTCGCGCCGGAAGAAGCATCGAGCAAGGGACCGCAGGCTTTGTCACCGTCGCCCTATCGGCGCCCCGGTGGGCCGTGCTTGGGGGCCGCACTCCACGCCCACTCCCTCTGATCGCACGGCGTCGACCATTGTTGGGATGTCCAAGGAGCCTCTAGGGCGTCCGGGCCGCTTGCGGCTCCTTTCTTCGCCGGAAAGATCCTCCGTCGGCCCCATCGATGTCGGCGATTGTTGCGGTTCGCACCCACCTCCTTCCAGACCAAGCTCGCCACACTCGCTGTCCAAGCCTCCCGCCCTAGACTCGTCGCTTCGAATTTGGAGCCGGGAGGACCGCGGCACCATGCCCGTGGCGCCCCAGACCCCGACATGCCGCCTCTCCATCGCGGCTGAGGCCGAGGAGACCCACACGCTCCACCAAACCTCGGCCATGTCCCGTGACACCGTGACAACGTCCTTGTCCGTGCATAGGGACGTCGTCCGCCACCTGGATCGTGGGGCGCGAATGGCGCCTGCATCGAGCTTCGCGTTCGGGGGATGTTGTCGCCCGATAGCGGGAACCCGATTGTGGGCCGGGTGGGCGGACCTTGTCGATGCCGAGCTCACGGCGCCGGCCCCCGTGCGTGTACGGCCGCAGGCGGTACCCGGGAGGACGCCCCATCGCGCACGGCCCGCCCCCTCGGGTCACGGACTCCCCGCCATCTAGACGTGCTAAGTCGACCAACGCCGTGGACGGCCGCCGTTCAGGAGCCCGACGCCCGAACGCCAACGCTTCGCGGGACGCGACCCCCGCCGCGGCCGCAAGTCCGGTACCGACCACCCGGCGCGGCGGCACCGTGGAGGATACACCGCCCGCGCCCACGCCGCTTGACTAGTGGGGTGACCTCGCCAAAGCGAGTTCGTGACCATAGCGAGGACGCCGCGCCGCCGTGCAACCCGGTACTCGCCCGTCCGACGTCGACGTCGATGACCCCGGCGGACTGCCGAATCACCGGCCAAGGAAACTTTTAGAGAGATTGCTTGATTACGAGGTCCCACTAGGAGGGCTATATAAGTAAGGAGTCTCAGAATGTCTTAGGGTAACAAGCAATAAAGATCAATTTCCTTTTCTCTCTCTCTCTCTCTTGTGCGCCGCCGCCTTCGCCCTGCGGCGTCGCCGCCCCTTTTGCCGCGCCGCGCCACCACCGCCGGGCGGCCCTACCGGGGTGCGGCACGGCCACGTGTCACCCCGGAATCGATCCGTCTATAACAGACACGGTCTTCAAAGTACAACTTTGACTTCTTATTTTTATAAAAATATTTATTAAAAACTAACATATGTATATTGTATGAAAGTATTTTGCAAGAATTCCCTAAAAAAGTATTTTGCAAGAACACAAATCTATTCATGTAGTTTTTATACTTCCAAATTCAACGACTTAAAAGTTATTCATAATTTATATTCTAATATTTGACTCAAATCTAGTCCAAGACCACTTCATTTACCAAATCGGAGAGTAAAAGTCTATTAAAATGTTAATTATAGCAAGTCCAATACATGTGTTTCGGCCCGAGCCCAACAAGAAAACCTAAACCTGTCTGCTGCCCAGCGCCCCTTATATCTTTTCTTCCTCCTGGCCAGCGGCGGCCTCAGGAAGGACCGAAGGAGTTCAAGGCGAGCCACCAAGGTCAAAGCTGAGGAGGGAGAGCACGGAACACCGACCGATCCGAATCCGATCCCTTGGGCCCTCCGTCCGAAGCAGGAACGGCCACAGATCCGATCGATCCGAGCAAGAGCCAGCTTCAATTCGTTGACTTCAGGCACGCGACCTTTTTTTCGCCTCTCTAATTCTAGCAGTCGTAATCCTTTTCGTGGTAGGGTTTACGGGGGTTTTCGCTAGAATTTCTCGCTCATCTCATATGATTTATTCTGGTGGGTCTTTGGATTGGTTGGATTGGATTGACAATACCGTGTGTTTCTTGAGGGCAAATTTCTTCATCTGGAGAAGGATGGAGTATGGTGTCAGATAGGAATTCTTGTTATGTACCCTTGCTACGGCAACTAATTATATTTTGCATACACATAGAGGAATAACATGTCAATTTTGTGATTGTAGATTTATAGTTTATTTTATCCTGCTACTATATACCTGCTTGAATCGTTGACATTTTTGGCTTATTGTTCTATAGCCTAAACAAAATCAAGACGAAACCATCTTCTTATAACTTTAGTTGCTGCTGGAAATTAAGGGCGCTTTGATCTATTTCTTCAGTAACTAAATCGATGCATTATTGTAGCAACTCTGAAGTGTGCGCTAGCATCTGTAACTTTGGAGTCTTCTTGGCTGATTTTGCATTCGCCTATCGTTGGTTCTGTATATTTCTGTAGAAAGACTTTCAGAGACAAATTAGTATATTTGCTTTATCTCATCACAATGTATAGAACTGACTGAGCCATATAATTTCTTATGATTTCTCAAGACTTAACTTTGCATGCTGGGCTTGTTTCGACTCCTTGCGATGTGTAAATAATGTATTTATGCTAGTCTATTTTTTAGTTTTAGTTTAATAGTTTTACTTGTGAGTAAAATTTGCATAAATTTCAAAGCATATCAAATTTATGGCCATTGTTAAATCGCACAAGAGCTAGCAGTTTCGTTAACTCAAGCAAGGTACACACACGAGAGCTGATTTTTCCCATCTCTACGTACTACTAGCATCATATATAGCATTTGTTCGATCTTTGGATTGGTTAGATTGAGAATACTGTAACTGTTCATCATTTTTCTTCCGGGAAATTTTGCTCATCTAGAGAACGATGGGGTATAGTATATTAGTATTAGATTAGAATTCTTGTTATATTTCCTTGAATCGGTAGATGACTACATGCTTTGTATTTTCTAAATTATATTCTGCCTATACATAATGGAGTTACATTATAAGCATAGTTCAAATTTTAGGTTTATCTTCTTTATTCTACTTCCTGCTGAGTATTTCTATAGCCTAAACAGAAATGTTTGCAGTTAATTGCTGTTGTTGGCATAAAGGTACACACAACTGTCTTAATTTTTGCGCATCTCTACGTACTACTGGCATCATAGGATTTGTTGGATCTTTCGATTGGTTAGATTGAGAGTACTGTAACTGGTCATCATTTTTTTCTTTCGGGAAATTTTGCTCATCTAGAGAAGGTAGGTATAGTACTAGATTGGAATTCCAATCCTGTTACGCCCTTGCCATGGTAACTAATTACATGCTTTATATTTTCTAAAATATATTCTGCCTATACATTATGGAATTACATGATATTATATTATGATAAGCATAGCTCAAAACTGTATATTTATCCTTTTCTTCTACTTCCTGCTGCTTTAGCCGTTGCCATTTCCTTTTTGCCAGTGGCTAAACAAAAGCATCTGCATTTAATTTCAGTTGCTGGTGGGAATTAAGGACTGCATGATCTCTATTTTCTATTTAGATAGTTGCATAACAGCAACTATAAAGTGTGTGCTAGCTTTTTGTAATGTTAACAGTCCTCTTGGTTGATTTGGCATTCACTCGTTGTCATAGTTCTATTCAATTTAGAAAGTGTTCAACAAGATGTGAACTGGATATCCATTTTATCTCTTCATTGTACACACAATTTTTTTAATGATTGCTTAAGACTTACTTTGCATCTAGGCTTAGCGCGGCAACTCTGTATAAACAATGTATTTTGCGCATCAATATCTGTTCTTGCATCTACTGCTTACTATATATGGGTTCTTGCTTCTACTACTGCTTGGAACCCTTGACTTTTGTATCATTGCATAGCTAAATATAACATTCTAATCTAAATAATTGTGATTCTTACATAGAATGGAGATCTTTGTGAGGAGCCCCACTGGCAGGACAACGTGTCTCAGGGTCCGACCATCAGATACCTTGCATAGTGTTAAGGCAAAGGTTCTGAAACAACAGTGCCTTGTGTTTGATGGAAGGCAGCTAGAGCGACAACCTTACACTGGCAGATTATGACATCCACCATCAATCGACAATTGACCTCCAAGAAAAGATGCAGATCCATGTAACGGATACACTAGCAGGCACGAACATCACTCTTGAGGTTCTTAGCTTAGATACTATTGACAACGTGAAGGCCAAGATTGAATATAGTGTGGGATTTCCAAAGGGCCTGCAGTGCCTCATTTTCGGCAACAAACAACTAGAGGATAACTCCACCTTAGTGGACAACAACATTTGCGAGGAGTCCACCCTTCTCCTTGTTGTCCACCCAATGCCAAGAGGCTTGATGCGGATCTTCGTGGTGACGCTTAACCGGAAGGACCATCGCTCTTGCGGTTAACAGCTCGGATACTATTGACAATTTCAAGGTGAAGATCCATGAGAAGGAGGGAATTCCTCCCGACCAGCAACGCCTCATCTATGGTGGCAAGCAGTTGGAGGACGACCGCACCTTGGCAGATTATAACATAGAGAATGAGGATACCGTCGATCTGGTGCTCCGCCATCGTGGTTCTTGAGATGGATGCCATGGATGGTCACTCAACATGTCTAACATTGTGATTTTCCATGCCAGTAGACAGTAGTTGCATGTCAGTACCGGGTCTGTCTTGACATAAGCCATTGTTTTTAACTTTCCGTTTTAATCTGGGAGTCCATTTGGTTTTCTCACTTTCTTGGCATGGTGCGCCACAAGTTCTTGTTCTTTTATGGCCATGCAGTGCAGGCTGCACCCCTCCCTGCTTTGCCATCTGAATGTTATGTGAGCAGCATCTCTTGTCATTGCTTACTGCCAGTTGCTTTTGCTTGCACGCAAGTGACACCATTCTTATTCGTTTCTGTACTGCATCGACAGGAAAAACTCTGAAGTTTATAAAGAAAAAACAAACAACCGGAGCCGTAAGCAGTTAAGGATCACATGCGTAGCCTTCCTTCAATTCAATTCATCTGATCAATTCCACCTGCAGTTTTATACCAAGGCATCTATCGATCAGTTGGCTTTCTTATCATTAGCTGCTGCTGATGAGTGCTGACGACCTGGCACAAGTTGATGAAGGGGATAAATGTATTAAACTGAAGGTATTAGCGTTTAGGTGATGTCGTCGGCGAGGATTCCGAGAAAGATCACGTACCCAATGGAATACAAACACTGCACAAGGTCAATGCATATGCAGCCGACCACACGCACGTCACACGACTTGTAGCTTAGCACTGGACCTGCAGGTTCTGAGGTTGACATCGCTATCAACTGCCTTGCAAATCTTGCAGGGTCCTAAGTGCAGAGGAGAGAGTTAGCAGCAATCGACCACAAATGATGTGGTGTTCTTGCTTCCGCCGGAGCCCGGGGAGGAGAGGTGGGAGATCGATCGGAACTTGGGAAGCGGAGTGGAGAGAACTAAGCGGGGTAGAAGCGAGGAAGAATTCCCGAATTGAGATCGCAGATGCTTCGCCGCGAAGGGAACGACGACCAACAGGGTCTGTGGATGCTGTTTGGGAAACAAAACCCTAACTTACACGGACTCTTTCCTAGAAGGAAAGGAGAAGGATGAATCCTAATCTTAGTCCGTTTGTATGTGGGCTCTTACCATACTCTAGTACTTATTCGGACTATATATACGTGAGAGATCCTCCATTGTAAGGAGCGAAGATTCGGATGAATAAAGAATAGTCTCCCTACATCTTGTGTCTACTTCTCATCTACGTGAGATCGTGAGAGACGGAGAGGGAAGGTCCCCTAACCGCTGATGACAAGTTTCTTAACACGTTATCGGCACGAAAAGCTCTTCGTCGACGACATCGCCGTTGAAGCTGTCGCCGATCTTCGCACCGACGCTCGTGCCAACGTCTCGCGCGACTTCGCCGGCGGCGTCGACATCCCGGCGTTGTTAGCGGAACGGATCACGCTACCTGCGCTTTCGCTACTAATCTGCAGACCGCATCGACTCATCGTCCACGCCCGGCAGTCCCCACGGCCTAGCCGAACTGTCCTAGTGACAGCCTTCGCTTCTTCAAATTCAAGAGCAAAAGGTACGAAAAAGATCTCGCAGATTATTACTTGATTGATGTGCTGGCCTTCGAGCAAATTTATTTTTTCCTTGCATTGCTTATATATATGATTATATGTTCTATGGGTTATATAATCCCGAAGTATTATTCTAAGACCACTATAAATACACCATGGAACAATACATATGCTTGGAAAATTCTGGGAAATAAATGAAACATGTATGGCTATTTATATAAGACCATTCTCTCTCTCTAGCATTCTCTTTAATGTTTTGGTTTATTTACTCAAGTAACTGAGAAAAAAAAAAACCATTGCATGAGACTTGTTGATATAGCGCATACATGAATTTGGGATTCATTTGTAACCTCCTTGAAGGGAGATATTACCTTGCATAGGTATGATTTCTAAACATGGTAATATTGGCTTACAACATTACATTAGTAGGGATAACAAATGATCTGAAGTCAACATGTTGCCCTTGCCTCTTTGCTGCAGAACTAGCATGAGGTGTCGTTTTCTAATACATAATACATTTCCTAGGCAACTTGAAGTTGCTACAATAATATTAGAAGAATTAATATTACGAGTTTGTTTTGTGCAAAAACATAATATTTCTTCCGATGAAGATAACCATCTGTCCTTTCTTGGAATAATGAAGCCCCGAAGTGCATATTAGGACTCAGTTTAGAGTTATCCACGGTCGTTGAAATGACAACGGGTATCAGAGGGAAATCATTGTCTACAAGTAAAGTATGCCAAATGATTTGGTGGAGTGACTACTCTATGCAGCAATATGCTGGCTAGTAGCCATGTATACGCCACACCTAAACAAATGTATTAATATCGACCTGTCGACTACCAGAAGATGGAAAGCAGGCAACAAGTAAGAATCCCACATCATAATAAAGCTGGAAGCTAATTTTGATATTAATCAATTATCAGTCATAGTAGTTATTCTAGGCTCAAGTGCCATATGGATTTTGACAACTACATATGTTTCTTTTGGTATATCTTTTACCATATGAAATTTTTTGCTATCAGTTGAGAGTCTATCCCGTAGGACATTGGTCTTTGTTGCTCTTGCCAAGCAACCAAAATAACATTTCCCTAGATAAATAAAAATTCTTGGTCTTCTCATTCTATTAAAAGCTTCTCTCTTCATGCTGAAAAATGAATTGATCCAAGCCATGCTTTATATAGAATACAAATATGTTGCAATAAATACAATGACTCAATTTTTGTTCTATGGTACAGTAATTGGGTCGTTTTTTGGGCAATAAAAGGAGCTGGACTATGAAATAACAGTGCATCTGAAGCTTTTTGCTCTGCAACCATGGCTACAAGCTAACGGCGCTGGCGCAATGCCACCATTAGCTGTCTTTTTCATGCATATGACCTAGAAGGTCAATATAACAATTGGTGAGCATTAGACCCCGAAGGATTGTTTTGTCTAAGTTATGTGTTACGCCAAGTAACTAAAGGAGCCAAGTCTAGATGACTACATATGTTTTTGTTGAAAGCAAGAACGTGTAGAGCAATATTTTATACCTCACTAGAAGTTATGGTCTCAACAAGAAGTTGAGAATATATACTCCTCCTGTAGAAGGAATTACATGCAACGCAAAGATTCATGCAACCGCATTAATAAAGTCCAAGCTCACTTTGCATATAAAAATAGTAATATACCCCCCGTGCGTAATATTTCCTAGATAAATCACCACCAAAGCATACATACACCACTTGAAGTTGGTGATTGAGGATTTTAGTATGCTATTAAATATCTCGGCATTAGGGGGAGATGAATGCCCATTTTGTGGAATGCCTTGATATTTATGAATCAAAACGCACAAATCCAAACTGAACTAGTTGTTTAGTTATACTGTTGTATAGCACGGAGTTATGCCGGATAACTCGTATTGATGAGGAGCAACCAAATTGGTTAATAAATAAATAAATGAATGCTTCTACCCGAAGTAGATGTGGATATACCCGGGATTAATTTCATATCCACTTGACATTGGCATATTGATCAAATTATGCGGGGGACTTTGTAAATAAGATCTAGTGGCCTATGTCACAAGCATATGCTCATGAAGCAAGCTCACATTGTGTATGATAAAACTCCTCTCATACTCCCGTAGAGAAATCACCCTGTTGGTGTTACCTCACGATGAGGTCCATCCACGGAGATGAAAATCCTAGCAATGTGCACATACTATAATGCTAGGAATACGGAACAACAATGGATCTATCATTTTGGGAAATAATGAAGATCATTATTAAGATGTTTAAAGTCAGAGAATATGTGTCGACACTAGTTTACCTCTATAATTGCTAAATAAGTCTCTTTATGAGAATCCGGATCCGGAACAAAGTCCATGGCAAGAGTGCTTGAAGCTCTCATATCGGGTCAAATGAAACATGCAATTGAGGTTGAACCGAAATCGCTAAGTGAATATCTAGAACCCGATGTTCGGATAATTATGGGTCGTCATTCAAACATGTGTGGTGAAAAGCGATGGTTCAAATGGTCATCATAGACCAGCTTTCGACATAAGTTCTATAAAATATGTTCCGCTATATAATGAATCGGCTAATGGCATGAATTAAATATGCGCAGTAATGGGATTATGAAAATCCATGAAAAGCAACATTAAAATCTCGTACCAATATTGTCCTTTATGTGAAGTAATCTCTCCATAAAGACAAAGCTCCCCTGAAGGATTTTTCCTTGAAGGAATATGGTTATAAGTCCAAATGCACCAAAATATGTGAATTCCTTGATAGGGATAAAGACCCATATATGACCCAAGAGAGATAATAAAGGGAGGAACCAAAAGCAAAAGGTATACCATATAAGCACATGTGCATTCCATGAGATTTTGCTATGCATGTATATGCTTGATAGATAGCATTATCCACCTGAAGATTTTGGAATTGAAATATCCTCTAAAAAGTTATATGATATATTTGGTGCTACTAGCAATATGCCCCATTCGCTAGTTTATGGACAGTGATGTCTTATTATGTATTAAAGATTCTTGAAGAATGTAGCCAATCCCTGAAGGAGTCACGACTATTATGAATAGAGAAAATTATCATATAAGGAATAATGATTATTAATCACATCTCGAAGGTGTGTCTTTGCAACTTTGCGTTGCACAAATATGCACTCTAATATATGCATGACAATGCTCTTAGCATTATTCTTTATTCTTATTGTTCTTGAAGAGCAGTGAAACAAATGTCATGAAGACTAACTATTGTGAAATCACATCTTGTAATCCCCCTTGGACTATTCATGTCTATGTTTATTTACGAATAACGACTAATGTCGTGGCAATGGATGACCTCAATGAATGTTGTCATCGGGGAGTATTTACATGATATTGATCATAATTCATGAGACTTGAAGATCTCTAATAATACCTAGAAGGTGTTATTCAAAATGGATGAGTTTGAAAGCTCTATTAAATTGAAGCCTCTATCATGACGCCATTTAAGTATGGGTTTATTTATGTATAATTTTATCTCATTGGTTCGAAGTAACGTGATGTTAAGGTTATATGAAACGATCGACTATGCATGCAATATACTTGCTAAGTTTCTATGTGCATATGCTTCCTGTAGAAGGCATTTTTGACATAGCAGGGGTAGTTACGCAAGGTTCAGGGGAGAACTCACCTAGAGTATTAACCCTTGATCGAGATTATAGAGAATTCAAAATGATATGATCCGGAAGGTCACAATTTGTCCTGAAGACATCATTTGTACTCTTTTTTTTCCTTAATGAGTTTTCCCCGAAGTTTCTCATGTAAGGTTTTTAATGAGACAACAATGTGCAAATGCATTTAACGACAATAATGCACTCTTTCTCCATTTTTCCCATTGGGTTTTTGGAGTTTTAACGAGGCATATATTTGTCATGGTATTCGCCTGAGGGGAGTGTTGGGAAACAAAACCCTAACTTACACGGACTCTTTCCTAGAAGGAAAGGAGAAGGATGAATCCTAATTTTAGTCCGTTTGTATGTGGGCTCTTACCATACTCTAGTACTTATTCGGACTATATATACGTGGGAGATCCTCCATTGTAAGGAACGAAGATTCAGATGAATAAAGAATAGTCTCCCTACATCTTGTGTCTACTTGTTCTACTTCTCATCTACGTGAGATCGTGAGAGACGGAGAGGGGAAGGTCCTAACCGCTGATGACAAGTTTCTTAACAGATGCAAGTGGCGCTAACCCGCCCGCCGGGCTGGCCTGCGCCGCGAATCCATGTAACCAGTTCTGCACGTAACGCGGCGTTTTGACCCGCTTCGCTGAAGCGGCAGTATATGCCACCCTACATATATGTCACCCTTCGTCTTACTAGGGTGGGGATGATCCCTCTTTCGGTCCTCCCTTTGAACACCCCCCCCAAAAAAAAAGTCCTGCCTTGTGGACTGGGCAGGATCTACACTTAGAGGCCAAAGCCACGTGGGGATGAAGTTAGAAGCTATGCAGTATGCACCCAATAAACCGGTGCAGTGGCCAAGATGTGCACACGGTGACTTTTGCGTGATGCAAGTCTACCAGGGATGGAACAACTCTAGTCGTCGCTTTTGGCACTGCCAACGAGCATGGGTAAGCAATGTGCATGACATTTGTTCATCATCTTTTTTTTTTTTTTTTGTTTACTAACGTTTTCTTGGCTTTTGCAGTACTCCGACCAACCTGGGAACTGCGGTTTCGTGCAATGGGTTGATCGCCTAGCTATTGAGCTGTATCAAAGTTGCATCGACTACCTCGAGGACGTCGTCATCTACAATTTGAAGCAGGAGCTGGTGCAGGCACTAACTCCTCTAGATCCACCATCTAGCGGAGACGAGGACTAGTGCTGCACCTGTGGATGCTACAAGAAGAGGAAGACCATTCCACCCACAACTCCATCCCCACTACCTTCACCTCCACCTGCACCCCCACCAGGGTACTACTACATGCCGTCCCAGCACTCCGACGGGTCTATATTCTCCGGGCAGTACTCGTACAACTAGATTAGGATTATTGTAATCGGCTTTCTAAATTCCCTAAGGCATGTTCGGACTAGCAACGGCGCATGGTTAGGTCAGTAGTTGCACCGTACGTGCCATTGCAAATTTGTGTGTTGTTGTCCAACCCATTCATGCAAAAATGGTCCATCTTTCACTTAAAAAAAGATGCCACCCTACCACCATATGCGGTAGGCCTGCAACCGTCGTATCATCTGCTAGCGCAACAGCTATCATACGGTGGTTGCAGGCCTGCAATCGCCAAGCGGGTGCTTGGCAGTGGCAGGCACAACACACTGCCTGTAACCACCGAGCTGTAGGGCACTGCACCGCCGTATGATATGGCGGTTGGCCTAACCGCCGTATAATACGGTGGCTGATCGCCCGTGGTCACACCACGTCATCAATCGTTGTATCATATGGTGGTTAGCTCTGCAACCGCTATATGATACGGCGACCGCCATACGATACGTCGACTGTAGTATAGTTTTGACAAAGTTTTCTAGGGTAATATATTTTGTAAAATCATAAATAAATAAATAAATAAATTCTAAAAGCAGTCATTTCGTTTTTTACCACTGTGGGCTGAGCCTACTTCCGTTCGTTTGACCAGTGTGGGCTGGGTGTGCTTTCGGCTTGCATTAAACAAGCAAGTCAACAACAACTCCGACTCTTCCAAAGTCCCGTGTCCGTACGAACCAGTAGCATAAAGCGCGTTAATTTTACCCGCAGATACAGATATTTGCGGATACCCGACCTGACGGGTATACAGGCATAAAACTTCACCATCGGGCAACAAAAAAAAAAAAAAGAGTTCACCAGCGGATAATACCCATTACCCGTTTAAACATAGTCCCTCCAGTTTGGTAAATGAATTCGTTTAGGACAACGACTCAGATCTTCCAAGTCTAACTTTTTGACTTCTTATTTTTATAATAAAAATATTTTTTAAAACTAACATATGTATACTTTTATGAAAGTATTTTATAAGACAAATCTATTCACATAGTTTTCACATTTTTAAATTCAACGACTTAAAAGTTATTCATCATGATTTATATTTTCAATGTTTGACTGACTTCATTTACTAAACTAAACGAGAGAGAGTAAAAGGTCTCAAAAAAAAAAGAGTAAGAGGTCTATTAAAATATTAATTATAGCAAGTGCACGGCCCGAGCCCAACAAGAAAACCTAAAACCTGTCTGGTGCCCAGCGCCCCTTTATCTTTCTTCCTCCTGGCCCTCGGCGGCCTCAGGAGGGGTTTCCAGGAGGGAGTTCATACCGAGCCACCAAGGTCGAAGCTGAGGAGGGAGAGCACGAAGACGGGAGCCGGCGACCCCCACTGCAGCACGAACACCCACCGTCTCTCTCAGGCGGAAGCACGAACACCCACCGATCCGAATCCGATCCCTTGGGCCCTCCGTCCGAAGCAGGAACGCCCACAGATCCGGTCGATCCGAGCAAGAGCCAGCTTCAATTCGTTGACTTCAGGCACGCGACCCTTTTTTCGCCTCTCACCCTCTAATTCTAGCAGTCGTAATCCTTTTCGTGGTGGGATTTACGGGGGTTTTCGCTGAAATTTGTCGCTCATCTCATATGATTTATTCTGGTGGGTCTTTGGATTGTTTGGATTGGATTGACAATACTGTGTATTTCTTGAGGGAAAAATTTTTCATCTGGAGAAGGATGGAGTATGGTGTCAGATAGGAATTCTTGTTATGTATCCTTGCTACGGCAACTAATTATATTTTGCATACGCAAAAAGGAATAACATGTCAATTTTGTGATTGTAGATTTATCGTTTTATTTATCCTGCTACTATATACCTGCTTGAATCGTTGACATTTTTGGCTTATTGTTCTATAACCTAAACAAAATCAGGACGAAAGCATCTTCTTATTACTTTAGTTGCTGCTGGAAATTAAGGGCGCTTTGATCTATTTCTTCAGTAACTAGATTGATGCATTATTGTAGCAACTCTGAAGTGTGCGCTAGCATCTGTAACTTTGGAGTCTTCTTGGCTGATTTTGCATTCGCCTATCGTCGGTTCTATATATCCTGTAGAAAGAGTTTTAGAGACAAATTAGTATATTCGCTTTATCTCATAACAATGTACTGAACTGACTGAACCATGTAATTTCTAATGATTTCGCAAGACTTAACTTTGCATGCTAGGCTTGTTTCGACTCTTTGCGCTGTGTAAATAATGTATTTATGCCGTACATTCTGTTCCTGCTTGTATTATTTTTAGATAACTGGTTCTTGCTCCTACATTCTGTTGGAATTATTAGTTTTTATATATATATTTTATTGTACCAACTCCGAGTTTAGGGTTAGTATACATTTGATTGCATCGTAAAAAAGTTGGTTGCTTTAAACGTATTAAAATTGTGCTCTAGGAGTCACACAGCAACAATATATGATGCAAATTATATCATAATAATAACTGTGTGACAATGTTTACATAGTTTCGTATCTGTGTAACATGCACTACACTTTCTATGTATTTAAGCAGTTGATTACTGGAAAATGCTAGTCTATTTTTAGTTTTAGTTTAATTGTTTTACTTATGAGTAAAATTTGCATAAATTTCAAAGCATATCAAATTTATGGACATAGTTGAATCGCACAAGAGCTAGCAGTTTTCGTTAACTCAAGCAAGGTACACACACGAGCTGATTTTTCCCATCTCTATGTACTTACTAGCATCATATATAGCATTTATTGGATCTTTGGATTGGTTAGATTGAGAATACTGTAACTGTTCATCATTTTTCTTCTGGGAAATTTTGCTCATCTAGGGAACGATGGGGTATAGTATATTAGTATTAGATTCAATTCTTGTTATATTTCCTTGAATCGGTAGATGATTACATGCTTTGTATTTTCTAAATTATATTCTGCCTATACATAATGGAGTTACATTATAAGCATAGTTCAAATTTTAGGTTTATCTTCTTTATTCTACTTCCTGCTGAGTATTTCTATAGCCTAAACAGAAGCGTCTGCAGTTAATTGCTGTTGTTGGCATATAGGTACACACAACTGTCTTAATTTTGCGCATCTCTACGTACTACTAGCATCATAGGATTTGTTGGATCTTTGGATTGGTTAGATTGAGAGTACTGTAACTGTTCATCGTTTTTTCTTGCGGGAAATTTTGCTCATCTAGAGAAGATAGGTGTAGTATTAGATTGGAATTCCAATCGTGTTACGCCCTTTGCCATGGTAACTAATTACATGCTTTATATTTTCTAAAATATATTCTGCCTATGCATTATGGAATTACATGATATTATGATAAGCATAGCTCAAACTGTATATTTATCCTTTTCTTCTACTTCCTGCTGCTTGAGCCGTTGCCATTTTCTTTTTTTGCCAGTGTAGCCTAAACAAAAGCATCTGCATTTAATTTCAGTTGCTGGTGGGAATTAAGGACTGCATGTTCACTATTTCAATTTAGATAGTTGCATAACAGCAACTATAAAGTGTGTGCTAGCTTTTGTAATGTTAAAGAGTCCTCTTGGTTGATTTGGCATTCACTCGTCGTCAGTTCTATTCAATTTAGAAAGTGATCAACAAGATGTGAACTGGATATCCATTTTATCTCTTCATTGTACACACAATTTTTTTAATGATTTCTTAAGACTTTGCATCTAGGCTTAGCGCGGCAACTTGTTCTGTATAAATAATGTATTTGCGCATCAATATCTGTTCTTGCATCTACTGCTTACTATATATGGGTTCTTGCTTCTACTACTGCTGGGAACCATTGACTTTTGTATCGTTGCATAGCTAAATATAACATTCTTATCTAAATAATTGTGATTCTTACACAGAATGGAGATCTTTGTGAGGAGCCCCACCGCAGGACAACGTGTCTCAGGGTCCGACCATCAGATACCTTGCATAGTGTTAAGGCAAAGGTTCTGAAACAACACTGCCTTGTGTTTGATGGAAGGCAGCTAGACGACAACCTTACATTGGCTGATTATGACATCCACCATCAATCGACGATTGACCTCCAAGAAAAGATGAAGATACATGTAACGGATACGCTAGCAGGCACGAACATCACTCTTGAGGTTCATAGCTTAGATACTATTGACAACGTGAAGGCCAAGATTGAATATAGTTTGGGATTTCCCAAGGGCCAGCAGTGCCTCATTTTCGGCAAGAAACAGCTAGAGGACAACTCCACCTTAGTGGACCACAACATTTGCGACGAGACCACCCTTCTCCTTGTTGTCCACCCAATGCCAAGAGGCTTGATGCGGATCTTCATGAAGACGCTTTACGGAAAGACCATCGCTCTTGTGGTTAACAGCTCGGATACTATCGACGATGTCAAGGTGAAGATCCATGAGAAGGAGGGAACTCCTCCCGACCAGCAACGCCTCATCTTTGCTGGCAAGCAGTTGGAGGACGGCCTCACCTTGGCAGATTATAACATAAGGAATGAGAGTACCGTCCATCTGGTGACCCGCCTTCGTGGTTCTTGAGATATGCCATGCATGGTCACTCAACGTGTCTAACATTGTGATTTTCCATGCCAGTAGACAGTAGTTGCGTGTCAGTACCAGGTCTGTCTTGACATCAGTTGATTGCTCGAAATATTACTTATAAGCCTTTCTGTTTTAATCTGGGAGTCCATTTGGTTTTCTCACTTTCTTGGCATGGTGCGCCACAAGTTCTTGTGCTTTTATGGCCATGCAGTGCAGGCTGCACCCCTCCCTGCTTTGCCATCTGAATGTTCTGTGCTCTTGTCATTGCTTACTGACAGTTGCTTTTGCTCTCACGCAAGATAATTTCAAGAGATACCAAGATAAATTTCAAGAGACACCATTCTTATTCGTTTCTGTTTACTGCATCGACAGGAAAAACTCTGAAGTTTATAAAGAAAAACAAACAACCGGAGCCGTAAGCAGTTAAGGATCACATGCGTAGCCTTCAATTCATCTGATCAATTCCACCTGCAGTTTTATACCAAGGCATCTATCGATCGGTTGGTTTTCTTATCATTAGCTGCTGCTGATGAGTGCCGACGACCTGGCACAAGTTGATGAAGGGGATTCTGAGGAAGGTAGGAGTATTAGCGTTTAGGTGATGTCGCCGGCGAGGATTCCGAGGAAGATCACGTACCCAATGGAATACAGACAATGCACAAGGTCAGCCGACCACACGCACGTCACACGTCACACGACTCGTAGCTTAGACCTGCAGGTTCTCACTTCTCAGGTCGTGACATCGCCATCAACTGGCTTGCAAATCTTCTTCTGCCCAAGTGCAGAGGCGATGAGAGAGAGTTAGCAGCAGTCGACCACAAATGATGAAATGAACCGGTGCACAGCCAGCAAATAATAACCATTTCATTACCGTAATATTAAGATGAAAAAAAATGAATCTTTCTCATGTAATACGAAAATGAAAAGTGAACTTGCATTGGAGGAGTGCAGCATCTGTTCGGGGCAGGGGGTTCTTCTAGAGCAGGTCCAAACATTATACTATAGGATTGTGAATTTAAAAGTCATAATGGTCAATGATTGGTTGGTCATGTAAATATCTATAATAACTAGTATAGGGCGTGCGCCCTTGCGCGCGCAAACAATTTTCACAGGTAAAATAATAATATAGAACACATAGTATAGGCACGCGCAACCCTTGTGCGTTGTGGTGAGGATTCATGTTTATATAAACACACAAAACTATATCTAAACCGCGCAGTGCGGGCACGTGTTATGAGTTATAGAAGTACATGGATTCATTCAGTTATGCTGAATCAGAGTAATCATAAGTCACATTGTTGGCCTTTGCTGAACTGAGACCTTACTGGAGTACATTACATGAAACAGGTAGAGGTGCAGAAAGCATGTAGGTATATATGGTATTATAGAGTGAAATACAATTAATTTGGAATGACTGACATGAAAGAATTGACACAATACAGGGCAATCAGGGAAATACAATATTTAGTTGACAGGAGCTAAGTATACAATCTTTTGAATGGAGATTGGGAAGGCCTCTGTTCGACTGTGGTGATGATGTGATCGACCCGTTGATGTAGACACCTGTTAGTAGCTTGGCAAAGCCTCTGTTCTAATTTACATGCCGTGGTCGAAGCTATCTACATTAGGTAGGGCGAAGTAAGTAGAACTGCTTGTAGACATTTAGGTGCCAAAGAATTATAGGCTTGTTAGAGTAATATATTATTATCAATAATAAGAAGCAAAAAATTATATAGCAGCAGGGAACATGTACCATTAATATATCCAATGCAAAGATTACTTAGCAGCAGGGAACATGTACCTGTAGTATTTCCAATGCAAATATTACTTAGCAGCAGTACATGGCACTGAGGTAGCAGTACAGCGCAAGTGAACGAACCCTCTTATTGAGCAATGACCTGACGTAGAATAAAGACCAATATTGCATTACCTAATGGAATTATTACATTTATAGCATGCCCAATTTGAAAGAACTTTTATTGTACGAAATGAAACACACACTTTGATGCAATCATTTGGTAAACTAAGATACGCACTACAATGTGGCTGATAATATGTGTGAAACATCGCTAATTAAAGAACGTTTCTTCAATATTCCTACCACTAAGCTTGGGCCAAGCTTCAGTACATGGAAACTAATGTTCAGACTAAGAACTGGACCTCGGAATTGAAGCACCATATCCATGCACATCCTCCTGGTGCAAGTGGCTATCAATTCCCATTGTAATTGTAAATCGGATAATTGCAGGATCATCAGACCTTAAGATGGATATCCAAACTTGCTTAGATCATTAGACAACTATTGAGCCTGAATATTATGTCTTTTGAGTCATATCACACTCCACTCAAACTGACTACATTTTGGTATAAGTAACATTATAAGTGAGGTCACCATATTATCCATTTCATTATATAGAGGTAGGATTGTTATCCAAAAAATGTCGTAGTCCAAGTGTCTTGTTATAGAAAGTTTTCACTGAACATTACGTTCTCCAGGCAGTCATAAGTGCTTCGTTAGCGTGGAAGTGCAATAAGGTAGGTAAGGGGACAACTGGTACCAGCGACAAATATAATTATACTGTAAGTTAAAAATGACTATTTCAGTGGAAGTACAATGACTATTTCAGTTTTATTTTAAAAATGAGATGAGCATAAAAAAAAGAGAAACAGGAAGCCAAGAAAAAGCAGTTAAATAACTTATGCAGAACAATGAAGGATACAATAAGCACTAACCGAGCACAATGTCATGGAAAATTTAACATACAGGAAAAACGATAGTAACTTTCAAAAGGATAATCATAACCAATTTATCTGTGAAAGATAAGAATGACATGTCATTTGTTCATTGAGTGTTAAATAGAAGCATGAATGGCATTACTCAGACTATTGGTAACTGACCTCCTAGTGCTGATCACAAAGGTCACGCCGGTTTTTCCATTGCTTCCTTATTTCAATACTTTTCTCACAATCCTTGAGCCCGTGAAAAGTCGTAGCATATGATCCAGAAGTGACTTGAATAAAGTAAGTCCCAAACATACACCTGCACGTCAGGCATTAGCTGAAGCCTGACCGGTACCGAAAAGCAGGAACAACCTAATCAACTTTGCTGCTGCTAAAAAAGACCAACTTGTCATGTTAATCCCAAGTTACAGGCAACTACCTAAAATCACATGACCAAACAGGTTGTGTGCTAAGAAGAAGTCCTGAGCGGTGACTGCTTTGTCGTTTGATCTCTAATTTAGAACCATTGCTACCTATGCCCATGGTCAGGTCAGTTGATAGTTAATTTCTAAAAATTTAGATAGCGGTACAGCCAAGATCTCTAACTGTGCAGCAGATTCTAACATGCTTAGGGCACATTTAGCAAGGAAAAAATTACAGGCGACATGAAAAAGTTCCCACATTTAGCAAGGAAAAAATTACAGGCGACATGAAAAAGTTCCCAACATTTTTGATTTATAGCTAATACCTAACACCCTGTGTGTAACCTGACGTGAAACCAAACCAAAAACACAAATATTTAAACCTTGGAGCAAAAGTTCAGATATGGAAGTGGACAATTATCGTGTGCGTTTTTTGTTTGAAAAGAGGTTTTAAAGAACAGAAAAGGCAGGCTATATGACATAGTGATGGTACCTCAATGTCCATGGCATCAACTACCCTTTGCCCACGTTGACAATACTATATTTAGATCTAGTGAAGCAACGTTCAGAGAAAGAGAGTTAATCAAGTCAATTAGCATCTAGAGTATTGAAAACATGAAGAACATAACGCCATTATAGAGAAGACATACCCAAAGGAACAAACCTACCATCAGAACTATGTAGAACCAGCTGTGATTTCTCCATCCTCCAGTTATCTGAACCTTCTTCACCTGACGTGGGGAACAAAGGACAATAGTTATTTGAATCAAGATTTCAATAAAAGAAAACTTTATGGACATGGGATTGGTTCGTGAAACTGCCTATGGTGGTGTCCCATGAGGCTAAAATTTTTTTCGTTGATTTTCCATCGCTAATATAAATTTGAAGGAATAATAAAAACGATTTAAAACATCTCAAAGAAGGATCCGGGGAAAAATTATACTACAAAGACTGATATGGTAACATGAGAAGCATGCATACAGGCGCAATGGGCATCTGCCACCCCAAAAAAATGCGACGGCGACAGGTTCTTGGGAAGCAGCAATGAGATGAAGAGGAGGAGAGACTGATTACCGTGACGTTGAGGTGCCGCCGCCGCCGCCTCACAAGCACCTAGGGTTAGGGTTTCGTCGAGCAAAGTCGTAGAGAGTCCTCAGCGGGAGAAGATGTTAAGGAGCCCGCATGGAGGGACGAGGGAGAGGGAGGGGGCCGACGAGCCCCACCCGTGGGTCCCGCCCGCCGCGCCACCGGCAGCCGTAGGGGCGCCGCTTCCACGATTGCTTCTTTGCATCGGGAGGAATCAAGAGGGAGGGAGGATGAGGAGGATGAGGGGAGGCGGAGAAGGAGCTGGTAGAGGAGAGGGTGGGATGCGGCCGCGACATCGCCGTCGCCGGCGTCGACCAACGGCGGGTGCCGCGGGTTCCGGCCGCCTTGGGAGCGAGAGCGGCGAGAGGTTTGGGAGAGACGAGCGGACCCGAGTTTTTTTTTTTTAACAAAAAGGCAGGGAGGCGGGCAACCAATCGGAGACGAGGAAGCGGTGCGGGGTGCCCAAAGATCCGACGTGGACGTGGTGAAAAATTTGGGAGGGCCAAAGACTTTGTATATAGGTTATTACAATACGTCGCCGTTTTTTTTTCCATGAACATGAGATGGTGGCAAGACCGCCATGGCGACGACCACGATGACGGCTAGAAAAACACAACCCTGCTGACAGGTGCCA
This sequence comes from Hyparrhenia diplandra, assembly GCA_015847255.1. Lineage (NCBI taxonomy): Eukaryota > Viridiplantae > Streptophyta > Magnoliopsida > Poales > Poaceae > Hyparrhenia > Hyparrhenia diplandra. Next base: position 148,092 of record JADLZK010010301.1, read on the forward strand.
TGAGAGATGGTGTTTCTAGCGTTGTTGCTTGTGTTTTTTGACAACAAACACATTTATATTATATTATCACAACAGTCCGGAATACAATAGGGTCCTCAAAAGAAGACCAAATTACATTGAAGTCCTGGATGTGCAGAGAACGGCAACATTGTCCATGGCGATAACTACGACGAAGAAACCGTTGGCGGGGGTCGCAGGGGCGTCGAGGATGCATGCACGCGGGCGGAAGGACCGTGCAAAGCATTGGTTGAAGTTGGGTTGGTCGGCCGACGAAGAAAGTGCAAACCGACAACCGATTGATATGGTTGGAGTTGTCGTCGGAGGTTGAAGATGTAGCTCGGCGGGGTCCCAAGGGGAGGCGGCCTTTGTCGAAGGAGCACCGGAGAAAAGCCACCATGCCGCAGAAGGGAGTACTAGCACCGTAGACCTGTCATGGAGAAAAACATAAAAGAAAAGAAAGAAAAAAAAAGAAGGAAGAAAAAGATAAAGCTGAACCCGGAGCCTTCTAAAGGCACGTGTCTCTCGTGGGTGAGCTTGGGAGGGCACGCCCCGCATCGGGGAGGAAGAAAACATGGAGCACTGCATGCAAGACACACAACAGTTGTGGACCCCACATCGCAGTGTGGGGGACCCACCATGTGGTGCTCTAGGAAAAAAATCCCCCGGACGACGGATTTCTCGGTGGCAGGGGAGGCACCATGCACCGCCCGATGAGGTCGCCGATGCAAGCGGCGCCGCTTTGCCGACCCATTGTTCGGCGCATCGGGGCTGGATCGAATCCCCGCCCTAGCCCGGTCCCGGCCGTCTCGCCTCATCAAGCCCGGGCGTGGCGGACAAAGGAGGAGACGACCGACAACCGGAGCGCCGTAGGTGGAGTGAAGGAGTTGTTGCCGGATTTGGAGCGGAGAGCCCAGCGGACGTCGACGTCGGGGTGGTGGGCATGACACGGATTGACCGGCGTCGCCTCGGCGTGTGGGTGGGACGGTGTGGTCCAAGACCCACCTGAGCGTTGGCAACTCCGCTTCCGCCATGGCTTACAACCTCCACCATCTCCCCTGAACAGCTGCTCCCAAGGCTTCATCTTGAAAAGGTTGAGGAAGAGAAGGTGGCCATGATAGAGGAAAGAAGGAGCAACCGGCCCACCTGCCCTAGCCGCCGGCGAGGACGAGGGAGGGGGGGGCGACGGGGCGAGGTGGAGGGGCTGGGAAGAGGAGTGGCCGGTGACGGGAGGGAAGAAGGAGATGGTGGAGAGAGTAGTTGAGGGACGGCTACTACAGAGGCGTACTACTCGCAAACGGGAGCTTTCGTCCGTCCGGTCGTTGGACTAGTTGTTTCTTGTGTTGGGTTCTGACTTGCGAGAGGTTGTTGGGTTACTAAAATGCAACGCTCGGTGTCCATGTTGATATAGAGGCAGGGCTGGAGGAGCAAACATGGTAACAATATACCCCCACCCCCACCCCCCACACACACTTGCTATGTATACATCTATCTGTCTACTTGTTTGTTTGTTTTTCTCTCTCTCATCAATCTATCTATCTATCTACCTTAGTAACATGACTTCAAGTATTGGTTGTTACTACTACAAAATTGGTAAGCTTTAAATCCAGGGCCTAGCTCGTGCCAAATAAAAGGGCCATCAACCCATCATGCATTCCAGAGGGTGGATAAGTGACACCTTGCTATCTTTTTTTGCTCGTAACATGCTTCCCTTATGAACTACAGAGTACTATGTAGTTTGTACAAGCTAGCAGCTAGCTCTGCATCTGCATAGACTTTTGTTTTTAGAAATCGAGCTTATAGTCCTTTGGAAATTCATAATGTGCATCTGAAACAAGTATTGGGTCATATACGAAAACAAGCAAATGCTCCTTTGCTCAAACTAAATTGGAGTATTTGGGTCATATTATCTCTGGGGAAGGAGTAGCTACAGATTTAGACAAGACTGCAGTCATGCTGAAGTGGCCAGTACCTACTAATGTCACTGAATTAAGGGGCTTCTTAGGTCTTACTGGATACTACTATAGAACATTTGTGAAGCATTATGGTATTATTGCAAGACCACTCACTAATCTGTTGAAGAAGCAGTTTGTATGGTCTGTCGGGGCTCAATAAGCATTTGATCAGTTGAAACAAGCTATGGCTACTGTTCTAGTGTTGGCAATTCCGGATTTTGATCAGCCTTTCATTGTAGAGACTGATGTTTGTGATCTGGGTATTGGAGCGGTTCTTATGCAGGAGGAACAGCCAGTAGCTTTCCTCAGCAAAGCCTTGGGTCCTAATCATCAAAACTTGTCAACCTATGAGGAGTTCCTAGCACTCATTATGGCTGTGGAAAAGTGGAGGTCTTACTTGCAAAGATAGGAGTTCATAATCAGAACTGATGATAAAAGTCTCTCACATCTCACTGAACAACGGCTCTTCTTGTTGTTCTTGTGGCTAGGTTCTTCTTGTTGTTGTGGCTTGAAACGGCTCCTCGCCGGTGCAATTGAGCTCTAAACTGTTGTAGGTCTATTGACCATTCCTGCCCTCTTAATGAAATACAGGCATATATGCCTGCTCGAAAAAAAAAAATCTCACTCGAACAAAACTTACCACGACTAACGGTGGCAATTTGGTTTCCGAGTGTAGCCGGTGGATTTGGCCAAAGAAGCTCGGCCGGGCTTGTCTCTATCTGGAGGTAGAAGAAGCAGAAAAGGAAGAACACGAGAAGGTAAGGACGGCGGACGGGAGGAGATAAGGTCGCAAGTCGCCGTGTCGTGTGCTTTGCCGGACTATGCTAAGAGCAGTGGTGCGAGGACAAGCGAGCACGGGCGAGGGAGGGACGCTCGTGCACCTGGCGTGTGGTGGTGGCATGACATCGCGGCATGGGTGTGGTACGACGAGGGATGGGCAGAGGCATGAACTGGACGCAACAACAGCCGTCCGTATAGAAGATGAGGGTTCAGATCAACTGCTACAGTGATGAAATGAACCATTGTGCACAGTAGTGATTGCCGCCCCTCACAACTGCCTGACTGCTTATGTTGCGGTCGCAGTTGCAACTGCACCGGATCCCGGTCCGCAAAGTCACGGTGCGGAAGAGGGAACGCCGCGCAGAAAGGGCATGACCGGCTAAGCGACCGGCAAACCTCGGCATCCGTGAGATTGACCATGTTATACCGGTGGTCATGTCTAAACTCTAAAGACGAAGGCTGATGTAGAGCAGAGCAAGTTACTGTGACTCATCAATCGGCCTTTGTAAAACTTGTAGATGGCACAGAGACTGACAACCTTTGTAAAGGCTCCTAGGTGTTTAGATGAACGTATCGAGAGATTGACTCAGCCCAAGTCGGGGAAAACCAAGATTTTAAAGTGCAAAACTTAAAGTTCAGACTTAGCCAAGATTTCAGAGTTGTGGATGGATTCATGGGTTTGGCTGATCTATGACATCACATTTGAAAAATTCGACAACGACTCTATCCCTCAAGAACATACTTACCTGAAGGTAGATAGAGATTACTAAATCTTTGGTAATGGTCAAAAGTTTAGGGTCTAGCTTATTTAAAATTTTAAACCACACTCAAACATGGTTAGCTCCAAAATCAACGAAAATCCAATTTGCAGCCACTTATAAAATTTCCAACTTAAAAATACAAACAACACATTGACCATAGCTTGACCAACATTAGAACCTTTATATTTAAACTAATAATTCCGTTCAAAAGCTATTTTCAATAACGTCGAGAATAAGATTTTATGATCACATAGAATCAATGCATTGCAAACTACCATGACAAAATGGGATTATGGCATGATAAAGGATTAATGTACAAAAAGTAACACTTGGGGTGCTACACAGGACTAGAGGAATCGAGTCCGAGTCCGAGTCCTGTGTTTCTATTCTAGCTTTGAACTGTGTTTGAACTGAAGAAACATGATTTAGATACATAGGTATATATGTATATGCCTCTAAACATGAAGTATACTTATCGTTTTGCAAAAAAAAAAAAGTTGGGTATTCTCGGGCATACACTGACAATTCCAAGAGATTTTTTTATCCGATGATATACTATTGTGGATGTTTGTCATGATATTTAGTTCAATTTATTTTGCAAGGAAAAAGGTTCGAATTTAACTCGTCGCAGATGATAGTACAAAAGAAGGGGCTTACCTGATACAAACAACAGATGAAACCTCGTCATAAGCATATTTAGTCAAATAGTGAGCTGCCCTGTTTTTGTGTCTTGAGCAGTAAACAATAAAGCCTCCCCAGTCTCTTTGAGTGTGAGCCTTGACTTCCTTTAGCAGCCTTCACCAGCCACCACATTGATGCATGCAAACAGCTTCCAGTAGGATATGAACTGACATCCACTGAAAGATTAACTTGCAACAAAGACAAAGACAACACTTCAGTTTCTGATGAGTTGCAACAAATCTGCCAAGAAAGATACATTACTCTTCATTTGCCCTGACCTTGGAGAGTTGGAGTGGTTTAGCTCTGCTTCAACTCGTTATTTGTTAATAATCCCTGGGTCTGCACAGCCTTTACACAAGCACCCTTTACTCCAACAGGTCGGCGTTGAGGACAAATCTGCAGGACAAAACATCTTCTTCCCTTCATGAATTCCGACAAGTTTTTTTCAACTTTTTTAAAAATAATTTGTCAAAATCACAGGTTCTCAAAAAAGTAGAAACAAATCCACACGTGCGTACAATTTTACAGCTGAATTGATACTGTTTATGTGGCTTCAAGGGAAGAGGCAACAAATCCAATTTCCAGCTTCAAAATGCAGGGGCCAAACAAAGTTGAAATAATAGTGTAAAATCACTACAGATAGGAGCAGGCCAAAATTGCCCCAGAAAACAACGCAAAAGTAGCTAGAGCCAACAGAGCTAATAATCGTCAGGATATATATTTTCTCGACAAATTGACAGAATGTAGTGCTGAATCAATTCAAAGTTGCCTTGAAATGATCAAGTGTGGACGGCTTGGCATGCCCCATTCGACTCTGTTAGCCAGCATCTCCCCCAAGCTTAAACTCCTGTACTGTGCAGGCTTTTCTGCTGTCACCAGCTCCGCAGAGGGCTGAAGAGACCACACTCGCCATACTCTGCAAGGTTGAAGAAGAGGGCAATGGAGACCCTGGCCTCTTGTTTGGACTTGCTCACCACCCCGTGCTCTGCGCTATTGTATTGGTCATTTGAAACCACCTGCAAAATCAAAGCTTCTCTAAATTTAATTCTGCACTTCTCCATCCAAGATATAGGCAGAGACTGATGAATACAAACTTATACTACCTTTAGCACGTCGCCGATGTTGACAAGCAGCGCACCGGGCACCGGGCGGTACGCCCACCCACTCGCCGTCGTGGAGCCGCACCTGTAGCCCGCCGACCTCGCCCTGGGCAAGCACCGTGAAAAATCTCCGTCGGTGTGCTCACGGCTGCCCATCACCCGCTCCGGCTCAGGGCACGGCGGGCAGTAGTGGCACTGCATGAGGGCCCCTTCAACCCGCTCCAGCCGGTCGGGCCCGACGCCGAGCCCCTCCGACGGCAGGCCGGCAATCTCCTTGCCCAACCTCGACAAGCGACCGATGGTATTCCAGCAACACGCCCCGGCATGCTGCGGGGAGGTTGCCGAGGTTTGCTGGTCGAACATGGCAACGAACGTGTCGCACCATGTCAGGCGGGGAGTGGTTGCAGGACGGCCATCCCTATCCCCCGGGCCGCGGGATGGCTACGGTGTAGTAGTTGACGCCCCGGCGGGCCCCCGTGAGCGCGAGCGACGCTGCCAAGGGCTGCTCGTTGAAGGCCCTGACCGCGGGCGAGAGCGAGTCGACGGTGGTGGCGCCGTGGTTGGTGACGAAGAAGATGCGATGCGAGCGCGCGGGCGACCGGGACGCCCGCGACGGCGCCCGAGCGCGGAAGGGAGAGGTCGACGGATGGGATGGCCAAGCTCCTGGACGCCGACACATCGGGCGCGGTGGGTGCCGGGAACAATGGCGGCACTGTGGTGACGCCGGATTCAACCAGGCCGCGGACGCCGCCTCGGGCGCGTGGAACGCCGCCAACGCCGCCTCCTCGTCCCAATTTATACCTTGTTGCGCCCCTCCGTCGTCGGTGTGTGGTCGCCGCCGTCTCGGTAGATCCATAGCCGAGTTGCTCGTCTTGAAGTCCAATCAGCAATGAACACGCGTGATTATGGATTACCTGCCGAATATAAAGGGTTCATCATATATAGAATTAAACGGCATACAATTCGTCATTATACTGTGGTACAAATCCTCAAACAGGTTGTGGGCAAAGAAGAAGAGCAAATTGGCTCCGGGCTCTGGAGGCTCGGCAAGATCAAATCGCATCTCGTGAACAGGAATCGGAGAGCAGAGAAGGGAAGCTAAGCCAGCAGCTGACCCGATCCGCGAGCCGCGCCTGGTGTTTCCAAGAGGAGATTGAGCAGACCACTGCAGCGGCTAGAGATGTCTGCCAGCGTAGGAGTAGGAGTAGGAGGCGGGGGCACGAAGCAGAGGAGCGCACGCCGCGGTACATACCAGCGAGATGTTGTTGCTTCCGCCGGAGCCCGGGGGAGGAGAGGTGGGAGATCGATCGGAACTTGGGAAGAATTCCCGAATTGAGATCGCAGATGCTTCTCCGCCAAGGGAACGGGACGACGGCGGCGGACTCAAGTCAAAACGGGTCATACTCCATCTCAGCCCTGCAAAACGAATCCAATGGCTGCCTTCGTTGGGCCCGCACGATTGGAAAAACAATTCCACCCTGGCCAGCGGGTCGCTGTCGCTGAGTCCCCCCTTATATCTTTTCTTCCTCCTGGCCAGCGGCAGCGGCGGCCTCAGGAGGGAGTTCATGGCGAGCCACCAAGGTCAAAGCTGAGGAGGGAGAGCACGGAACGCCAACCGATCCGAATCCGATCCCTTGGGCCCTCCGTACGAAGCAGGAACGGAACGCCCACAGATCCGATCGATCCAGCTTCAATTCGTTCACTTCAGGCACGCGACCTTTTTTTCGCCTCTCACCTCTCTAATTCTAGCAGTCGTAATTCTTTTCGTGGTAGGGTTTACGGGGGTTTTCGCTGGAATTTGTCGCTCATTTAAAGAGTAAATTGGGTGTGGAGTAACTCCTCGGCCAGGGCATCCACGCCATCAAATAAAACTGTGCCCGTTGGATTCGTGATGGATGGTCCTGATCGCGTTGACCGGCGGGTGCAATCGGTCGGTCAGCCTGCTGCCATGCCAGGCCACTGTGAGAGGACGTGCAGGCATGCTGCCGTTGTCGAGCTGCCATTGGCTGAAAGTACTGCTCCCAGCTGCAGTGGGCCAAACGGTTGCTCCATCGCATGGTTCGATGATTGGCTAGCTCAGCTCGTTGTCCATCGAGGATTGGTTAGAAAGCTCCGGTCCCAGTGGTAGTGGCACTTGAAATTATGCTTTTGCCAGTCCGGCCCGGACGCCTGTGTGTTGTGGTGTGGTGCAGTTGTTTGCGATGCAGAGCAGCCCAGTGCCGCTGCTCGCATGGCCCCACAGGTACCAGCGCACGGAGGGCCCACTGCTCGGCGTCACCTAGCAACCTGGTGCTGCTCCTCCTTGCAGAAGCGAGACGCGACGTGGATAAAGACGCTGAGCGCCCCACTCCGTCCCACCCCACCCCCCCTCTCTCTCCAACAATGGTGGTGCCGCAGAGAAGCGGCCGAGCTCGGGCGCGGCAGCGTACCGGCCTGAGCGAGGGCGCCCTGGCGTGGCGGCACACTGGTGCGGTCGGCCATGCGCGGTCATGCACGGTGGCAGTTCAAGCCTTCAAGGGCGTCCTCGGCGCGACGGCGCACCGGCACCTCTGCGGCGGCGAGGGCGTCCTCGGCGCGACGGCGCACCGGCACACTGGTGCCGTTGCAGTCAGGCCCTGGCAGTCTTGCGCGGGCGGCCTTGGCGATGGCGCCCCTCGGCGCGGTGCGACGGTGGCCCGTGGCCCTGACATGGATTTAAATGCGCACCGGCCCGGGCCCCAACGGTGGGCGCGAGTCGAGGGCGACCCGACGCGGGCGGCCTCCGGCGGTGGGTGGCGCGGGAACGACCCTGCTGTGGGTGCGGGCGCAAGGCGAAGGCAGCGCGGCGGCGCACAACATGGGGCGAGCGGCCCTGCCCGGCCCGGCGGCGGCGCGACATCACGGCGCTGGCGCAGCAGCGCCCCAGTGCGGCGGCCCGGGCACGAGCAGGCCCTACCGCGGCAGCCCCGGCCCCCGGCCCCAAGCAATCCTCGGCGCGACGGTAAGGCGGCCCCCAGGCGCGGCGGTGCGGGATGAGTGCGCTCCTATCCCCTGCAGTGCGGAGCCGGTGCGCCCCTCGGCGCGGCGGTACGGCGGTGCGGGTCGGCGCAGACTCCGACGTCGGCGGGCGCGATGGGGTGCTCCGGCGTGTGCTGCACGCGTCCAGGTTTCTTGTTACTCATCCTTCCCTCTCCTCTCCTTCTCTCTCTCTTCCGTTCCTCTTCTCTGTGCTCAGATGTGTGCTCCGGCAACTCCATGACCAGGTCTGGTGCCTCCATTATCGGATTTGTCCATCCCACCGTCTACGCGTCCCGATCTGGTGCCCCGTGGCTATGGCCGGCCGTCATGATTTCCAGCCCTTTGAAAGGGTCATGGCTATTTTGTCATCTTTTGATGACTCCTGCAGATGCATGCCATTGTTTAGAGCCCTTTGAAAGAGTCATGAAAGAGTCATGGATGTTTTGATTGAGCAAAGCAACTAGACATCCTTACGAGCAGTCATGATTTCCAGCAGTCATGTAACAAAAAACGGCTTGTGCCTATTTTTTTATTCCTCTTTTCGTAGTTTATATGCCATCAAGTCCATGGAATAGAATGTACCCTGTAAGGTTACATGGAAAATATGACTAGGTTAGTTTTGTAGGCATACCCAGGTTGGTTTCAGGTTCTAGGAAATAAGTTTTTATTCGCTGCAGCCTGTTGCTTGGATCCTTTATTCCTTTTATTTGGCTAAATGTTTCCTTTAGTTTCCAAGTGAAAATATATGTCTCCATCCTAATCTAAGTGTTCACAAAAATCAACTCATACTTCAACAGAAGATCATGCAACTTACTGATTTTGAATATCTATCTTCAGCAATTTGTGGTCCTGAGTTTCTGATAGGGTGCTTGCTACAGGCCAGCCATGACCGCGAAGGCGTCTCTGGATATCTATCCTCGTGGTATTTACGATCTGAACTTCTGTTCAGATTGCTTACATTTTTTTTCGTCTTTACAGGTCTGAATTTAACCATCTTGATCTGAATTTCTGTGAATGCATTGCGCCTCAGGGGGTACCAGGACTGGTCAGTGACTCCATGTCTCCTGAAATATTTATTTTATGATGAAACATATTTGGAAACCAGTATACTTTGTGTATTGAAAAAAAAACTATACAATGACAATTGAAACCAAACATGGTACTAGGAGGAGCCATTCATGTTCAGTTTTTTACAGCTTCCTTCTCTAACCTTGCCAGTGCTACTGGGTGCTGTGGGGTTCTTCAGGGTTCCTTGGTGGTTGTTGTGTTGCTGTTACCATGGTTAGAAGATTGGATTCAACACTGGAACATGTACGGTCATCGTAATCTTTTAGGATTTCAGATTCTTCAATTTTCCTTTAGTCTCTGTTCTCTGAAATAGTAATAGTAATTTGAGTGGCTCATTTTTTTGGTTTTTCTTTGTCTCTCTTTTCTCAGAAATAGAAATATTAATTTGAGTAGCTCATTGTTTTTTGTTTACTCATGAATTTGCTTGAATAACGTCTCAGCCATACATGAGTTTTTAGATAACATTGATTTTCTAGGTCACTTCTTATTTAAAGTTCAATTTTGTTTTCCTATGTTTTTTTAACCCAAAACTCTATATACATATCAACCAAAACAGTGATGTCAGCCAAAATGTTGCTCTGATGGTTTCTCGCTTTGCCTTATTTGATCATTCCCTTTGGTTTTCCACCCATTCTTGTTTATGATCATTGCCTGTGATGTTAACAACGCATTATTGTGATTCTAGGCTTGTGATCATTTCTACTGATGTCAGATTATGTACTCCTGGTTCTGAGCACATGCCCTGTTCCCAAAGATTACACAACTAAACACATTGCCTGTCTGTGACCAATATTTGTTTTATGAAAGTTGGGACATTTGTTCTTGCTACTTATGATTCAGACTCATCTATTCCTTTTGGTAAAGGAATCTTTGCTGATTTGGTTCAGGTAAACTATTGTGGTTGCCTATATATGGCAGTTAACAGGAAAAAATGTGCTCTTCCCAGTCCTAGATGGTAGTTAACAGTTAATCAAGTCTTATTTTAATTTACTTCGGCCTATCCTCTTGTTCAGATTAGCAACGCTCACCGTGATATTTCTTTTTCACTGCCTTTCTCAACCTTAATCGCGACGCATCTCTGCACCGTTCCCTTGAGTGTAGTTTACCTGATTCATTCTAAACACCCATGTGTGTTCTTGCTATTCAGGTTTAGGACATAGAGAAACAGGGCCTGCCTGTGTCGAGAAAGACCAGATGATGAGGTATGATGAGGTATATGTTTCTTCTTTTCGTCATCTTTTCAGGTCCCACGAGCTGGTGAGGTATGTGTTTCTTCTTTTCGTCATATTTATACCAGATGTTCGATTCATGAAGGTTTCATCCACAGTTTAGTTTGTCTACACTGCAGCTTAGATTTTTTTTAGATAATGTGCAGCTTGGATATTGTAAAGGCAGTACCCAAACAACTACTCTTTCTAAACATGCACCTATTATGTAGCCCTTTGATACGATTTAATTCCAATTCTTAAATACAGGACTCAATGGCACTCCCACTCCCATCAGATGGTGTGGCAAGATGATGATGAAATCCGAGTGAAAGGAGGTAACGGTGAAGGTGTTAAGCGAAATACAAGGTTTTGCTGTTGCAGGGCTAACGTCGATAGCTAGAATGGAGTTAGCAAGCTAGGCTCATCTCCTACTCGGTAGTTTCAGCATTGTGGTAGGATCTGAATCTGATGTGTTATGTGCTGGGCCATGTCAGTGGCCATTTCCGCGCACTATGAAGGCCCTAAACTCTTTTATAATTTAGATCCAGTTTAGTGTATGGTGGAATTGCTATTGAATAAAATTTTGCTAGGCATTGTTGAAGTATGAGTGAATGGGCCATCTTTGGTTGTCTCGAGTTTGAGTCTTGGCAGGCTCAATTAAATAAATAATTGCAGCCCACTCCAGTTTCCAAGTTTGAGTAAATGAGGTTTGGGCTGAACTGGACAACATTGTACTAGATACATCTTGACTTTCAGAATAACCATCTACGTCCTTTTCCCTATTTTGCATTAGTTACTTTTCCTAACTTTGAGTATAATCATCTACGTCCTTTTCTCTATTGTGAAATTAGGTACTTTTCCTAACAGAAGGAGGGACATCGAAATACCATGATTCAAGAAGGAACTCACTTGACGATGCCATCAGGGTATGCCTAGAGTATGATCTGCATGGGATCGTGTCAGATGTGAGAGGCGTTCTCAAGAACCCGTCTGCAGTTGTCAGAGCACAAGAATCTAACCTTGCACTTCTCACGTATGGGGAGCTCAAGTAAGCAGCATATCATTATCACGTTTCTTGTGTCCGTCAACCATTGCCTGTTCACCAATCATCTTACAACCTTACTACGAACCTTGGTTGCGTAAATTCTCAGTAACGTGTCGGAGGCAGTCTACATCCAATACCTGATGGGTGTGCATGGCGTCATCGTTGATCGGGTGGAGGAGATCTCAAATGCTGTGGCGGGTTTCAGTAAACCGGACCTCGGCCAGACTGGTGCTGGTGTGGACGGAGCAAAGCATCAGGCCTTCTCGCAGCAGCAGCTGGGGTTCTTGCTCCGGCTTATACCTGAACTGATTGAGCAGAAACATTAAAGGTACCCCATATATACCCGAGTGACATCCCAGTTTTGACCCTCGAAGCGGATGGGTTAATTGTTGTCCTGATAGGTCCAGTTTGACAGTTTAGTAGGAGGTATACTTGTGTTGAGTGCATACACGATTCTGTACTAAACTCGATTCCTGTTGGTACAGCCGACCATGGAATGTGGTCTTGGTGCAAGTAGGTTCACCAAACAGTTCACCAATGCACTGTTGGAAATTTACAAGATTGTTGTAATTCGGACATCCAGTTCTTGCCAGGTTATCTGTCTTGGTTTTCATGTTGATAGTTTAACACAGCTATGTTGGCCATGAGGCCCTGACCGCATCCATTTCGGGCAACGTCCTTATTACATCAGGCTTTGGAATGCAAAGGAAGCAAGAACATGCATATATATGATATATGTGAGTCGCTTTCTCTTGTCCTAAGGAACTGGAGCTCTGAACAAGCACGACCGTGTGTCCAGCGATCTGAGCCAGACACTGGCACTGCAAAGGCAAAGCATTAGCATTATACTAGCAGCCCTCAACTCTTTTTATCTATCATCACGTACAATTCGGACGCTTATCCACCCGAGGATCGGGCCCTATAAGCATATATTGTTGCCACGTCATATGTAGGAGGGACGGCTCTATCGTAGATGGCTACGTGTGTATATAAGTTTAGTATCCCGCCTCATGATCACGCATGTTTTGATTTGCGTTTTCTTACATTCATCGAACATAGCAACGGCCAATGCCCCGCAAGAAAAAAAAACGGTGTTATTGTTGTAACTGGGTGACCTACCTAGACCATTCAATGCGCTAAGAAACCGGCTTTTATGCTATTACGTGGTTCTCCATATTAAATCTGTTGCTACTTTTCCTTTGTTGAGACATGTGGTAATATGGAGTTCCATAGTTGTTCTGAGTAATGTGTGGCCCATGCGTCGGCTAAGAACTGCGATTTCGGTTAAGCTTTTGTGATATATCTACATGTACTTTGAACAAAATTCACTTCCCTGTGTAAACATTTGGTGCTGCAATTATTAATTAGTAGGAGTACATTACATTTTCTTTAACAATGTTCATGCGTTACCATTGGCGCGCGCATGCGTAAGCGCCGCGCAATTCACTAGTCTCATATGATTTATTCTGGTGGGCCTTTGGATTGACAATACTGCGTGTTTCTTGAGGGAAAATTTCTTCATCTGGAGAAGGATGGAGTATGGTGTCACATAGGAATTCTTGTTATGTACCCTTGCTACGGCAACGAATTATCTTTTGCATACACAACACATAGATGAATAACATGTCAATTTTGTGATTGTAGATTTATCGTTTTATTTATCCTGCTGCTACTATATACGTGCTTGTATTATTAAATTCTGATCCCCATGCCTGGTGAGTACATCTATGTACTTTGGATGGCACAAGAAAGTTTCCTGGGAATACATCATGATAGATCTTTGATTATTCACATAGTACTCCTGGGATGTTTTACAATATATTTTAATGCGATGATTTTTTTTTACTTTGCTATATTCATTATGGCCTTTTAGTTTCTTTTTTTTTGTCTCCCTTATATTTTTGTTCTATCTTTTATTGATTTCCTTCATGTTGTTTTGTCTACATATTTTTTATAGCTTTTGTTAATATTTTTTCCTTTTTATTCTTTTTTATTTTTACTCTACTTAATTATTTCAATTTTTTACATTCCAAGTTTTGTCTTTTAATTCCTTTTTGTTCTATGATGTATTTTAAATATTTGTTTAGTGATAAAGATGTTATGTGATATATTTAAGGTTGTGCAAGTACTATCACTGAGATCTTCTCTTTCAAGATTTTTCCTTTTTAATAGTGTTTCCACTTTTGTTTTGTTCTTTACTTTATTTTCCTATTTAACTTATTTATTTGTTTTCTTTTTTATATTTAGTATAATTAATTGTTTTAGTTCTGTTATTTCTTTCTATTTTCTTGTACACTCGCGTAGTATAAAAGCTTTGTTATATGGTGCACATCTTCTATTCTGGTATGTGGGTCCTATGTATTGGGGACTATTATTAGTGATCTGCTGGAGCATCTCCCACAGTATTTCAAAAGAATTATTGGTGACCACTGACCACCAATACCATTCTGTTTCAAACTAGGTGTCCAAATCAAATTATGGTTACACCATTGTGATCCTCATGACGAGATCTTCGAAACAAGACTACACCTAGTTATATTTAAGTGGAACTTTTTTTTTTTTTTTTTTGAAGGTAGAACAATTTATTATGAAACTAGAACAATTGTTCCAACATTTCAAAAATCTGTTCCAAAAAAAATTTTCATCTAAATATGGTCAAGTGTGGTATTATTTTGAAGATCTCATAATAAGAAACATAATGGTGCAATCAGAATTTAATATTTGTATGAAATCATGGTCACAAAGTGGGCCTTAGCTACAAATCCACCAGCATCTTGTCTCATCTATCATGATGTCAATTTTAATATCTTGTTTTGACTCCTTGGTCTGTGTAAATAATGTATTTATGCCATACATTATGTTCCTGCTTGTATTATTTTTAGATAACTGGTTCTTGCTCCTACATTCTGTTGGAATTATTAGTTTTCTTTATATATTTTATTGTACCAACTCTGAGTTTAGGGTTAGTATACATTTGATTGCTTTCGTAAAAAAGTTGGTTGCTTTAAACGTATTAAAATTGTGCTCTAGGAGTCGCACAGCAACAGTACATGATGCAAATTATATCATAATAATAACTGTAATAACTGTATGACAATGTTTACACAGTTTCGTATATGTACACATGCACTGCACTTTCTATGAAAATGCTAGTCTATTTTTAGTTTTAGTTTAATCGTTTTACTTATGAGTAAAATTTGCATAAATTTCGAAGCATATCAAATTTATGGACATAGTTCAATCGCATAAGAGCTAGCAGTTTCGTTAACTCAAGCAAGGTACATACACGAGAGCTCATTTTTCCCATCTCCACGTACTACTAGCATCATATATAGGATTTGTTGGATCTTTGGATTGGTTAGATTGAGAATATCATCATTTTTCTTCCGGAAATTTTGGTCATCTAGACAACGATGGGGTATAGTATATTAGTATTAGATTCGAATTCTTGTTATATTTCCTTGAATCGGTAGCTGATTACATGCTTTGTATTTTCTAAGTTATATTCTGGCTATACATAATGGAGTTACATTATAAGCATAGTTCAAATTTTAGGTTTATCTTTTTTTTATTCTATACTACTTCCTGCTGGGTATTTCTATAGCCTAAACAGAAGCGTTTGCTGTTAATTGCTGTTGTTGGCATAAAGGTACACACAAGAACTGTCTTAATTTTGCGCATCTCTACGTACTACTTGCATCATAGGATTTGTTGGATCTTTGGATTGGTTAGATTGAGAGTACTGTAACTGTTCATCGTTTTTTCTTGCGGGAAATTTTGCTCATCTAGAGAAGATAGGTATAGTATTAGATTGGAATTCCAATCCTGTAAACACCCTTACCTTGGTAACTAATTACATGCTTTATATTTTCTAAAATATATTCTGCCTATACATTATGGAATTACATGATATTATGATAAGCATAGCTCAAACTGTATATTTATCCTTTTCTTCTACTTCCTGCTGCTTGAGCTGTTGCCATTTTCTTTTTTGCCAGTGTATTACAGCCTAAACAAAAGCATCTGCATTTAATTTCAGTTGTTGGTGGGACTTAGGGGCTGCATGTTCTCTATTTCAATTTAGATAGTTGCATAACAGCAACTATAATGTGTGTGCTAGCTTTTGTAATGTTATAAGAGTCCTCTTGGTTGATTTGGCATTCACTCGTCGTCGGTTCTATTCAATTTAGAAAGTGTTCAACAAGATGAGAACTGGATATCCATTTTATCTCTTCATTGTACACACAATTTTTTCAATGATTGCTTAAGACTTACTTTGCATCTAGGCTTAGCGCGGCAACTTGTTCTCTATAAACAATGTATTTGTGCATCAATATCTGTTCTTGCATCTACTGCATACTATATATGGGTTCTTGCTTCTACTACTGCTTGGAACCATTGACTTTTGTATCGTTGCATAGCTAAATATAACATTCTTATCTAAATAATTGTGATTCTTACACAGAATGGAGATCTTTGTGAGGAGCCCCACCGGCAGGACAACGTGTCTCAGGGTCCGACCATCAGATACCTTGCATAGTGTTAAGGCAAAGGTTCTGAAACAACACTGCCTTGTGTTTGATGGAATGCAGCTAGACGACAACCTT
The DNA here is from genome assembly GCA_015847255.1 of Hyparrhenia diplandra. NCBI lineage: Eukaryota > Viridiplantae > Streptophyta > Magnoliopsida > Poales > Poaceae > Hyparrhenia > Hyparrhenia diplandra. The sequence continues at coordinate 164,291 of JADLZK010010301.1, forward strand.
ACATTGGCAGATTATGACATCCAGCATCAATCGACGATTGACCTCCAAGAAAAGATGAAGATCCATGTAACGGATACGCTAGCAGGCACGAACATCACTCTTGAGGTTCATAGCTTAGATACTATTGACAACGTGAAGGCCAAGATTGAATATAGTTTGGGATTTCCCAAGGGCCAGCAATGCCTCATTTTCGGCAACAAACAGCTAGAGGATAACTCCACCTTAGTGGACCACAACATTTGTGAGGAGTCCACCCTTCTCCTTGTTGTCCACCCAATGCCAAGAGGCTTGATGAGGATCTTCGTGAGGACGCTATATGGAAGGACCATTGCTCTTGTGGTTAACAGCTCGGATACTATCGACAATGTCAAGGTGAAGATCGAGGAGAAGGAAGGAACTCCTCCCGACCAGCAACGCCTCATCTATGGTGGCAAGCAGTTGGAGGACGGCCCCACCTTGGCAGATTATAACATACAGAATGAGGATGTCGTCCATGTGGTGCCCCGCCTTCGTGGTTCTTGAGATAGATGCCATGCATAGTCACTCAACATGTCTAACATTGTGATTTTCCATGCCAGTGGACAGTAGTTGCATGTCAGTACCGGGTCTGTCTTGACATAAGTCATTGTTTTTAACTTTCCGTTTTAATCTGGGAGTCCATTTGGTTGTCTCACTTTCTTGGCATGGTGCACCACAAGTTCTTGTTCTTTTATGGCCATGGCTGCACCCCTCCCTGCTTTGCCATCTGAATGTTCTGTGAGCAGCATCTCTCGTCATAGCATCTCTTGTCATTGCTTACTGCCAGTTGCTTTTGCTTTGACGCAAGATAGATAATTTCAGGAGATACCAAGATAAATTTCAAGAAACACCATTCTTATTCGTTTCTATTTACTGCATCGACAGGAAAAACTCTGAAGTTTATAAAGAAAAAAAAAAAACAACCGGAGCCGTAAGCAGTTAAGGATCACATGCGTAGCCTTCAAAGCCACCTGCAGTTTTATACCAAGGCATCTATCGATCAGTTGGCTTTCTTATCATTAGCTGATGATGATGAGTGCTGACGACCTGGCACAAGTTGATGAAGGGGATAAATGTATTAAACTGAAGGTATTAGCGTTTAGGTGATGTCGCCGGCGTGGATTCCGAGGAAGATCACGTACCCAATGGAATACATACACTGCACAAGGTCAATGCATATGCAGCCGACCACAAGCACGTCACACGACTTGTAGCTTAGCACTGGACCTGCAGGTTCTCAGTCTCAGGTTGACAGCGAGTTAGCAGCAGTCGACCACAAATGATGAAATGAACCAGTTCACAGCCAGCAAATAATAACCATTTCATTAGTGCAGCATCTGTATTAAAATAATCAAATGCTTCACTATTTGTGCAAACATTCGTCGAATGAGGTTTCTAAGTATCTGTTGTTGCCTTCTTTAGGTTCTCAATCTCCTCAGCTTGTTTCTGAGCTTTTACCTTAGATTCTTCTTCCTGGTCTTTCAACCTCTGAATCTTTTGTCACAGTACGTCCTCCTTCTCAGCCTCCAATCGAGCTTGCATCTCATGCATCTACGGTGAAACAGCTCATGCACCACCACACATTGTTTTTCCTCCATTTGTTTAAGCTTAACCACCTATCTCGCTTCACTCGATTTGCACCATGCAATCTACTTTGTTGTACTTAAACTAGTAGCACACACATACCTATGGGCTATGGCATCCTATTCCTTTCTCAAAAAGCATAATTTTTAGATGGAACATCAATCTGTTTGCTTTCTTATGATGGCTATATTATAGTTGATGGATAAGATGATCGGGATTGCGGAGATCTGCCATGATTGAGGCTTTCGACCACTTTTGTCAAGGCCGGGTTTGAAGTGTTTGGAGGTCAGGTAGTCAAAAAGACATGCCAAATTTGGTACATAATAGATTGAGCTTTTGGACTTTTCGAAGTTCATTTAGCTATGTGAAGGGTCGAGGAGTCTAGCCAAATTTTGGAACAAAAATCATTTGGTACATAATAGATTTTTAGAACAAAAAGATCATTTAGTACACAATGATACTTGTCGTGACATATTTAAGAGTAATATTTGCGTGGACCAAATCTTGCGGCGGGCTGTCCACGATAGTAATTTTTTTACCGTCTCGATTTTGCTTGGGACGCCGGATCTGCTTCCTACTACTGTAGCCCCGGATATATATATAGCACTCCCCTTCTCTCCTAAAAAAAAAAAAAAAAAGAACGGAACCTTCTCTCCCTTTCCGTCTCTCGTCTCTCCCGATGCGCCAAGCAGTTCCCCCCCCCGCCTCCGCATCCACCTCCGCCTCTCTCCCTACCTTGGCGGCGGCCCTCCTCCTCCTCCTCCTCCCGATCCCCATCCTCTCCTTCCCACTCTTCTCTCGAGGCGGCGGGCGTGGCGTGAGGTGGTGGCACCGCCGCGGCGGCGGCGCCGGCCGGGCGGGTGGGGCGGCGACCTCTTCCCTCTCCTCCGGACTGCGTGCGACCTCCTCGGTGCCTCATCACACGAACGGGCGCGTGCAATCCTCCCGGTTCGTGAAACCCTAGGTGCGGTGAAACCCTAGGCGCGTGCAATCCGCTGCTCATCTCCCCCGACACGGCCTTCTCCCAATGGTATTCGCGTTGTACGCTCGCTGTAAGTCAATTGAAGTCTTGCAAGACTTCAAGAATCTCAAAAAAATAAATGGGTTCTTGCAAAAAAAATGCTTTGCAGTGAGTCTTCTTTGTGTTTGTGCAGCACTTGCACCTTCTTTCTTCTACCATTATATTTTGAGGCCACTGACATGACCTGATTTTATTTATCCTTAGCTTCATTTGTTGCAGGCTGATGCGTAAACACTGCTCTGACCATGTTCTTGCAGCCTCCTCCATAAAAGGTATGATCTTGTTGCATAATTCTGGTGCTCGTTTATAATATAGTTCTTACCGATTTCATAGTCAACCTTTCTTCGATGCTCAGAAATGGTGGTGTTAGGTCCAAAAGCTATTTGCAAGTAACTAACAGATGCATCCTTATGTTTAGTTTCCTACATGAGTAATACAACCAAGGATTGACCATACTAAAGGTTTTGTTCCATTCATAGATTGTCGAACAGATTTCTAAAAAGCCACCCACATTATCCACTTTTTTCTTAGTTTAAGATGAAAATTTTCCTCTTTGAGGCTACCGAGCATCTATGGAAGCCCTTTGTGTCCCTTTACGCGCACCAAACCTAAGCTATTTGGCTATCAGTAACCGGATATGATCTAATTGCAAGTTTTAAGTTTATAAATGTATTATGCTTATTACAATTTTGATTTTTGAATGTATTATTTCAGTTTCCTTGCTTTCCTAATATTTTTCATCTTTTCTCTTGGTAACTACAATTCCCAAATTCTTTTTTGTTGTGCAAGGTACAAACACAAAAGAAGTTAAGTTCCTCTATCTGATTGATTGACAGTCAAAATTATGGGCCAAAATTAGTTGTGAAATTTGATGTGTACCTCGAGGGGACGAGTGTAATGTCTTTCTTTGGCGGATGATAAAAAGATTTAGTGTCCGTCATGTACTCATGTATATAAAACAAGCCTTCGGTGTCGGGTATTCTCTAATTTCCTAATTCAAAACTGTGCATTTCAATCTGTATTTCCTTGCTCGTATTACGAGAGTTGTATGATTGATATCTTTGCTTCATCTTCGGATAATCATATATTAGATATTACATTGTTTTTCATTCGCTTTTTAAGCGGGATCCCTCTAATTTGTTTTCGAGGTGAACATATTAGCATCGGCTCTTCCTACCAATTAAGGCCAAAGTGTGTTATGCAGACTATGAGCGAAAGCCCAGAAACAACAGCAACCGGTTTGTTTTGATTTTGTTTTGTGCTCGGTTCTATGCATATAGTGATTGCCTCCAACGTTATCTCTATTCGGACATACGGAACATACCGTATTGCATGGTTGAGTCATTAGTGGGCTTTGTCATTCTGAAATACTTATTCCTTGTCCTATGTGAGTTACGACTTACAAGGTAGATGAAAAATACTTATTCTTTGTCCTATGTGATTCTTCTTGAATTTGAGCTTTCTGGGATGTTGCTCTAGGCCTAAGGCGCTTACCGGCAACTTAGTTATCTCTCGATTGAATAATTTCCCAAATCATGTTTCTTATTTGTCATGATAGATGTCATACATGGTTAGTGTCTTACCTGGCCAACTTTTGGCCTCCTAGGTAGCGATCTTCCAAATTTTTAATGTGCTATGCCTTGGCAATGGTCCTACATTCAATTACTGTCACATTTCCTTAAAAAATGTCTCCTTTTAGTAATCCAAGATATTATTCTAAGCGCAATGCATTGTTTGAGGGGGTTGTCCTGAATGTAAATGGACAACAAAAAAAATATTTATAACAGTTCATCAGCATACCAAGCAAGCATGATGGTCCCACACTAAGCTTTAGAATCTTGTCGCCAATGTCTTAGTGAACTTGATCGGTGAACTCTTCCATCTCTATTCCTCTCATCTTGATCCATCTCTTGCCGCAACTCGATTGCCAAAACTCATTTGGTATAATTTTTATACATACCAAAGTCTCTCAAGTGGTTCATGGTTCATAAGCCCCCACCAAATCACTTCCATGTTTTCCCATTTGGAAGCCGAACTGAATCGTTGTCTATGGTATTGCATTGGCTGCATTGTTTATTGCCCATGTTGCGAGAAAAAAGGAAGAAACTGAATACATGAATAGCACATGAATGTGGGCTCCTTTGGTGCGGGGTTTGTGCCCTCCTCCATTCGTCGAAATCCTAGGTATGGTCGAAACCCTTGACTGGTATGCCCCTCGCTTCCTACCTATTGATTGATTCTAGCAATGGATTAAGAGGAGATGGCCATCGAATTAAAATAGTTCACAATTTGTCTTTAGTCGAGATCTTAGCGAGTTTCTCATAATATCATTCTTCTCTTTGCACTTTGCATTTTTTGGCCAACATTGGTGGGTTTTAGTTAGTCTAGTGGGAATTTCGGAGTTCCTCCGAGATCTTATCTTCAATTCTCAAAGCATTGTTGTGCATGTACAGTTAGTCCTTGGAAATTTGGCAACCTGTAGATTTAACAGTGGGCTCCATTTATTTATGCAAAGTATTGATCATTGTTCACAATGACAACCTATAGAGGTAATATTTCAGGTTCCTCCCATTTAACCTTGCTATCTTTAAGGGGCACTTAGATTTATTTTCATACCACAAGAATTGATGTGATTAGAAGCCCCGGATTCGCTTGATTTATAAGCCGTTGATGATTATTCTTTGTTCACTTATTTGGAATAGCTCCTTTTAAAAGTGTTTTGTAATTATCTTGCAACGTATTAAATATAAATATTTATTACTAAATCAAAGAGAAAAGCTAGAAAGAGCAACATCACGTAAATTAAATTAATACAATCGATGCAACAATTATGTTATTTGGTCAAGATCCTAAGTCAATTTCATTTATTGTTCTATGGATAAAAAAACATGGTATCTATACACATTTTTAAAGACATGATGGAGAGTATGCTTCGAAAGTGAGTTCTTCTTTTAACAAGAACACAAAGGTGCTTCTATGTTGAACCGATATACGACCATCCATTTCTATGTGTTGTTCGAGAGAATGACAGGATTTCTTTTCATTTTGTGCAGAGATAGTGCCATTGCGGTTTTCTACGGATCGCAGCCAGTTCACATGCATCGGTAATGTACAAATCCTCAAAGTATTGTGTGATTGTTTAGTATAGGTAAGTTCATAATAGGGTGATAATCTTAGCGTATGCAAGTGATAGGAGGACAAGGTACCTACCAAATTAAGCTATTCCGTGCATGATTGCAATCGATTGTATAGGCAATGCGAAAAGTAAAACCATTTGTCTCAGCGCTTTATTTTTATGTTAGATGCAGTTTTTTACCATGCTACTTTATTTTGTCAATTAATTATTTGCTTTTGTTATGCAGAGAAGGCAACATGGTTCCTTTTGTTTCTGCACTTCACTCATGAGGGAATGCAGGTAGTTGTTTCCTCATGTCTAATTTTCATTGCAACAAAGGGATGGAGTTTACATACTCCTCAAATCAAGTGAATCTTAGGAGATGTGTAAAGCCTTTGAAAGCAGTCATGAAAATAGAAAGAAAAAATGTGAAGCCACTTATAGATCACATTAACCCATTACTTTCCCCCCTGTGCTCCTCTCACGGATGTTATTTTGTTGGAAGTCCCTTTTTAAAACCTCTACAACTCATATATTTGTGGCATAGTATGACTGACAGGACCATAGAGTTGTCTCTAAACGAGGGAAGGGCATTGTTTTTAGAGAGTTATTTTAGAAAATAATTACTTATGGCCATATTATACCTTGGAGCATCCAGAATAGTTGTTCTAAGTAGATGCTTTGTGCAATTAGCTAACTTAATGAGCCTGGTCCAATCAAAATGTGTCCCATCTACTGTTTAAAATAAATATGGCCACCTTTGTGTTGTCATGACTTTACAACATGTTACTTAGATGCCTATGAATACGCAAACTTTGATTTACGCTTTCTTACCATGCCTCGATATTACGAAGGTGTTAGAACCAAAGAAAATTAAGTGTTCTCGCTTATTTTCCCATTGCAATATCTAAACTCATTACTTACTTGATTAGTTAGTTCAAAGATCCGCAAAACGAAATGGAGTTGCTATTGGTTTCAAGTGGTGCCGGAACACTTATCTGTCTAATCTAAAGAAAATCTATATGCTTTACTAAACTTTAGTTCATGCCTTACCTTTTTTAAGATTCAATCAGAATGGTGGGTTGTCTAACATATTTCGGTTTTTTCTACTATGTGCAAAAAGCGTGGAAAGAAGCACGTTTTTGTACCATGTAGTATCTTTTTGATGCAACCTGATTGCGCTAGCAATGTTTTTGTAGTGAGGAATCAAGCACGTTTTCTCTTGAGGATACCACGAGACACCTCGTCCTGGTCGGCAAGGTCACTTTGGTTGGGCAATAGCATAGATCCTTTGGTTGCCACCTTAGATAAATGATGATAGTTGTATCTCTCGAATTTTTCTCTCAACATTAGGTTAGTTGCTCTTTATCCGCTCCATTTCGTCTCATTTATTCCTGTTGTTCAATGCTTCGTGAATGTATTCTCTTTTCACTTATGATGCAAGGTTTCCCATTCATCGATCTACTAGAGATCCTGGTCTAGCGATGGAGCAACATTGTTGTCCAAGTAATGAAATGAAAGTGGTGATTGTTGTAAGCACGAAGCTGAGTTGGTGGCAAGCGGGCAGGTGCCTGGGCAATCTAGCATTGAATCCTTTGTGATCTATCTTAGGAATTATATTATTATTAGTTTTTCTTTTAGGTTTGTACTATTGATTTTTTTTGGAATGTTGCAATATTGAAACATCTCGCTCTATTTAGAATTTCGTTTCTCAAAAACTATGTGGTGCAGTCCACATGCATGGCCATATAGTGTACGAACATGGTGCATGTGAACCTGTCATTTTTTGGTCAACATTATTCCATTTTTCCATATAGAGTCGCGGCCATGACTTCGAAGCGCATGGGCGCGCGCTAAAACACTAGTAGTCACCGAGGGTTCAACGCGACGTTGAAAACGACACACTACACTTGGATTATCGGAGTTGCTTAAGATCGAGACGAAGACCAGAGAGAGGCAATTACATGAGAGGCTCTCAGAGGGGATCATTGAGTATCTTTGGTCCATTCATCACTCTACCCACATTATTATTATTGATGTGATAAACTTTGTCTCTAACCTATAAACTACATGGTCATTGTAATTACTAAACTATACTCATATGGAACGTTTTTTTGTTCTCATATATTGTAACATTATAATATCATTTTCGATAGTCTGAGGTCGTTTTTTGTCCCCACAGAATCGACAAATATATTTGTTGAATTCTTATAAAAAATATACTCCATCCGTTCCAAATTGTAGTTCATTTTGACTTTTCTAGATACATTGATTTTGTTATGTACCTAATTATACACTACGCCTGAATACATAAGAAACTTAAATGAATCTAAAAAAGCAAAAAAGATAATTTGGAACGGAGGGAGTATTTGTTGAAAAAGAAAATTAAACCCCGTAAAACCGCCGGCTCCAGCCAAGAAGAAACCAGGGGACCGCAGTAGAAAGTGGCTAGTAGCTGCAGCCGCCAGAGCGTCCAATCTCATCACGCTCGCTTCAAGCTGCAACGAACTCCATCCCTCGGCCATATCGCCCGCTGCTGCTCCTATCCCTTTCCAGCTGCAGCTAGCATGGCCATGATGCTGCTAGCGCGCAACCTGCGCTCGGGCCTCCGCCCGCCGCTCGCCGCCGCGTTCTCGTCGGCCTCGGCGGAGGCGGAGAGGGCGATACGGGACGGCCCGCGGAACGACTGGAGCCGACCCGAGATCCAGGCCGTCTACGACTCCCCGCTCCTCGACCTCCTCTTCCACGGGGTACGTACGCCCGCCCGTCACACATTACACACCGCCTGGAATGGAATGGACTCCTCTCGATCCCAAATTCCACTGCTTACTCTCTGCTGGCCCTCGGTACTGGATTAATGGCCTCGCCGGAAATTTAGTGAAAGATTCTGTCTTTGAGCTTCTGGCAGTTGCAGGCTGTAGATTTATTGGCAAGATTATGTTTAGAGTCTTTCAGCGGTGAATGCTAGATTTGTTGAGCTGCTAGTACTAGTAGAATGTTAATTTTTTAACTGTGGAGATTGCCTGAGAGTGTCGTCGGTTGGGCAAATGCCAAAACTGTTCCATTTTGGGAATTTCCTGTTCTGGTTGGCGATAGCGATTGACATTTCAGCTCAAAGGCAGAATCTTTCACTAAATTAGATATCACTTCATGTTCAGCTAACAATGAGGACAGTGGGTATTTTATTCAGATATCAAAATATATTAGATATCACTTCATGTTAGGCTAACACTTGATGGATTTAGATTTAGTACACAAATATTATTGGTGTATATGTTACCCAATTTTGTTAAATGTTGGTGATGAGCATTGCTCTGTCAATTTAGGTTTTAGGACTTTTAATCAGTGGGAAGCCCCAATTATCAACACTTCAATAGTGATGTCAACTTCATTGGGTTCTTTTTGAACTTTGCGCCCAGGTTTTTCACTCACACTATATGGACACTCAAATTTGTCCATTGCTACAAAGTACTCGGCGTTGAAAGCCAAAGCCAACCTTTTCATATTGTGAACATTTTGAGCTTGTTGCCTGTGCAAGAAAAGACTGATCACATGGACTTAGGTGTCAAATGCCAAGCTTTTGTGTTCAAAATAGTAAAAAGCGTGAGCTATTTATAGGTCCGTCTGTAGTGTTGGTAGGAAGGTGCTGCCCCAAAGGGCTTAGAGCATCTCCAACAGTTTGCTAAAATTAACTTGGCAAAAGTTGAGTTTTAGCAACTTGGAAAAAGATATGGCAAGTGAAAAATCTTCTCATCTCCAAGAGTTCCCTATTTTTGGCTTGCCAAAACATGAAATAGTGGGCCCAGCAGTTAATTAGTTGTGTTGGCTGTTGATCTCGTCGCGCACTGGGAGGGGTTCATCAGCCATATCTATGGTTGAATGTTGCAACGCTCAGATTGCACGGTGCCGACAGCTCTTGTCGAACGAACGATGCCTGCTGCAGAGATGGGACAGGGAAGATTGCCTGCAGCCTGACATTGTGAACGAGCTGATGACACAGGGCACAATCAAATCAGAACAGGACCATGCACGTATAAAATAAACTGAAGTTCAACAGCAAATTTATTCAATAATATTATTTCGGATAAACTGCATACATATTTGTTCATCAAACAAAATTATAGGACTTGATAATGGAAAATGATCACACCATGACAATGAACAGAAAGGTCTCAATACTAAAATTCGTGTCCTGTACAGCCTGATATCAACGATAAGAATGCGTCTAAAGGACACGATGAACAGCCTGATCTCAAGCGAGGAAGACAAGCGATGGGCAAATACGATGGATGGCAACACAGCCGTAGCGATGGGGAAATAGATGGATCATACCTGAACCCTCCTCCCTAATGGATGATGACGCGCGATGGAGAAGGACGGGTGACCAACACACGATGGATGACAACACAGCCGGCGTGATGGAGAAGGACCGGCGATGAAGAACACGACGCGCGATGCAGAAGGACCGGCGATGAAGAACGACGACGCGCGATGGAGAAGGACAGGCGATGAATAACGATGACGCGCGATGGAGAAGGAGGACGCGCGCGAGATGGAGGACTGCTGGTCACGACGGCGGCCGGACTCCTCGCGGGAACGACCTTCTTCTGGTCACGGCGGCGGCGAGGTTGGCGCACGAACTACAGATCGCGAGCGATCGTGAGTGACAGGTGCGAGATCGCGAGATATATGACACCTGCGCCGATGGAAATTCGGAATTTTCCATGCGCGCGCGGGAATACGGCGGCGTCGCGCGGTCTCGGGATGGAAAGCCGGATACGCGCGCGGAGAGGAAGAATAGCAAGTTGGGAAAGATGGCAACCTCATTTAGCAAACTGTTGGAGAGTAAATTTTGATGTTTTGCCAAATTTTAAAGGATAGCAACCTCATTTAGCAAACTGTTGGAGATGCTCTAACAGGTATAGCCTAGAGCATGCAAATTCACATCAAACATTTTTCTCTAAAGGGCTTTCAAAATTTGGCACTGCAGTTATTGAAAGTTTCGCTTTTAGGAGCAGGATGTTCTTGACAAGATTTTCTAAGATCCACCTTTAGAAGGCTGTATGGTTGTTGATTCTTCTCATACCTATTGGCCAAGTGTTGGAGCATCACATAATTCTGTACAGGAAATCTATATACAAGTTTATACTGCTACGAAATTCCAAAATTATATGTTACCAGAAGGTAGGAGAAGAGAGGGGAGCACAGAACACACACACAAGCACCAGCAAGTGCTGCTGAACTGAACTACCTATTACATTACCATTGCATATATACACAGAGGTAGCTAGTGAAGGTGGACTGCTGTAGAAGCCAAGTTTAGTCAAGCCTACTGTCCTACTTGGCTGCTAAGCCTTGCTACGAAATTGCTCTGCAGCTGCAAGGGAACTGAACTGCAGTAGGAAGGAAATTAGGTCTGCAATTGCTTGCAGATTCTCTGGGAAGACAGCAGCAGATTATCTTGCATTGTTGTTTGGTGGGCTAAGTTAATCCGCATGATCAGTAAGTAGTACAGGAAAGGAGCAAATTCTCTCATCATTCTAACTGCGTGTGGCTGCTTTGGAAGCACTGTAATGCCTGTGTCTTTGATGGAGACTCCCCTTCTGTTAGCAAGCTTTTGAGACAATTGAAGGATGAGTATATGCTCTGGTGCCTAGTTAGAGCTAAGAAACTTCAAGCTCTCGGACTAGATAGGGTAGGACATTTTGGATGAGTCTTTTCCTTGTTGTTTGGTCATCAAAAGTCTTTTTCGAGTAATCATGTTGTTAAGTTTCTCCAACCTTCTCTTGTATGGGGTGCTGGAGTTTGGTATTGTAGACGGGCTACTGTTTCCTATCTATAATACAAAGATACGTAGCTCTCCTGCGTATTCGATAAAAGAAAATTTGGTGTAGAACTATTACATTCCTGAGCATTTAGCATTCATGTGATTACGTCGCAATGAACAGTTAATAGGGTACCAACAGTTCTGGTGTGCCATTTGTTCTTCTCATTACTGAGCAACGACTTTATTGTTTTCAGGCTCAGGTCCACAGAAATACCCATAAATTCAGAGAAGTGCAGCAATGCACACTTCTTTCAATCAAGACTGGTGGGTGCAGTGAAGATTGCTCTTACTGCCCTCAGTCATCAAGATACGACACTGGATTGAAGGCCCAAAAATTGATGAACAAAGATGCTGTCTTAGAAGCAGCAAAAAAGGTATTGTTAACATAATAATTGTCTGGGAGGTGACAAGTTCACTTCAGCTGTTTTTAATTGTCGCAAAGTGACATCTAATCTTATTGTTGATTGTAGACTTATAACTTTATAACTCATGAAATTATGTCTGATATTATTATTGCTCACAGTACACTATTCTATATGTTATTCCTTTTTTCTAATCTATTTTTGTACAGGCAAAAGAGGCTGGGAGCACCCGTTTTTGCATGGGAGCTGCATGGAGAGAAACCATTGGCAGGAAAACAAACTTCAACCAGATTCTTGAATATGTTAAGGAAATAAGGTATTCATTGAAATCTTTTGTTTATACAATAAAACTATGGTATATATATGGCACATGTTCTGCATAACCATGCACAAGTTTTTTAGGTCAATATTCTATTATCATGCCTTTGTTCACCTAGTTTGTATTTTTTTTCAAAACAAACTAGCTTTGTGTATCCACCTATAATATACAGGCTATTGACTTAAAAGCCTTAATTGCATGGAATATGATGATATATCCGGTCAACAAAAGTTTTATGCATGATTATTATACTCTATTTCAACATTTTATCGTGCCTTGGATTATTGAATATGCAGAGGTATGGGCATGGAGGTCTGTTGCACACTGGGCATGATAGAGAAACAACAAGCTGAAGAACTCAAGAAGGCTGGACTTACAGCATATAATCATAACCTAGATACGTCAAGAGAGTATTATCCCAACATTATTACCACAAGATCATATGATGATAGACTGCAGACTCTTCAGCATGTCCGTGAAGCTGGAATAAGCATCTGTTCAGGTTATTCTTTGAAGTTACCGATGTTTCTTGCTTCTATATATATTTGGACTGAGGACTACCCGCACAAAGCAATCCTCTTCCAGCTTACAGAAAACTGGGGAATGTGTATAATTTGGTGCTCCGTTTGATTTTTTTTTTTTTCAGGTGGAATCATTGGTCTTGGCGAAGCAGAGGAGGACCGGGTAGGGCTGTTGCATACACTAGCCACTTTGCCTACACACCCAGAGAGTGTTCCTATTAATGCATTGGTTGCTGTAAAAGGCACACCTCTTGAGGACCAGAAGGTATTCGTACTGCTGATTGTTTTGTATAGTTTAGGTGGTTGCAGCTAGTGGCTGTCCTGCATCTCGCACCTCACACATGGGAAACATGCCTATATCTCTGTATAATACAAGTCATTGATTGCACTTTGTTGGCTACAATGTGCAGGATTAGACTATAAGATCTGCACATGCTGCTTTTTTTATTTGTTTATCATGCTAACAAATGTTCCACATCAGCCTGTAGAGATCTGGGAAATGATCCGCATGATCGCCACTGCTCGAATCGTGATGCCAAAGGCGATGGTGAGGCTTTCAGCAGGCCGAGTACGGTTCTCCATGCCAGAACAAGCGCTCTGCTTCCTTGCTGGGGCCAACTCCATCTTTGCTGGCGAAAAACTTCTCACGACTGCAAACAACGACTTCGACGCGGACCAGGCGATGTTCAAGATCCTTGGTCTGATCCCCAAGGCTCCAAGCTTTGGCGAGGAAGAGGTGGCTCCTGCAGACACCGAGAGGTCTGAGCAAGCTGCTTCGATGTAGAATATCACTACCCATTCTCTGTATCACATTTAGGGCGAAACTAGAACTACTGTTATAGCTAGAGCATTGTATTGTAGAAACCACAATATATTTCATTATTCCTTGCTTGAGACTGACTAGAAACAAATAGGGAGTGCCAATATGTGATGTACTCCCGCCGTCCAAAAAAAAAAAATAAATAAATGTGCATCTCGCTTTCCAATGACAAATGTATACAGATAGATACTATTATTTATGATGTATAATGAGTATTATTAGATTGAGTAAAAATATATTTTCATGATGAATTTATTTGAAGATACAAACATTGATAAAATTTACTATGTTTATAGTCAAACTTAAAAATCTCGATTCTCATTTGTTTTGGGAGGCAGGGAGTAGGCTTGAATGAATCCTTGTTCTCTGAGATCTCTCTCTCTCTTTTGAACGGAATGTTCTCTGATCTCTCTCAGTGCAGCATCACCGGCCACCAGTTGTCTGACGGCTGTGAGCATGGGAGCAGGGTTTGGAGAGCAGTCGCTCTCTGCCGACTGGTTCTTGTCAGGAGTTCCACTCCACCCAGTTCCAGATGAATTCGCAGACTCTGGTTGGCAGTTTTGGTTGGTAGGCCAAGGTAGCTTGCCGCATGTTCGATACGGGCAGACTCCGGTGCGTCTGGTGTCAATTTGTCAAATCATGCATATGGAGTAGTACGACGGAGTCGTGCTAAGCATGGCAAAGCTGCGGTCCATAAGTTTCAACAAACACCGACAGACATCGCTTGAAGGGTCATTATCGGGTCAACCTCATCGCACACAATTTCAACATTATTTCCTGCACCCCTGGCTCTGATAAAATGCACTTTTAGTATAGTATATTAAGTGAAACTCTCTTTTGATCAAACCTATATTAAACAAAATAATGAACATATATTCCGCTCTTAATCTAATGGTGCTTGTTTTGTATTATAGGGTCAGTCTTAATGTAGTTGATAATCGTGCCAAGGGAGTTTCATCTACATGCCACTCATTTATTATCTCTCTTCTTAAATACACTGTCATGTCATAAAAAATACATACGTGACAACTTATTTAATGCAAATGAAACTCGAATGAAACCTCCAATGAGGTTTTTACCGTGGCGTTTCATGCACATTAAATAGCGGCCACATCAACAAATCTAAACTTTTTGCATGAAATAACGAGGAGAGAGAAGGAATTCATTTCATCACAGTGAAACACTTCGGCAACGTTACCACGCCGTGAAACTGGATGAAATGCGCGATTGAGGCGCTCAAGTTTCATCATGGGATCTATTGCGGCGAGGCCGCCGGTCCTCCGTCGTGGGGCGAGCAGGTCCGTCGCGGTCATCGCAAGCTGCCCCCGCCGTCGGCCACCCATTTGTTTCCTTCGAGCATGGGTGAGGGGCGTGAGCTCCGAAAGTGAGCGGGATCCGCCGGCCACGTGTGCACGACGGCGCTCCGCCAGCCCCGGGCGCGACCTCAGCCGTGGACAAGCTCCACCCTTCTCCTTCGCCTCGCCATGGAAAGGGGCTCACGGCGCAATGGAAAAGGACATTGGTTGGCACGCAATGGCAATGTTATGAAACTTTATTTAAAACTACTACTTTTCTGAATATTGCATTGCCACGTGCTTCATTAATACTCGAGAACAATTGTGCTATACTTAATACAGTGTAAAAAAAAAAAAAAAAAAAAATAACCTAATATTTTTTTTGAATACATAAATTTCTTTTGTATTTAAGAGAAGAGTTTTTACATCCACGCTTTTCGCACGTTTCTGGGAGTTAGGATTACTCACGGATTAGAATAACCTAATAATGAATAGGGACATTCATAATTATTTGAGCTATTCGCTATTCCACTTGATACCCAAACAACATTTGCTTGTTTGAGCCGAAAATTATGGATTTTAACTTACAAGTATGACAAAGGGGACTGTATTGTTTCTAGTTAAGTGTGTGCTTGTTATGAGTGTCTAAGTTGTATGAAAAAGAGTTATTATACTATATTATTAGGACGTTTGAGTTTGCCAACTTTTTAAACAAAATTTCCAGGCTCCAGAAGTCCACAACCTCGGAAAAGCATAGTAAGCTTTAATCGTGTGCTTGCGGTGGGTGGCTGTGCGTGTGTACTGCTATGCGTAGTTTGGGTGCCTGTTTGAAATTCAAAGAAAAGGAATTTTGAGATCATTAATGAGGGAAATATATATAGGAGAAAGAGACAGAACATACAAGTAGATATTTTGTTTATACTACTGTTTAGAGGGGTACTGTATTATTTTAAGTCCATCAATCAATGTTCTTGACATTTCCTTTAAAATCAACAACTACTTTTTTTTTTTTTTCTGAATGTTGTATTGGCACGTGCTTCATTAATATACTCGGAACAAAAGTGCTCGGAATACTTATTTTAAGTGTTTATTTACAGCAACACAACGGCACAAATATAAAAAGGGACTTGAATACGAATTAGACGGGTGGTCAAATCAAATTGTGTGAAGAAAACGAAGCAGAGGCGGCTCACAGCTTTTTATTAATCCCGCGTTGTTTGCTTTCACAAATCACCCACCCCTCCCGTCCCGCGGCACATAGAAAACCCAAAAGAAACGGCATTAAAACGCACCCCACCATTCAGGTGCCGACTCGGGCACGCAACTCTCTCTACCCCTCCGCCCCCCTCTCTCCTCTGTCCTCTCCTTCCCTCCCACTCCAAGGCCCGCCTGCCCGCCCGCCCGACCCGGCCCGCCGGCCGGAACCCTAGCCCTCATCGCCCCTCCGCTTCCCGTCCGATCTCCTCCCGATCGGCCGCGGCCGGATGGACTCCGACGTGGAGATGACCGCCGCCAGCGACGAGGAGGTGATGGACGACGAGGACTACTACGACTACTGCGACAGCGACATGGGCGATGACGGCGACGGCGGGAGCGAGGAGGAGGAGGAGGAGGAGATGGTCGCCGGGGACTACGATGAGGGCCTTGAGGCCGAGGGGACCGACGAGGTGGTGTCCAGGCGCGAGCAGGTGAGGCCGATGCTGCCAACACTGTAGCGGCGGATAGGGTGGTGCCGTGCTTAGGATGTTTAGTTGTCGCCGGAATCAGAATCCTTGGGGTTGAGTTCGGATGCGTTGGAATAGGCCGAATAGCTTGCGTGCTCCTCTGGGGGAATGGAATGGAATGGTGTTTTTAGTGATATGTCAGTGAGCTGGGGATTGTCATATGTGTGATATGTGAGTTTGCTGGGGATTTGGGCGATCAGTGCATGTACTGGAGCGCGCTAGAGTGATAGTGATGTACTGGAGCGCTAGAGTGGTAGCGATGTACTGGAGCGCTAGAGTGGTAGCGGGTTAGATCAGTTCATTCTTAAATCTAAAGTGTTAGATCGGTTCATAGACTTTTATTAGAACTGGTTTTCTGCTGCAAATTGATGATGTCGTGGCTGCTGATGCTTGCTTTATATGCACCACTAATTTGTCTCATTATGTGGCCGGAATTGGGCTCAGCTTCCTTTGCTTCTTAATCTGAGGTATTGAATTGTCTGAGCTGAATTGGGCTTAAAAGTAACACTGCATGTCATTTCTTCTTAATTATGAACCGTTAGTATTACAGTCCTAGATGAGTGATGTTGTGCCGCATCTTGTAGGCTCTGTCAAGCGTCCTAGATGAATGATCACGCTTGGTCTCTTTGTGTTGCTTTGCTCTTCTGCCCATAATTTTGTTCCATGTGATACTCTCAAGTTTTGCTAAATGGGAGTTGCATTTGCTATAAACAGACATTTGTGGTTTTAAATGAAGAAGCTATATCTGAACGTCAAGAGGAAGATGTAAGCAAGGTATCTTCCGTGTTATTGATTACAAGGGAAGAGGCGTGTGCCCTCCTGCACCACTACAAATGGTGAGTTATGTCAGTGCTCCCTCAAATATTCTTTTCTGAAGGCAGCAAACTCTTAACAACCTTGTAATGTAATGGCATTTATCCTTATCATACCGTATATTGGTACACAGGTCACTGAAGTCAGATTGTACTCGTGTCAATATCTTTGAACACAGTGTCATACTGCAGTATGTGTAGATCACTAGGTTGTTTCTTGTTTTAAATTACTTCCCAAGGTGCTGGCAGTGCCGTTTTTCATTGTTGAAACTACCTCTATCATGCTCGAGACTAACCTGTAAATATTCTCTCAAAATACTCTGGAAAGGGCATTGCATTATATGTAATCATGGCAATGATTTTCCATTTTCCTCATATGTTTGCGTCTATATATGAGATATCAAGAAAACTGCTACCTTCAGTTTGATCCTACTAATTTTCCGTTTTTGGTTGTTTGCAAAAGCTAGCGCACACTTTATGCACTTGATATTTAGAATGATAAACTAAATCTGCGCTAAAAGCAATGCAATGACATTTTCTTAATGCTAGATAGTGTGGAAGTGGAACTAATGTACATCTGCGCCCTGTGTGTTCTGTAATCACTATGCAGGAACATCAGCAAGTTGAGTGACGAATGGTTTGCAGATGAAGAAAAAGTCCGCCATACTGTTGGTTTACTTTTGAATGGAAATAATGAGCCCCGCTCTAGGAAGGCAAGATTTATATTTCATATTTTTATGTTGTTTTCATCAAAGCAGCATGTTTAATCTGGTAGAACCTTTGGCTATTCATAATTTCTTCTAACAATCTTTTTGGTTGCAGCTAACTTGTGGAATATGTTTTGAAGGGTATTTGTCTGATATGATGAGCTCCGCTGGTTGTGCTCATTTTTATTGCCATGAATGTTGGGAAGGTCTACCTTCCTTCCTCTCTCTTGTTATTGCTCTTTATGCTTGCATGATTAAGTTCTGTTATCATTGTTTGACTGGTCAAATTTATGTTTTATCTTGGCTACCACAAACATGTTTTTTGATCCTTTGATTGTGATAATATTAAATGTTTAGTATTATCTATTATGCTTGTCCCTATATATTCTACATAAGATAGAATGATATTGAAGCAGATCATGTCTACTTTTGTATATTACCCAGAAATCTAAATGTATTATAAAACTTTTTCTGTTTTCTTCTGCAACGCCATAGAACTTCATTAGACACATTTGAGTAAATTTCCTGTCAATATGAATGCCATAAACATCAGGTTGCCTCTCTCCTAATAAAGGGGGATTTCTGATGGATCAATTTAAATTTTGTAGGCTACATTAGCGCTGCAATAGGTGGTGGTCCAGGATGTTTGTCATTGAGATGTCCTGATCCATCATGTAGTGCTATGGTTCTTCAAGGAATGATTAATAAATTAGCTAAAGATGAGGACAAAGAAAAATATGCACGATTTCTCTTACGTGCATATGTTGAAGGTAGCAAGAAGGTAATAACTTTTAACAATTTGAATGATTCTCCAATTACACAGTTCTTTTGGGCCTGCCTTGTTTTTTGATTACACTGCTTTGACATCATGTTCTCTCACCGTAAACTCAATTGTGAAACATCATTTCATGCAGACCAAATGGTGTCCAGCCCCTGACTGTACATGTGCTGTGGAGTTTCTTGGTGACGAAAAACTATGATGTCTCATGCAATTGCAAGTTCTGCTTTTGCTGGAATGTATGATGATTTCATTCTAATAATAATGATTTCATGCTTTTGTTTTTCACGAGTCCTAGAGGTCGAGCATCTAATGCTTCATCATATCCATTACTATTGTTTGCAGTGCGCTGAGGAAGCTCATCGACCAGTGAACTGCGAGACTGTTTCTAAGTGGATATTAAAGAACAGTGCAGAATCTGAAAACATGAACTGGTTCGTTGCAGTCTCAACACTAGCATTTGATGTGGTTTTCAAGTTTCTGTTTTTGTTGATACCATGTCTTAGTTAAGACAGGGCATATGGATAAGGAGTTCCTTGATTTTATTTTTGGAAGATACAATCTGATTTTGATTATTTGTTTTGTAATATGCCATTTATCAATTATCAGTTTAGACTAAGCACAGTGATAACTAGTTCCTGTGTGGTTGGAGCTTCATATCCTATTTCACCAACCTTTAGCAATTTATTTAACAATGTAAATGTCACAATCCTGGAACTATTCACCTTGACTGCTAACATTAAGTGAGACGGTGAAAAAATTGTGCCTAAAGTTAGTTGTTCAGGTTCACAGGCCTTTGTTACCATTTTTAAGCGATTTAAGTTGACTTGGAAGTGGGTGGGGAAGCCATGGCAAATATTACTGTGAGGTTCAATCATAGGTGTTGTCAAATATGAAAAATATCCTAGTTATTCTTTCTAAGATAGCAATTTTTGTTTACTGTAACTTGCTTGTGATTAATAGGCTTTGTTGTTACTGCTGCTGTGGATTCAGGATAGCTAGCTTTTTCTTTGAACATGTAGGAGAGTTGCGTATCATCATATTAAGAAGATGAGGATGGCTAGTTTGAGTTTAAGTGGATTATAAAGGTTTGAGATTATATTAAGAACGTGATGGGGATAGCTAGTTTGATAAGCGGACTATAAAGGTTTGGGATTGATTTAATTTTCATCTATTTGTTTAGTTTTTTTTCTTGAAAAAAGCCCTAACTAGGCACTAGCAACCAAGATGCTGTTCAACTTAAACTTTGCATTACCTGCAATAGATTCACATATCATTCAGATAGTGTGTCAATGTGTTTAGCTGATAATTGTGATTGTTTCTATTTTATTTCATATTGCACTCCAAATTGGATGAAAAGGTTTATTATGTTGTTTTCATCTTTTTCAGGATACTGGCTAATTCTAAGCCCTGTCCGAAGTGCAAACGGCCAATAGAGAAAAACCAGGGATGCATGCATATGACATGCACCCCTCCTTGCAAATTCGAATTTTGCTGGTATAGTTCACTCAGTTCTTGAAAGAATTAATATACATGCCATGTTTATCTTCTTTTGTCTGAGCCTGAGGTTCTTTGGACATTCTAGGTTATGTCTGGGCGCATGGTCAGATCATGGAGAGAGAACAGGTGGCTTTTATGCTTGCAATCGTTATGAATCGGCAAAGAAAGAGGGAGTTGTATGTCTTCTCTTTACTTCATTCTTTTGTAGAACCCAAACATAATTGTAACATTATTTCTGCTGCTACAATGGATTTTAGAAGCCTCTGTTTGGTGGGTGAGCAGCAGTTCATCTTTGGGATATTGTGATTTTCTGCGGTGCTGGATGCTATGTTTCTTTTGATTTCCAAGGATGTTTTCTTCTTGAACTTAAATTGCTTCTGTTGCAGTATGATGAGACTGAAGCAAGGAGGGAAAGAGCTAAGAACTCTCTTGAGAGATATATGCATTACTATGAGCGTTGGGCATCCAATCAGACAGTACGTTCAAGTACCTTAGTTTGATGCACATGGTTTCTTTCAAAAATATATCTGTTTTGTGCTCATAATGTAATGTTTGAACCTTGTCTTTGTTGTGCTGATACTCTAATATAATTCCAGCTATAGTTCTTGCCTTGGTGGGATACCCATTTCAGTATTATGTTGGTTGTGCATAAGAAGAGTGATGTCTTAATAACCAAATAAGAAGAGTGTCTTAACCAAATATGCTTCGAGGTTGTTTGAGGGTCTGTTTCATGATTATTTCCCCAGTCAAAAATAATCGCGTTGCCTTTTGTACATGCATTATCTGATTATTTCATGGTTACCAATATGCTTATAGGCAGTCAACAATATGATATGTTGGTGGGATACCCATTTCAGTATTATGTTGGTTGTGTATAAGAAGAGTGATGTCTTAACCAAATAAGAAGAGTATGTCTTAACCAAATATGCTTTGAGGTTGTTTGAGGGTCTGTTTCATGATTATTTCCTCAGTCAAAAATAACCGCGTTGCCTTTTGTGCGTGCACTATCTGATTATTTCATGGTTACCAATATGCTTATAGGCAGTCAACGATATGATATATTTTTATTGCTGATGTTCATGATCTCGGGTGCACTTTTATGTTTAGATGCTTTCATTTCATAATGTATATTTTGAACCCCTGTTCCGCTAGGCGCGAGTCCACGCGCCTAGTCGCTAGTCGAAGGCCGTTGCCTGGCCTAGGGGCACAGGCGGGTACGTAGGGCGTTCGGCGGAACTAGGCTTTGAACTGTCAGCTGTAATTGCTGTTCTCATGTTTGCCTTTATTGACAGTCGAGGCAGAAGGCCCAAGCAGATCTGGTAAAAGCGAAAAGGATCAGGTTAGAATATATCATGTTATATGGGCCTTAAGGGTTCTCACAAGTCACAACGTACCATATAGAAGTTTCTCTGCTTGTCATCATTCTTTTCTGTATTAGCTGGTTTCTAATATTCTTCCGTGCTAGAATATTTGAGTCTTTTTTTTGCCCTAACTCATCTTCTGTGATGGACCAACTATAATGCCCTGTTCCTCTGTTTCACAGCTTGCAAATTTAACTGACATTTTTGGGATACCAGAGACCCAGCTTAAGTTCATAATTGAAGCTTGGTCACAGGTCTGCCATCATAGATTTTGTATTATGGTTTCAATGGGTTTTGTAGTTTACAAATCTTCTTGTATCTATTGTACATCAGATTATAGAATGCAGGCGAGTGCTGAAATGGACATATGCTTATGGCTACTATCTTGATGATAAGGTCAAGAGTGATTTTTTTGAGTATCTGCAAGGTTTGTAATTTGTATTTCATGTCGACATTAATTACTAGGTTTATCATTGCTTGTGGGAACTCTAGGAACATCAGTGAATTTTAAGTGTTTGACAGGTGAGGCTGAGTCTGGTTTGGAACGTCTGCATCAGTGTGCTGAGAAAGACTTGCAAAGATTTTTGCCTTCTGTGAAATCTGAAATCACTGAAACGACAAAACCGACACGGAAGAATTTAGTGAATTCCGTGTGAAGCTTGCTGGGCTCACAAGGTAGTAAATTTACCATGCTGTCCACCTTTGTGTTGATGAGACTACTACCTCTGATCTCTAAAGCATCTTGTTTTGACAAGACAAATAGGCAGAAACAAGTGCTTTAGTATGTCTAAAACTAAAACATCACTTAGTATGGTTCGCTCCATAATTTCAGTTATGCCCTTTCATTTGCTTGTTTTTGTGGACCCTGCATCATAGAAGGATGTCCTGGAGACTCCCACCATTACCCTAATGTTACTAATGTACTGAGCTTTGTTTACTGCAGCGTTACTCGGAATTACTTTGAGAACCTTGTTCAAGCTTTGGAAGCTGGGTTGGAGGGACGCCCACGCCACTGCCCAGGCTGCTGGTACATCCAGCACTGCCACCAGCTCCAAGAAAGGAGGAACTAAGTCCAAGAAGAAGCAGTCCACTAAACCATCATCTGACCACACTGATGATGGGTGGCCCTGTGAGCGCTGCACATTTCTTAATCCTCCCTCAGTGGATGTGTGCAGCGTCTGCGATAATAGAAGGTACTAGATGATGGAATAGCTCAAAGGTCATGAGAAGGGCGCTTTAGATCCTGCATCAGTTGCTAAGTGGAGCTTCCAGCAGCTGCAATGGTGTACAGAGAGTTATTTAAGGGCCTCAAATGGTTGGAAACGGATTGGATGGAGGCTCAAATGGTGGTTAAATGTGTGGGGGTGGGTGGGTCATTTGGTTTTCTAGTTCGTTTCTGTTGTTCCTTGTAAATATTAGTTGTGAAGTGGTAACCTATGTTTTATGTGGTGGGTTTTGCTTCTGACCAACGTGAAACTAAAATTCACAAAACTGATTGGAGGTAGCTCTGTTTATTCCCTGGTAATAGGGGCAGGGCCTCTGTCCATTGTTCAAGGAACTTATTATTAAATATGGTTACTTGCCATCTGCTAGTGCTGGTCAGTATATTACTTGAAAGTGGACTTCTGTTTTCTTATGTAGAATTCACAAACTGACACCTCGACCGTATGCTCACATCTTTTAACTATAAATTGCAGCGGTTGGAAACTTGATTTTTTTTTTTTTGAACATTTAACAGGGTTTGCTTCCCACCTGATTTTTATTTCTGTTAGAAAGGCTAAGTGCCAAGATTTACAAGGTTTGTCGCTGTACAGGAATGTAAACAGTTACATACTATCGATTACTATTGTTAACTAAACTCTGAAAGATGGACACCCAGGCATCTGAGATATGCCTTTTCTTCTTCGGCATTCTTGATAGCCATGCTGCAGCATTCTGCATTTCGCCTCTTCTATAGTTGCCAGCAGCAAAGAATGAAGAAGGTGCTGTAGTGTATTGACGGCACATGCTGGGGAATGGGGATGCAATGGACTTCCCGTATAGTATGGTGGTCTGAGATTGGGACGCCCAGCTTGTTCCAGAACTCGAAGAAGCAGTGAAGTAGAATATGGTGAGTCGACTCTTCTGTGTTGACACAAGCTTGGCACAACGGGCTGTAGACAATCGTTTTCCGGTGAAGATTCTTTTCTGTGTTGACACAAGCTTGGCACAACGGGCTGTCGACAATCGTTTTCCGGTGAAGATTCTTGCGGCACTGAATGCGGCCTTTGGTTGCAAGCCACATTAAGAATTGCACACGCGGAGGCGCTGCATTTTTCCAAATGAATTCCGAGGTAGGATCAAAGGGGTGTTGTCGAGCCATTTAGCAGTTTGTAGATCGATGAGGAGTCTAGCCTTCCATGCCTCCGGTCGAATACCGATCTTCTTCGATCATTACCTTCGACTAGAGCAGTTGAGGAAACGATTGCTCTCACTTGCTCCAATTCAGATTCAGCTTGGCTGGTGAGTCTCGGCATAAAGGAGTTGCTGATGTGAGACAATACTAAGCATCCTTCTTCACACAATGACTAAACAATGGCGGGAAGCGGGGCTTCATCAATATGCCAAACATCATTCCAGAAGGACGTTGCCGCGCCATCACGAGTTTCAACCGTTGTGAGTGCCTGGTATAGCGGTAGGAGTGACCTAATGGAGTCCCACTGTACCAATGATGTCCCACCAAGTCGCCCTTGAGGTTGGCCAAATTTGCGTGGCTGCGTACCCAGTTACCCCAGGCTGAGCCATCAACGCAGTGCAGCCTGTGGATGAGCTTTAAGAGCAGGCAAATGTTCTGAATGGCAAAGTCCTTGATGCCCACCCCCTCCCAAATCTTTTGTTGTACAACAGTTTTCCCAAACCACCAAACACTTGGCCGAGGAACTGTGTGCTTGCCCAGTCCACATGAAAGCTCTACGTCTTTTGTCAACTTCTTTGATCACCTTTGCCGGGATGGTCATGGAGGACATGATGTACACAAGCTGACTGTCAAGGACTGAATTGATAAGAACAACTCGTCCCATGGTGTGGTTTGAAAAGTTGGATTTCATTTCAACTTGTTAATAGGCTCGGGTTGGATAGTTTGAAAAGTTGGCTGAAGTTATTCACTTGAATCTATGCTTGATTTAGGAAACAAGGCATTTGGGACAATGGTGATGATCAAGAAAACCAAACGGTTGATCGATCGGTTATGCAACTTGACATGTTTCAGCTCGGAATTGCGTCAGTGGGTGTGTTTAGATCCCAAAATTTGGGTGCAAAATTCCTAGAGCTGTCACATCGCATAATGTGAAGACGTTTCGTTTGCTAGTGGTAAATATTATCCTACCATGGCGTAATTAGGCTCAAAAGAATCGTCTCGTAATGTACATCTAAACTGTGCAATTAGTTTTTTTAATTACCTAAATTTTATAGTGGCCGGCAAGCGTTTTTGGGTGCATTGAATGTTTCGATGTGATAGGATGTGATGGAAATTTTGGGAACTTTTGGTTTTTTGGTTGATGTGACTAGGAACTAAACACACCCAGTGCGCTGCGCCACCCGTTCTTTTGTAAGTTTTAAATTTGAAATTGCGTGCGCTGCTTTCCTTTTTGCACCCGTCTCTTCTAAGTTTTAAATTTGAATTCGTAAATGCAGTTCTAATTACCCAACGTATTAAAAATGATTTTCTGTCAGATGAGCAGCAGCAGCCGTACATGCACGCGTTTTTCTGTTCTTGCAGAAGCGCTGAGCCCCGTGGATCATATATATAGCTGGTGGCTAGAGTTCATGATCACGACTTGTCCTTGCAGAGCTTGCGGCTAAGGCTGCTGAAGTTTGCCCTGGAGTACTGTCTGGATCCGTTCCTCCAGTCGGTGCCGGACTTCATCATGAGCTCGAACTCCTGGTAGCTTATGCGGCCGTCCTGGTCCGTGTCCACGTCGCGGATGATGTCGAGGATCGCCTGGTCGTTGGGTCCCAGCTCCGCCTTGAGCTCTTCCGGCTCGATGAACCCGCTGCCGTCCTTGTCGAAGTACCTGAACGCCGACGCCAGGTACTCGTCGTTGCTCATCTTCTTGAGGTGCACCGACACCGTCACGAACTCGTCGCAGTCCAGCGTCCCGTTGCCGTCCGTGTCCGCCTGCAGGCCGGGATGGATGGATGCATGTCAACCGGTCTGAGAATGAAAACTCGAGCGTCGTCAGCGGCGGCGGCGAGCCGGCAACGACGACGGGAAGCAAATTAAGCATCACTTACGGCCTCGAGGAGCATCCTGATCTCCGACTCCGGGACGGGCTGGCCGTTGATGTGGAGTCCCTCCATGAGCTCCTCCAGCGTGAGGTTGCCGTTGTGGTCCTTGTCCATGAGGTGGAACATCTGGACGTACTTGTCCAGCTCCTCCACCGGCAGGTTCCGCGCCACCACGCCCAGCGCCTTCTTCTTGAACTTGTTCATGGCGGAGAACTGCTGCAGCCGCGACCGCACCGCCTCGCCCAGCGACACGTTCGGCGCCGTGTCCGCGTTCTTCAGCCACGGGTGCTCTGGATGCAATCTAGAGGCGTTACTTGTGGAGAATTGAACCTAGCTAGGATCTCCTACTAGCATGATCTATCCATGGCTTACCAAGCACCTGCCTCGCCGTGAGGCGGGTGGAGGGGTCGGGGTCGAGCATCCGGCGGATGAGGTCCTTGGCGTTGGCGGACACCCTCGGCCATGGCTCCCGGTTGAAGTCGATGACGCCGCGGAGGACCGCCTGCGCGATCTTCTCGTCGTTGTCTGCATTGTTCAGAATCAGATCAGCACCGGACTGGAGGAGGAAGACAAACAATGAACCATCGACGACGACGTCGCCGCCTACAGCCTACATACCTCCCCAGAAAGGCGGGACGCCGCAGAGGAGGATGTAGAGGATGACGCCGGCGCTCCAGACATCCACCTCCGGCCCGTAGTTCCGCTTGAGCACCTCCGGCGCCATGTAGTACGCGCTCCCGACCACCTCCGTGAACCGATCACCGGGGTTGAAGAAGACGGAGAGGCCAAAGTCGATGACCTTGAGCGGGGAGTCCTCCGACTTGTTGGCGAACAGGAAGTTCTCGGGCTTGAGGTCCCTATGGATGACCCCATTGAATGGCACAGCCGCACGACGTCGACGATGGTGCCGAACACCCCCGCCGCCGCGCGCTCCGAGTAGTGCCCGCGCGCCACGATGCGGTCGAACAGCTCCCCGCCCTCGCAGAGCTCCATCACCAGGTGCACCTTGCCGCTGCCGTTGCCGCCGGCGGACGAGTGTGAGGAGTCCTCGCAGCACGCCTCACGGAGCCGCACCACGGCCGCGCCGCCTCGGGACGACATGCGCCGCATGATGGCCACCTCCCTCTGCACGTCCGCCGCGTGCGCCGCCGCCGCCGCGTCCGCCGCCGGTCCGGGGGCGCCGCCCTGGGGACCGGGACCGTTCCCGACCCCCACGCGGCGGACGCCAGCGCCACGCCGGCGGTGCCTCTTGATGGTCTTGCACGCGAGCGCCTCGCCCGTGACGGCGTCCTTGCATCGGCGCGTGACACCGAACTCGCCGCGCCCAAGCTCCCGACCCAGCACGTAGCGGCGCGCGAACTCGGCCGCGGTGGTCCGGACCACGAGCGGCCCCGCGTCAGCGTCGCTCTTGCGCGGGGACGGGGACGGGGACGGGGACGTGGAGGCGGCGACGGAGCTGGCGGTGCCGTCGCTGTCGCGGTCGCGGTCGCGGTCGGTGATGGGGAGGACGAAGGAGATGCGGCTGCGCAGTTTTCGCGAGCTGGCGAAGGCGGAGTAGCAGCCCCCATGACGATGGGTCCGGCGGGGCGACGGCCACCTCGCCTCGCCTTGGCCTCGACGCGTGCGTGCGCGGCGACGACGCCGGCCTGGGTTGCGCTTGTTGTCTTTGCTTGCTCTGCCCTGTCCACGTCGTTCGGTTCGCCGCGAGCGTCGCGGCGGTGCCCGTGCACGGTGGGTGCACCTGCGGCTATTCCCTTTTTCTATTCGTGGCAGCGGCGGCCGCAATCGCATGCGTTATTAACGGTGCGTAGTACCTGTGTACGTACGTACTCGAATAGGAATAGTGTTGGATTGGATTGGATTGCGTGACATATGCGGTTTTGTGCGCCAGACGTACGTTTTTCCACGTGCGCAAAAGGCCATTAAAAAGGTTGCGTTGCGTCCAGTGTCGTCCACTAGTGTACTAGCTTGGACAGTATTGTAGTTTAATGAAAACTTAATGGCACAAATTAAAATATAAGCAACAAACTTATCAGCAAAATAAATGCTCACTCCATCATCCACGGAAGAATGCAATTCTCGTTCTGTGAGAAATCAGTAAGTTTAAACTTTGACCAATATCAGATATAAAATTACTAACATTCCTAATGTAAAATTAGTATCATTGGATTAGATTAGATTAGTCCTAGAATATATTTTCACAATAGATTTATTTGGAGACATAAATATTAATACTATTTTGCTATTGACCGGTATGGAACCCATAATTGCATCATTTTCTCGACGGGGAGGTCTCAATGACTGATAAGCTCACCGATATTGTTTTGTTGTGTGAGAAAAAACATTATACAATGGTGATAAGTTTAATGGAACACATGCATTGAGTATATTGTCATAGCATATAATATATAAAAAGGAAACTAGTCAGTGTTCTATGAGATAGAATGAGTTTTTATACGTTTAGCTTATATTGTTTTCAACACATGTGAGTTTTGGTCTCTTAGAATTTGAAAACTAAATTCCCACCAAATACTTTGGATTTGATGTCTCCTTTGGCGTTTGCGCTTCTTCACTAGGTGGACAAAATTCTTGTAACGTGAAGTCGAAACTGTTGTGTTAGGGGACGTGGCTCAACGACGATGATGAGACATTGCGAGCCCCCCCCCCCTCCATTGTTGTCCCCGAGGCTTTGTGGAGGGTCTGCATTCGCTGAGGGCGAGGTATGGAAAGTTAGATTTGCTCTTGTTTGAGCTTGCCAACCATGACCAGTTTGTGGCCTTGTGCTTTGGACTCGTCGGTAGCCACTAGGTGGCTTTTGCAGGTGGCCTGCCATCAAAAGTCAGAGCTACGGGTAGCATTGCTCTCATGCTTGGCAACAATGACCCATGATAGTGTGTTGTATTAGTGCTCAACCTCATCGCATGGGTGGTTAGCCCCTTGGGTGCTCTGTGGCCATGGGCATCTGGTTGACCAACTTTTGACACATAAATCCATTCTTCCTAATTGGGCATCACAACTCTTGACTTTATTTTTGAAAAAAATACTTTGGATCCACCAATACTTCTTTTCAAAGCTTATATATAGATATTTCTACAATCTATAAATGTTCTATTTGAGTTTATCATGTCTCATTAGTTCTAGGATTTTTCTTTGAATTTCTAGAAGCTTAGAAATATTTTTTCATGGGGCAGGTAAATAACCATTTTTTTTTTTTCTAGACCATTAGAGGTCTCGTCCATGACCGACCCAAACCACCGACTCACCGAGACCCAGCACCGCCACGGACCTGGGCCCATTCTCAACCCGGGGCCGCAACGCAAACGCAAAAAAACCCGCGAGGGTTTCCACCGCCGACGCGCCGCCCCTCCCCTCGTTTCCATTCGAACTGCAGTCCGGACCGGCGCGCGGCTGCGGCGGGGAGGGAGCGCATCCCTTCTCAGGGCATGGCCACCTCTACGGAGCCGGAGGGCGCGCCGCCCGCGGCTAAGGGGACTAAAGGGGAGGCCAACAGGAAGCGGAGCAGCGAACAGGGAGCGGGAGGCAAAGGGAGGCGCTGGCGGCGGCGGCGGATGGCAGCAGCGGAAGAAGAAGAAGGAGGTCTTCATCTACGGCAACTACAAGAACTACTACGGCTATCGGGTGAGCGCGAAACCCCTCCGTTTGTGCGTTTCCCCACTGGAACTGCTGCTGTCCAGCCAGTGTTCACGCGTGCTCGCTAGCTGTTCGATGATATGCCTCATAGTAGGTTCAGGTGTCTGTGGGGTTTGAGTATTCCGGTTCAATTCGGTTGTTTAGTTTCGGATTGACGCATGACCCAGAGAAAGCTGAACTTGCATCCCTAAGTGCGTGACTGGGAGATGGTTCACGGGGATGAAAGCACTGGTACTGGCCTGTGGCTTGATTGTTGCTGGCCGGACTAGTGGGCAGGGATGGAGTAGATGTGCACCCCTTACCTCGGATTTTCCAATATTTACCCCGTATAGCTTGCCTAGTGCTATTAGGGTGGGAGGGAGTTCAACATTTCCCAGCTGATATAAATTATAACTTTCCACAGATTGATCGCAATGTTGGTGAAGATCCTCGCCTTGAGGCGTTCAAGAAGCAGTGGTTTGAAAACAAGGATTGTCTCGACATTGGATGCAACCAGGGTTTGGTAACGATTGGCTTAGGTAACCTTTTGATTTTGGGGATAAACTCTTCATTTCATTTGCTTAATTCCTAGTATATAGCATGCTTATTGTTATAGGCGCTATGTAGTTCTTGTAGACAAATGTCTCAGTCCCAAGATGAGATTACGAGGTTTCTCACATTTGTTTTCTTATAATCTTGTGCAGCCATGAAATTTAAGTGTCGAAGCATTCTTGGAGTTGATATTGATTCAGGTTTTTAACCCCCTTAATAAACTCCGTTGCATATCTCCTCTCATGTTCTGTTTTTGAATATTACTTGAATTGAAATTCATTTTTATCTTTCCCTGTTAGGTTTGATTGAGACAGCTAAGTGGAACCTACGAAAGATAATGCGGCAGGATAAGGTGGCTACAAAAACGTTAAAGCTCAGGAATTGTCAGATTCTCCTTCTCCAAGCTCTCCAGGGAAGTGGCATCTGAGTTATTTAATGGGAACAAGCACCAAGATCTTTTTAAAATCGTCTCTTTTCGACGTGAAAATTTTGTAGAGAGTATGGATGGATGTTCAGAACAGTATGACACCATACTCTGGTAAGTTACAGGTTAAAGGATAGAGATCTCTCAAGAATTGTAGCTTTCTTTGTACTGTTCTTTCCCACATTGCCACTAGCTTATTTTTTAAAATTGTTCTGATGTAGTTTGAGTGTGACAAAATGGATCCACCTGAACTGGGGTGACGATGGCCTAGTTACTTTGTTTGTGAAGATCTGGAGGCTTCTCAGACCGGTATCTATGCCTCTCTATTTTTCTGGTCTTCTAAATTGTACATAAATGGTAAGAGGAGAATTACATATCTTTCCCATATGTAATTTTGCAGGGAGGTGTTTTTATCATGGAGCCTCAACCGTGGAGTTCATATAAGAGTAACAGACTAGTTTCAGAGGTTGGTTCTGTTTGTTCAGATTATGTGACCAGCTAACCCTTCTTGACATTTTTCTTTACGCTGCATTGAAATGGGTAATGTTAGTATTTTCTTAGAAGGAAGTTGTTTGTGAAAATCTTGCTGCACTTTCCATTAATTAGGCTAAATGTGCCTATGTTCGTAGCTGCTGCACTCCTGATCCTAAGCTCAAGTGAATGTACCATAAATAATTAAAATCTCCTGCCAAACTTAATACAAATTCTTGATTCTTTCATGTTGTAGACCTTTAAATTTCCCTGAGCGTGATAAACCTGCAATTCTTACTACCTTTTCCTTACCTGTTTTCAGGTTGCCAAAGAGAACTTCAAAACCATCTGTATATACCCAGAGTCATTTCGGGAGATTCTTCTAGACAAGGTATTTTATTTTGGCTGCCAACTCAAAGTTTTGTTATTGACCCTTTCAGCAGAATTCCATAAACAATGTTGGTCTTTGTGCTGCCAGATTGGATTTAGGTCGGTAGAGTTGATTGCGGACAGATTGGTGGGTGCCGTAAGTGGTTTCAACCGCCCAATAGAAGTTTACTACAAATGATGAAACTGGTTCAAGGATTGTGGCATCCCTGCCCAAGTGCGCACTCCTGACCAAATGAGTGTGTCGAGGTTTGAAATGCTCGCTGACTGACTGGGTACAAGTACCAACGATGAGGGCCTTGCATGGTTCTGGACTTGCATTTGCAAAAGAGAGTATCAGATGGATCAATATGGAAGAGTGGTGGTAGGATGTTGTCTTCTCTAGATGAAGAGTTGGAAATTTTGTATGGTTTTGTGCTTGTATAAAATGGATGATGGACACCGTACCCTGAAGGGGAAAAAGAGGCTTCCATGAATATCAATTTTGCCTGCAATGACTATGAACATCATGATTTCTCTTGCTTATTGCTACGTATATATAGTCATGGTTTTAGTAGCTTAATTTTAGTGAGTTAAGTCAGATGAATGAATTGGTTGTCATGCCGGTTGTACCAGTTGGTAGTCGTATGCTGGTGCTGGCAATGCCAGATGGCCTTGTGGAATTCAGTTGCTTATTTGTGTGCAGTGGAAGTGCGTTATTTACTTATTTATGCTGGCTCCCTTTATTTTATTTTTTATACGAGAACTCTTCTGTATCTAAGGTGCTGAATGTTGTTGCTGCACCATACAGTTGAATAGAATCACCAGTTCAGCGGTCACCTTGCCTTTTTATTTGATTCAGAAGCAAACTTGCTGCTATACCTCCAAAACTGCATATAATTCGATAATTTACGCTCTTCATTACAAATGTATACATGTTTTTCTCTCTTTATTTATTTGTTACGTTCCTAATATTAATTAATGCATCGAAATTAAGCTCGAATTAGCTACTCCGTGCATATGTAGCGTGTCAGTTAAACAGCAAGGGTTGCTTCAATTCTCTCCCGTCTTCCTGTCCGATCTGGGCGGCGGCGGCGGCGGCGGCATCCGGCGCTTCCTCTTCTTCTCTCCCCACGAACTTGATTGGTGGCTGCTCCTCTCTGAACTTGTCGGAACGGATGACTCTCAGGGACGACGGCGGCCCGGCCTGGCACTTCTGCGGCCCGGCAGTTGCCAGGACCTTCGCCGCCGTGGTGTCGGCGGTGACCCGGGCAGCCAGGCGCTTGTTGATGTACCTCTCCAGCGCCTCCATGGTGCGCTGAGAAGAGAGTTCGCACTCAGCCTCCATCTCCGCCATCATGGCCGCCTCCTCCACCTCGACTACCCGCTGCGCCACCAAATCCGGCCTCTTCGCCATCGGAAACCCCCCAAAGCTCTCTCTTTTCTCAGGAAATCAAAACCTGTTTTCTATATATATATATATTCTAGTACAGTAGCGGTGGGCTGGGCCGTATTCTCTGTAA
This sequence comes from Hyparrhenia diplandra, assembly GCA_015847255.1. Lineage (NCBI taxonomy): Eukaryota > Viridiplantae > Streptophyta > Magnoliopsida > Poales > Poaceae > Hyparrhenia > Hyparrhenia diplandra. The sequence continues at coordinate 197,287 of JADLZK010010301.1, forward strand.
CTCATCCAATTCGAACACGTCTGTCTACGCTCCTCCTCCGACTCGGAGTTGTGGCCTGTCTTTTTACCCCCTGTCGACAGCAAACCTGTTTTCATTTTATAATTGTTTATTACAATTACACTAGTACAGTATTTCCTTCATTCAAAAATATTCAATCCATCCCATCCCAAAACAAGTGGTGTGTTAGATTTATCTTATGTTTCAATTTTAGAGTGTGTCGCGGTCAATTACATGTTTTTAGAGAGTGGACATTTCACTGGCGGCCCAGCTTTGTCTTAACCCCCAGCTAGTGTTGTTTGAACACTAACGAAATTTGGATTAACAGTGTCCCAATGCAAGAGGAGCTTTCCAAGTAGCCAACAGAAATACTGCTGTATCTCATTAGGTGCTGAATGTTGCTGCTGCAACTGCAATGCTGCACGTTCAGTACAGCTGATCGAAGAGAAGAATCCACAGTGCACCAGCAGCCACTTGCAGCTCGCCTTGCCCACGCCACAGCTGCGCCAACCCAAGCCGCCCCTGCCATGCCCCTCACATTATTAAAAAATTATAGACGACTAATATTTTTCTAGACAAGGGAACAAATTAGTTTCATCCTTTACCAATTGAAACGGAGATGATTAATATTTTAACTAAGACAAAACTAAAAAAACTCCCAATTTGAAATGGAAGGAGTAGAGAAATTACATATCTCGTTGTATGTACAAAAAAAAAAAAAAAAAAACCCTACACAAAGGAGTAGGAAGGAACTCCTAGAAGAAGTCAAGCTTCAAGAGAAAAAAGTTTACCTGGTCAAACATGCAATCTCCTCCTCTGCTTGAAAAGCTGGATTGGGTCTTCACTTCTGACAGCTGGATCAATAGTTTCCCTAACACCAAGGCCACAACTCTTGACATGTGCCCTCTGACCACTGTCCTTGCACGGTGACCATCTCCACCAAAATTCTAAAAACAAACATTTTCAGATTTGAAAACTGTTGGTTAGCTCATGATGAGTTTCAAGGAATTCTTACAGATAGCTGGCAGCAACCCTTGAGCTCTGATGATAGTGCTAAAATCATCACCTCAAAGATGAAAGTTTTAAGGAAAAGGTTAAGAAATTGGCAGGCCTCGATGCAAATTTAAAGACAATCATTTCCAACACCAGATCAATCATCCTGTTCATGGAATTGCTTGAAGAATTCAGGGACCTCGGTCTTCGAATGGAACTTCAAAGAAATCTTAAGCGATCACCCTCATCAACCTTCTTGACAGGCAGAAAACCTACTAGAAGCAAAGAGGAAATGTTAAATGCGTGCAGCTTGGGGATGCAGGTACACATTTCTTCCATGCTAATGCCACTATCAGACACAAAAGGAAATTAATTACTGAGCTAGCTACCTAGGATGGCACCGGTGCAGTTTCTCACTCACGAAAAGGAATCCTTGCTCTGGAATGAATATAAGCGAAGCTTGGTGTTTCGAATTTGTCGATTTACAACCCCCTTCAAACCTCATTGAACTGCTTTCAGGACTTGCAAATGTTGGAGGCTCCCTTTTCTATGAATGAGATTGATAATGTGGTTAAAAATTTGCCAAATTTCAAATCCCCCTGGATCTGATGGTTTCAACAATGAATTTGTCAAAGCCTCCTGGCAGATAATCAAGCATGATTTCCACAAACTTTGTCAAGACTTTTATGACAATGCTGTGTGTATGAGAAGCATTAACTCATCATATATCACCCTGATTCCTAAAGTTCAGGACCCCATCGGTGTTAATGATTTCAGGCCTATCTCTCTTCTCAACAGCTCCATCAAGATGATCACCAAAATTCTTGCTAATAGACTGCAACCTGTCATCTTGAATTTGATCCACAGGAATCAATATGGTTTTATCAAAACAAGAACAATTCAGGATTGTCTTGCCTGGGCTTTTGAGTATCCGCACATTTGTCATCACTCAAAGAAGGAGATAGTGATCCTAAAGCTTGACTTCGAAAAAGCTTTTGATAAGATTGAACATGAGGCCATCATTGCCATCCTTGAGGCTAAAGGATTTGGAGACAAGTGGATTTCATGGATCAGAAACATCTTCTCTTCTGGCACATCTCAGGTCCTTCTGAATGGAACCCCTAGAAAGACAATTCATTGTAAGAGAGGGGTGAGCAAGGTGACCCCCTTTCACCTCTTCTGTTATACTGGCTGCAGATTATCTCCAGACCCTTGTCAGCAAAGCTAAAGACATGAACCTCCTGCACCTTCCAATCCCTCTGCAATCAACTGGTGACTTCCCTGTCATTCAATATGCAGATGACACTCTTATCATCATGGAGGCTGATGCAAGACAGTTGTTCTTCTTGGAAACCCTCCTTCAAAACTTTGCGATTCTATCTTGGCCTTAGAGTGAACTTTGCTAAGTCTATGATGCATCCTTAAATTTGTCGATGGATGGAAAGTTTGATCACATGGCTAGAACCTTTGGCTGCTCTAAAGGCTCCTTCCCAATGACATACCTAGGGCTTCCTATGGGCATCACTAAACCAAAAGTTCAGGCTTCCTACCTATGGTTAACAAGTGAAAGAAGGCTTGGTGGCATATGCTCCCTCCATAATCAAGCTGGTCGGCTACGATTACAAATGCAGTCTTGTGCGCAATTCCAACCTACTTTATGTGCACAATCGGAAATCTCAAAAACGGTCATCAAACAAGTCAAAAAAAGTACAGGAAGCACTCCCCGTGGAGAGGATCTATTGTTAATGCTGGTACTCAGCCAAAAGCTGCTGGGAAAATGGTCAAACTACCTAAACAGGGAAGGGGGATCGGAATTATTGACATTGAGCTTCAGAATCAGGCCACGCTAATGAAGAATCTTGATAAGTTCTTTAATAAGAAAAATATTCCCGGGTCAATCTTGTTTGGGAAATTCAATATAGCAATGGGCGTCTCCCCCGTCTGAGAAAAGGTTCTTTTTGGTGGAGAGACATCCTCAAAGTTGCTTCCCAAATTCAAAAACATCAGCGATGTGCGGTGGGGAATGGACTCTCTTTCATGTTACGGCATGATAAATGGGCTGATCAAGAACTTTGCATTTCTTTCCCCTGAATGCTACTCCTTTGCCAAGAACAAATCTTCTTCTGTCTTCAATATTTTTGAAGCGAGATGAAATTGTAGATGTCTTTAATCTTCCTCTGTCCCGGCAAGCTTTTCAGATGCAAGCTATTACTCGGTGATGTTTGACACTCAACTCTCCAATGTGAATGATGCATGGGTCTACTTCGGTGGCATCTCTAGATACTCCACATCAAGGACTTTTGAGAGAACTTGTTGGTCATCTCGCCAACCCCCTCCAGCCATAAGATGGTTGCGGAAATGTTTTTGTCAACCAAAGCACAAAGTTTTTTGCTGGCTCCTCATCAAAGACAAGGTTGAGTTCCGTGAACATACTCAAAGGAAAAACACATGATCTGCCCGACTACAATTGCATCTTATGCAATCGAACGTTGAAGAGACGGTGGAGCATCTCTTTTTCATTGCAACTTTGCTCAACAATCTTTGGGGCCTACTCAACCTTGTGATTTCCGATGATGATGTCCTTCGAATTTGGATCTTATGAGAATTCAGCTTCATTCTCGATTTTTTCATGGAGGCCCTCATTCTTATGAGTTGGACCATTTGGAAGGCTCGCAATGCTCGATCTTTGATGGAGTTCAACTTTCAATTCAAGATTGCAAAAGAGATTTTTTTGAAACTCAAGCAGGTGACTTTAAGAGTAAAGCCAAGTTCCGAACAGTTTTTGAACAATGGATTATTCAGCTCCCGCATGCTTAATGAGGGTCCTCAGCCTCATCTTTTTTGTTTCTTAAATTCCCTCGGTTTTATTTTTGCCCTTTTTTTTATCTTTTTTTCTTAGTTCATTTTCTTCTTTAATAGTTTGTAATTGTCACTTTTAATTCAATAAAGTCTTCTCTATAAGGGCCCAGACCCCTCCAGTTTCTTCAAAAAAAAAAAGTAGGAAGGAACTCGAGAAGTGAAGTGATTGGTCAGGTCAGAATTCCAAACCCCAGATGACCTTGATTTCGACCTAGCCGCCGTCGATGCCGAAATACCTCACCGCCTGCCCCGAGGGTTCAGGGCGGAAACGAGCAATGATGGGTTCATGCAGGAGACCCTTACCCGCCGCATGGTTGGAAGAAGCGGCCGAGGTGTGTAGGGCGGCCGCTATAAGGAGGTGTGAGGTGAGTGGCACCGCAACAACGGACCGCAATAGGGGGACGTCGCGGGTGACGACGACAACCACTTTCTCCCTCGCATCTGGCAGAACAACGTGCTCTGGGCATCGAGACCTCGGCATCGGGCGGTGATCCCGCCATGGACGAGGATGTCGGTGTCGATGGCGTCTCCTTGCTCGGCGTCGGCGAGGGAGCCTGACTGCGCACGGGCGGCTTCCGCGTTACTCAAGACCGTGTAGGTCACCTCTAAGGGCCCATGGCTCGTGCTGATGCCGTGTCAACACTCTGTCGCCGCGCCCGGCGCCGTCGTCGTCGTCGCCGCAATATATCGAGGAGCAGCGGCGTCGTCGCCGTCCCCGCCGTCGGTATGATTCTCGCGTGGAGATGTCGATTCTGGCGTAGTCGTCCCGTCGTGAATTTGGCAAGCAGCCACGTCCATGGAATTTGTCGTCGTGGAGATGCCAACGTCGTCGTCAGCGTTGCTCGTGGGGCTCTCAATTTCAATGGAGACGCCCCGCACGCGAAATTGCCCCTGTAAGAGCAACTCTAGCGGGGGCCCCTACTTAAGCCCCTACCCTAAAATTTGAGGTTTTTGACAAAAAGAAAATTAACTCCAATGGAGCCCTATTTTTCATGTCACCACAAATTATAATATCAAGACCCCAGATCCAGGAAGCCCCTATTCCACTCTCCTCTGTGGGACCCATGCTGGAGATGTTGGGCAGCAAGGTCTTGAGGAACGACGATGCCACCACCACCATCAACATCGCCGACGGCAGTGCTGCCGAGAGTGTGTGCGACGGTGGTGGTGTCATCGTCGTTCCTCAAGACGTTGCTGCCGTTGGCGATGCCGCTGTCACCGTCTGGTGCTATGTCCTGAGATGGTGGTGGTGGCGGCGCCTCCAACGACGCTACCCGGCCAGTTAAGCAACAGGCGCACTATCTGGAGTGCCTGGCCCACGTTCCTGACATCGACTTGCGGAGCCAGCAGCTCCTGGGGCCATGGCGGATCCAGTTCCCGTACATGTTGGAGTTGGACCAGTTCCAATCCCAAGCCCAACGCACGCAGCACGGCGTGCGACATGAGCTTCCAGCTCCACAGCAAGTGCACCTGTCGCTCGGTGATGGCGCCCGTGCAGCGGTCCCAGCCATCGAGCACCGTCTCAAAGTGCGGGATCATCCTGGCAGCCTCGCAGACCATGACGATGAGGCGCGCCAGGTGCCGCCTGGTGCGTTCATCAACTCCGCCGCCCCCGGGGCCGGGAGCCTGCTCGTAGGCCGAGAGCCGGCGCACGGCGTCCCTGGCGAACCACCTGCCGAGCCCGAGCTTGACGAGGTTTCTGGCGCCGCCGTCGATGATGGCGCCGTACCGGACGTCGCACTCCAGGAAGATGGAGCTGTACTCCGCCGGGAGCACCCGCGCGCTCCTACCGCCGCTGAAGCCCAACTCGTACCACTGGCCCTGCCGGTTCCGGAAGCCGATGAGGTACAAGTTGTCGTCGCGGATGGCCAGCGTCGTCGCGTGACCCTCGTCCCGGACTAGCAGGGTGACGTGGATCCAACGTGCCGGCCGGTGAGGGCTGCGTTGCCGTGGCAGCACCGGGTGGGGCGCGTGGTGATAGTCCACCACGCTCTGCCGGTCGCCGACGGGTTCGTACTCGGCGAGCACCTTGCGGAGGACCCCGATGAATTCACCGTAGTTTTCTCTTACTACGTCGTACTCGATTTCAATTGTTTCGATGCCAACTTCCATGCATGGACAAGATTGCCGGCCCAGTCGTATGTACAAAAATGCCGACACGATACGATTTCACAACCGTACCTTTAGCTTTTTGTATATGTAGTGGCTGCACTATATATATGGTCAAATCTCATGAGGAGCTAGACTACTGAAGGTACGAAGCTTGTGTCTAAGCTAGCTTCTTCCAATCCCAAACCTAGGAGAGGACCATATGTATATATATACGACGTGCTTCGAGCAGAGATACCACAGAGAGAGAGAGACTCGAGATGTTCAAAAAGCATCCCTGTATTTTCTATTGATAAACAGCCATTGGTTTCATTGACGAAGGCTCAACCGATGAAACTACCATGCTTTTTCAAAGGATAAAACAACAAAAATAGCCGCGTCACCCATGTGAAGTGGTTAGCTAACTGCAAACAACGAAACGCGCTTAAGACACGAGAGCAAACAACGCGCTTGAGACACGAGAGAGCAAGTTTTGTTATACATAAAAAAAATACAAAAGCAAGCGTCTCCGAATGTACTACAACGCGTGCCGACCAGTCTTCGGCTGTAATTTGTTCGGGGTTTACCACGGGCTAGTCCATCAAACTCGTGCTCTACCACGGACTAGAATCTTTTAAGAGTTATTTATGTGGTGTTGTTTATCTCTTCAATAATCTATGCCAAATGTTTGATTTAATTTTCAATTTATTAAAATTAATAACTTATAAATTGTAGTGGTTATTAATAATTTAAATAATTTTTAGTATCATTAATATAGGTAATATTTTTAAGGTTGTTGAAGCATAACATATATATATATATTTATCTCCAATTAATGCATATATGTGTATTTGATATGCATGACGGCACAATATGTATGTTTACTTTAGTAAATCAAATTTAACATGTTGACATTAATATAAGTGAATAATATGGAAACATATATATTCTTTTATTTTTTTTTGGATTAGACGTTGATAATTTAGATGTATATTTAAGATGATATTTTAGTTTTTTAATAGTGTTAGAAGTGGTAATTTTATATAAATTTAGTGGGCTATGTGTATTATCTAGATAAATGGATGGAAATCTATGTTTACTTTAGATCGTGTTTCTTAATGGCACTAGTGAGTAAATTGAGATTAATGGGTCACTGTATATTGATTTACATACACATTTACTCCAGTTTATACGTTTTACACATTCATAAGAGGTAGATCTGTTTTTGGCAAAGCTAGGTACCTAAGGAACGTGCGACGGCGAGGAAGAATACGCAGCAGGGTACCGGTGAAGAAGGCGGCGTGGCGTGACAGCGACAGAATCCGCCGTGGCGGTAAAAGATGTGCGAGCGGCAGGATTTGTTGGCGAGTAGATGCACAATACCACCGGTGGCGAGTGGACTCTTCTCCCCGCATCGCTCCCCACGTGGGGTGACTCGGGCGCGCTCGACTGCCGCCGCCGCCGCTCCCCCCTCATGCAGCGCGCCGCCACGGGGCCGGCCGCCGGCATAACCACCGGCTAGCTGGGATGGTGGCGGCGGGGGCCGCGCTCCTCCGTGGCGGCGAATCATTGCAAGGCGGCTCCCTTCCCTAGCATGGCCTCCATGGAGGTCGGCGGGGGCGGCTGTCGCGCTGTGAGTGGCGCCGACCGGTGCCTATGACGCAGGGGAGGGTAGGGAGGTCCTTCTTCTCCGTGGTTCCTCTCCTCCACTCGATGATGGCGGTAGTGTTGCCTAGGGGTTGCCGGTCTAGGGCCTGGGCGCCCGAGATCTGGCGCCCGAAGGCCGGATCCATGCCCTAGGTGGTCGGATCTGCCGACGGCGCGTTGCAAAGGCGGCGGCGTTGGCTGGGACTCGTGCAGGCGTTGGGGGCGGGGCTCGCGTCTGCCGCCGCCCTTCCCCGCACGGTCATGGTTGCGTCCACGACTAGAGCTACGACCAGCCCAGGGTGGTGGTTGCGGCCATCAAGACGGAGGCGGAGGCGTCGGACGTCGAGTTTGGGCCTGGCGCCCGGATCTGGTGGCCCCAGGGCTAGGGTGGCGCTTGAGATGGTGGGGGCACACGTCGTATGGATATAGCCGACAATGTTGGCGGCGGCGGCGGCATGTGCTCGGTCGGTGACGGCGGCCGACGACGGCTTCGCATGCGGCGGTGGACACTCGTGGCGGAGTGAGGCCGGTTTTTCGGCATGTCGTCTGGTCGGCAGGGGTGGCTGACCCAGCTATGCGCCTGCTGTGGCCGGCGCGTCGATGCCCCGCTTGCGAGGCTTCCGTAGCATGAAGGCAACGACGACAGTGGCGGCAGGATGGCTGTTCGCATCTGGACCGACGTTCTGCTGGGGGTACCTTGGGCGAAAGCCTGGCGGCGACGAGGCATGTGGGTGTCACTTTCCCTATTGAGGGCGTTGCGGTGTGCCCCCCGCAATTTCCACGGGTGAAAACCCTGTCCATGTTTGGACGAGCGGCGGGGCGCATTGGGACGTTGTAACCTTCTTGAAGGCGTTGTTGTGGAATTCAACTTGGTTGTGATGTCTCGTGGCGTAGGGCGTAACCATGGTCGGAAGTCGAAGCTGCTCTTGCGATATGGTTGAGTTGAGCAACGATGACCTTCTATGGCCTCTCGCTCACGGGAACGACGCTCTCATATCTTAGTAATTGGGTTGTCGTTTTCTCTGTTCATATCTTAGTAATTGGGTCATCGTTTCTCTGTTCATATCTTAGTAATTGTGTTTGAGTGGATAGGCTTCGCCTTCATGGTGTTTGACACCATGTTTGGCTGCCTTGTACATATATTTTATCTCTACTTATCAATAAAAGCCGGTAAAAACGTATCTTAAAAAAAAAAAAAAAGGCAGGGTTGCTTCAACTTGATTGTTGCTTCAATTCTCGTCCGTCTTCCTCCTCTCCGATCGGGGCGGCGGCATCCGGCGCTTCCTCTTCTTCACTCCCCACGCACTTGATTGGCGGCTGCTCCTCTCCGAACTTGTTGGAGCGGAGGACTCTCGGGGACGGGCGGCCCGGCCTGGCGCTTCTGCGGTCCGGCAGTTGGCGGGACCTTTCGCCGTGGTGTCGGTGGTGACGCAGCCAGCCAAGCGCTTGTTTATGTACCTCTCCCTGCGCCACTTAAAAGGTAGCAAATGGGTTGGGCCGTATCTCTAGAACTCGTCCAATTCGAACACATCTACTCTCCTCCGCGATTCTCGAGTCGTTGTGGGTGTGGGCTGTTTCTTCGTCTTTCTCTTCTTTTCCTCTCGACAACAATCTCGTTCTCATTTTTTTTTTTAATCACGCCTAAAGCGTGTTTTTCGTTAAACGAAATGATTTGAATACACGGGAAACGAGGGGACGGCAATCCACGGTTACCGAATCCCACACGACAACAACACGCATGCGGTTGTGATTACAAAGAAACAATTCGACTAAAAGGTAGACACGCCGGAGCCTATATCTCGCCCTCCAGCCCCGTCACGACCAAATCCATGGTTGTTACGTGAATCTGTCCGTTCAACAGAAACGGAACCTCTCCTTACCTCTATTTATTTCTTTTGTGTACTTTTAGTACACCGCAAGACGCCCGCATTTTTTTTTATTTCGCATAGATAGATCCTCCCTCCTAGGTGATTTTTTACGTGGAAACACTACGGTGGAGTACACTTCCGCTCGGGCGGTGCTCGAATGGAGGGGTATAAAACTAAGTTAAAATACTTGAGCAATTTAAAATACCATGTAGTAATTCACCGGCCATTACATAGGAGTGCTCCTTATTTACAAAGATGCCCTTACATCCTCTGTGCCGTCTAACAAGGGTATAATATTCTTTTTCTCTTGGTTACTGCCTTAGCTTCTGGGCTGGTTGTCTGACCCATTTAGGCCCGGCTCGCGGAGGAGAGCGTGTGTCGGTCCTTCCTTTTCCGCCCATTATCTCCGCTCCATTCCTTGGGTCCTCCCTCTTGATCACCATCATGCGCTCCCAAGATACCTTTGTCGGTTGCTGACCTCCTCCCGAAGACCTTCGCCATTCCTCTAGGCCAAGATGAGGTGACACAAGATGCGTAGAGGTTCGGTATCTCCGCCTGCTAAGTTGAAGAGCAGCACCTAGTCCTGTAAGGAATGCCTTAACACAAGGTTATCTTGAAATCTTTACCGAGTTCAAAATACATTCGCCTACTAACGGGGCCATGTCCCAAGCCCCAACCACGATGAGAAGGTCTGGAGCACAGTGGGCAGGTATCCTACAGTATAGGTGAGCATGTTGACCCCTACTCTTGGTCTCCTGAGTCCTTTTTTGGTCGCCTCCCATTGTGGTCTATAGATGCCGAGGATACCTACATGGAAAACGGGAAAAAAAAAATCCCCTGGTGAGGCAAGATGCCGTCGCGATATTTGGCCAACCGCACAACTACGTGCGGTCCTCTAGGGCGTGTTTGCCGAGAGCCAAAGCCTGGCCTCGAGCCCTCCGGCTACACCTGCTCGTGTTTGTTGCAACAGGCCCATGCTTTAGAGTCCGTGCGCACGGAACTTAAAGCGGCCGGGCCTCGGCTCCCGTGAAACGATGCCCCACCGTTTTTCTAGGGCCCTGTCTCGATGGAGCCCGTAGGGTGGCCCGTTGGTGCGTGTTGAGTAACCTCCCAGCTCTCGCCTCCGTTTCTCTCAACCGCCGCCGCCCGCTAAGCGCCCCTCTTCCTCGTCACCCACCGGGCGTGGCGGTCGCCGTCAACCACTATCTCGGCCACGACCATGACGGGCGAAGTCGCTCGCCATGGTCGCGGCCGCGTAACACCCCTGGTGTTAATCAACTAAAAATTTTGCCATGTCATCATGATCATCGCAAAGCATGCATGTTTAGGAAATTTGAAATGCATTCAATTTAAAATAAGTTTATATTTTAGGAAAAATGTTGTGCTTAGGGGTTAGGGTGCTTTTATTTTGATCACATGTGTTTGATCCAAATTGTTGGTGTGGACGAATGTTTTCATGGTTATAGTTTGGTAGTACGAAATTTGATCAAATTCTACCTTGATTTGAATTCGAAAACCCTAATTTCCAAACCCTTCTTTACCCCCTTTTCCATAATTCAAAATCTAGGCAAAATTTGCAAAAATTTCCAAAAGCTAGTTTGTAGATCTTTTTCTTGATGAACAAAAGATATGTACAAAGTTTTTCAAGTTTTTGAGTAATTTTAAAAGTAATTTTGAATTCAAATTTGTCCCTTTTGACCCCATTTCAAAAGTCATATTTAGAGGCCGAATTTGAAAATCTTCCAATTGTGAAAATTGTAGATCTTGAAAAATTAAGTCAAGTTGCTTTTTGGAGTTTTTCAAGTACAGTTCAAATTTTGGGAGAATTTGATCAAATTCAGAATTAGGGTTTTGAGTGCTACGATGTCGGCATGGCAGCCCATGCCGCCATCGCCGCCGCCGCCGCCGTGGCTCGCCTCGCGCCTTCGTCCATCCTCGCGGCGTCGTGACCAGTTGGAGACCTTCGCGACATCGCCATCCACCGTCCATGTATCCCTTGCCCTATAAACCCTTCGGCCCGACGCCGCCGCCGTTTTTTCTTTCTCCTCCACCCGCCGATAACCACCTCCGCCCCCTTTCCATTGCCGGCGTTCTCGAGCTCAAATTCATCAAATTGATCTTGCCATCGTGTTCGCAACCGTTGCGCGCCGTTTGAGCTAGCTCGCGTCGTTTCCCATCGACCGAGTCGCCGCGCCGTCGTCTTCCTCGGCGCCGCGACAGCCGTGCGCGCAGCGCGACCACCTCGTCGTCGTCCATTTGCTCCGGTGAGAATCGTGGAGAACCATCTTGCCATCTAGCTTCACCTAGTTGTCTTGATCACGGTCGGCTCGACCGTTTTGCCATTGCCCCGCGAGCCGCGGAACACCAACCTTGCCACGGAGTTTGCCGCCGTTGCCATTTTGTCACCGTCGGCGACGACCGCTCCGCTCCGTCTTCTCGCAAACCAAGCGTGAGCATCGTGTTCCCCGAGGTCTAGAGTAGCCGTAACGCCCTTTATTTGAACGCTACCGCGCTGGTCGCCGGAGCGTCGATGCCGGCGAAGCTCGCCATGGCCGCTCCGCCCGCGTGTGCGCGCGATCTAGCTAGGGTGCCACTTTAGTTCGATTAAGTGGCGGAAATGATCGCCTAGGTGTGCTTTAGGTGTTGGCGTGCTCATCGTCGCCGCCGGAACGCTCCGGTGGCGTCTCCGCCGTCCGTCGCGCGCGCCACGTCGCCGCCATGGTCGCCGGCAAAGGGTGCCGCGGTGCGTTAGGGTTTAGGTTTGGGGTGCCTTGGGATGCCGGGGCTGTGGGGAGCGGCGTAGAGGTAGGTCTCGTCGCCGGAGGTCGCCGCCGAGAAACGGCCGGTCAAAGCCGGGCGCCGTGGTCAGCCCGCGGGGCTGACCACCGGCCGGCCTTTTAGCGCGGGCGCGGGACTGGGCCGGCCTGCTAACGCGTGGGCCGAGCCGGGCGGTTTCGCCCGAAGGCTAGTTTTCTTTTTTTTTTTCTTTTGTTTTTCGTTTTTCTTCAAATGGGAATAGTGTCCCGGTTTTGTAATTTTCATAGGAATTTGAAAATGGTCTCAAAAAATTCTGAAAATTTTTATAGAGTCTTCTTATGAGTATGTTTACATATGAAAAATTTGAAACTTAGATTTTGAGTAGTTCTTGCATGTTTTAAAAATACAAATTTTAATTGAAAAATGCATCTTCCATGATTTTTAGAAAACTATATATTTATTCAAAAATCATAAAAATTTATTTGGTACTGTTTTATGATATGTTCTACTTGTATAAAAAGTTTGGAGTCGTTTTTGAAATGTTTAAATTATTTTCTATCTTAAGTCCTATTATTTCATGTGGTTTAAAATTGGTTTAGTGTCAAATAATTTAGGTTTTTGTGTGACTTTTGGGTTGTTTTGTGAATCTTGGATCATATCACAATCAAGTGGTCCCCGAGAACTCCTTAGGCAATGGTGATGATATCTTTAGAGTAGTTCAACAAGTTGGTTTTGTTGGGTTGCAACTTTATCGTGAAGAAAAGTTATACTCAAGTTGTTATCATTTCATGCATCGGTTGAGCATCATATTTAAATTCCATCATGTTGAAGCATACATTATTTCGTGTAGTGAACGAGACCGAGATTGTTAAAGCCGAGCCGCTTGCCGAGGAGGGTTGTTCCGTTGGAGAGGATTTCTATAGTTGTGGTGTTGACCTCGAGTCCCAAGCCACAACGAAGGCAAGCCCCGGATACATTTAAACCTTTCCTTGTATTTTACAAAGCTTTTACACTTATGTTTATGATATATTGCATTAAGTTCTAGGAGTTGAGTGATAACCTAATTCTTTGCATTATCATCCTTGTTTATTGCAATACTATCCTTGTTAACCTGTTTTATTTCAAACATGCTTAGTGATGCTTAGCCCCGCTTAATTAGTTAAGCTTTTTCATCAAAATGTTTTATTTATGAATATGGTACCTTTTTGGAAGAATAATGAGGTGTAGTGTTTAATTTGAGACCGGACGGGAGACGGGTTGTGTCTTTGGTGATTAAGCCGATGTGGTTGCCCGGTCGTGCTTGTTCCGTCTCAGTGTCGATTAAGGACCTTTCGTTGATTGGCCCTTGGATCAAGAATTTGTAATATGGCCACATACACCAGTAAGCCCGAGATCTTGGAGGTGAGCCAAATCGGGAACGCATACAACCGCAAGACCGGGAGTGGAGAGATGGCGGGAGTACAAGTTACCCTCGTGGGTTAAAGTCCCGGATTGGAGGTGTACGGTACTCGGGTGGCGAGGATGCGGTCCCGTTTTGGACGGTCCGAGTGAGGGTTGACATATGCAAGTTTAAGTTCTACATATGTCGTGTGGTGAGGTATCCCCAAACTGGGTTTTAAGCGGTTCGAATCGGCGTTTGCTCCACGAGAAAAGGAGACTTGATCCTCGCACCGTCTTCGTAGTAAATGATGGAATATGGTTCGAGGAAAGAAAGTTGGCTTATGAAAGAAATGTTTGCTCTAGAGTAGGAAAACCTAGAGTATATGAGTTACTAATATGAATTAAAAATATTGAAAGTAAGGATTCACTTTTAGTAAGCTTTTCGGCAAAAAGAATTCTTGATTCTTGCTAAGCCTTACCTTGATTCCCTTAAACCCTGCATTCCCGAAGTCTTCTCCTCTTTTTTTCTTGGTCGGGTAAGTCTTGTTGAGTACTCCCGCACTCGGGGTTCTTTGACCCTTGTTGCAGGAGCGTGTCATGAGCAGGCTTGTTTTGGTCCCTGCTGCATGATGGTGTACCAGGAGGAAGATGACGAGTAGAGTTGAACCCTCGGGCAGGGTTGTCAGTGTTTTATATGTATAATGTTACTCCAATAAATTTCGGATTGTAATATTACTACTTAAGTTTGTTTTGAACAAATGGTTTGTAAAATTATGGTTATGTAATCCTTCCATTTGTTACTCGATGTATTTTGAATAAAATATTGTAATACCGAGTGGCTTGTTAATGAGATCCTGCTCGAAAGATTAATAGCACTTTCTAGATTATTGGGAACTCGTGTATAAAGATCGAGGTCTTAATGACAATGATAAGTACATGTGGGCCCTGTAATTTAGGAGGTTACATATGCAGTTGGTACCGAGCAATGATCATTAACGATTCTACTGTAGTATTATTTTGCAAAACTTCAAAATGATTTGAGTCAAATTAATTTAAACTCTTAATTTGGTCCAAATTGCTTATAACTCATCTTAAATCAATTTGTAAATCCCTTCTTATAATTCAAATGTTTTGTAGTGGAGTAACATGTTATATTGCCCTATATAATAAGTTTCGTTTACGCATAGTTTCGTAAGTTCGATTCATGCATCATGCTTAATTAACATGTTAATCACTTTCCCCTTAATTGTGGTTTGGGTTAGGTATATCAATCCTATGCTTGCTAACCTGCTAATCTCCCTGATCCATCCTTTAATCCAATCTTCCCTATCTACAGGATGGTCCGTACCGAACAAACCCAAAGGAAGAAGACAGGACCTAAGGGAGTCCCAAGACACCAGTTAGCCCCAAGAAACGATGGTGCTAGCAGTAGTACTAGTAGGCCTGATTTATTAGCTGAGATACAAAGGCTTACCAGAGAGTTGGCAGAAGTAACTAGAGCCAGAGAAGAAGGTACTTCACAGATTGTTGATCTCCAAGCTGAAGTAGGAAGGCTCACTGAAGAGTTAACAGAAGTCACTGGAGTCAATGAGGATAATACCTTACATGGCACGCGAGCTACATGAATTGGAAACCATCATCATGCCACAGTTCGATCTGTTGATCAAAGCAGCTGATAAGAGCAACCACAGGGCTACGCTGGACAGATGGCTCCAGCAGCTCAAAGAAGCCTTCTACACCGCCGAGGATCTGCTCGATGAGCACGAGTACAACCTCCTCAAGCAAAAAGCAGAGAGTGGGAAGGAGCTGTCGCCAGGATCAGATGCCTCCTCCTCCAAGAAAGCAAAAATGCTTAATCCTTTTCGTTCTGCAAGGAGCAGGGCATCCAATTTGCTCCCTAAGAACAGAAAGTTAATTCACCAGCTGAAGGAACTAAAGGCTATCCTGGCAAAATCCAAGGACTTCTGTGAGCTTCTTGGCTTGCCATCTGGTAGTAGTGCAGTTTGCTCCACCGTAGCAACAACAAGGGTTCCTATGGCCACATCACTACCGCCTCCAAAAGTGTTTGGCCATGACACGGATCGTGATCATATAATACATCTTCTTACCAAGAAGACTACTGCTGAAGCACCTGGTTTCTCGGGTTTGGCCATTGTTGCACACGGAGGTGCAGGAAAGTCCACTTTGGCACAATATGTCTACAATGACGAAAGGGTGAAAGGATATTTTGATGTTAGGATGTGGGTCTGCATCTCACGCAAACTTGATGTCCGTCGTCATACACGAGAGAGATTATTGAGTCTGCTTCAAATGGGGAGTGCCCACGTGTCGATAATCTTGATACTCTCCAGTGCAAATTAAGGGACATACTGCAGAAGTCACAGAAATTCCTTCTTGTATTGGATGATGTTTGGTTTGAAGAATATGACTATGAGACAGAATGGCAGCAACTTCTAGTTCCCCTAGAGTCTATGCAGGTAGGAAGCAAAGTTTTGGTAACTTCACGACGGCATAAATTTCCAGGTGCTCTTTGCATTGAAGAAGTGGTTCACTTGAAGAACATGGAAGATGCTGATTTTTTGGAACTTTTCAAATATAATGCCTTCTCTGGGGCAGAAACCCAAGATCAACGTTTGCGTGTGAAGGAAGAGATTGCAGCAAAGATTGCTAAACAGCTTGGACTATCTCCTTTAGCAGCAAAAGTTGTAGGTTCCCAGCTAAGAAGGAAAAGGATACCAGTGCATGGGAACAAGCTGTCAGAACTGACAACTTAAGGGAACCCAAGAGAGCTCTGTTGTGGAGTTATGAGAAGTTAGATCCACATCTACAAAGGTGCTTTTTATACTGTAGCTTATTTCCAAAAGGACACCAGTATAAAATGGAGGAATTGGTTTATCTATGGATAGGAGAAGGGTTTGTTGATTCATCCAACCAGAATAGGCGAATGAAAGATATTGGAATAGGTTACCTTGAAGAGATGGTCTCGTGCTCATTCTTTCAGCCAACGTTTTCTAGAAACTATGTTATGCATGACCTCCTACATGATTTGGCAGAAGAATTGTCTAGAGATGTGTGCTTCAGATTAGAAGATGATAAGGTGATAGAGATACCATACACCATTCGACATCTATCTATTTGTGTTGAGAGTATGACACAGCATAAGCAAAGTATCTGCAACCTACATTATTTACGCACTATTATCTGCATTGACCCTCTTATGGATGATGTCACTGATATTTTCCATGAGGTATTAGCGAATACGAAGAAGTTACAGGTATTGCATTTATGTTTTTACAATGGAAGCAAATTACCTGAATCTGTTGGTGTGCTGAATCACCTTCGGTATCTAAACCTCATTAGAACTTCAATTTCTAAATTGCCTGGATCATTGTGTACTCTCTACCACTTGCAACTTCTTCTGTTAAACTATAAAGTTGAGAGTTTACCTGACAAAACCTGCAATCTGAGCAAGTTAAGGCATATGGAAGCTTATTATAATGAAGGATATAATGATTTTCATCGCAAAGGAGTGCCTCAAATTCCACACATTGGTAAGCTAATTTTGCTCCATGAACTTAAAAAATTCAGCGTGAGGAAGCAAAAAGGATATGAATTGCAGCAGCTGAGGGGCATGAAAGAGCTTGGTGGCACGTTAAGAATCACAAATCTTGAGAATGTAGCAGGAAAAGATGAAGCCTTAGAGGTAAAGTTAAATCAGAAAAGTCATCTTGAGGGCTTGGAGTTCGTATGGAGTTGTGAGATGAACTTGCACGGAGAAGATAGTTTACACTTGGAGATTCTAGAGGGATTGATGCCACCTCCTGAACTGATATCTCTTGCACTCGTTGGTTACAGAGCTGCCGCATATCCAAGATGGTTGCTCGTGGGTTCGAATTTTATGAAATTGGTTTGTTTTGAACTTCGTAACTGCAGTGCTTTACAAGGTCTGCCGCCCAGGGAGATCTTTAGGCATTGCTCAACGCTGATGATCAACAATGTGCCAAATCTGAAGACACTACCATGTCTCCCGACAAACCTTGAATGGTTTGAAATTAGAGAATGTCCATTACTTCTGTTTATTTCCAGGAGTGACCAAGAACAAGATGATCTAAATGAAAATGCGATGAGGAAAGATCACTTGGCATCCCAAATTGCTTTGATCTCATACTCGAGTTCACGAACATATTCAGATATCAGGCGTGGCCTATTGGCAGAACATTCATCTCTGAAGCAGTTGATGCCATTGATGGATACTGATATAACGGGACATCTTCAAGCAATTGAAAGTGCTCTAGATGTAAAAAGAGGCGACGAATCGGTGGAAGAACATATATGCAGAGCGTGGGTATACTGCCACGAGCAGAGGGTAAAACTCCTGTACAAAAGTAGCATTGGGGCAGAGTTGGTTCTGCCATCAGCACTTACTGATGTGAAGCTTTCCTCGTGTAGCATTACTGATGGAGCCTTAGCTACCGGCCTTGGAGGCCTCACTTCGCTGGAAACATTGGAACTAAGAAATATTATGACTTTAACTACACTTCCGTCAGAAGGGATCTTCCAGCATTTGCAAGCACTCAACCTTTTGCAAATTGATAATTGTTGGTGTCTCAGATCATTAGGGGGCTTACGAGCTGCTACCTCTCTTTTAGAAGTTCGGTTATGGTCCTGCCCTTCTTTAGGGTTGGCACGTGGAGCAGAATCTCTGCCAGTATCCCTTCGGGTACTTGATATACGCAGCTGTGTCCTTGCCGGTGACTTCGCCTGGGAGGGCAGAAGCTCTACGTCCTTATCGGTTGGTCATCTAACCTCCCTGTATGGACTCCAACTAAATCATATGCCAGATTTATGTATGATCCAAGGATTGCCTTCCCTGCATCTTTGTTACTTGTATCTAACAGATGTTCCACAGCTCCATGCTGAGTGCCTCTCACAGTGCTGTATCCAGGACTTCCTTGCCATTAACGGCTCTGTACTGCTCAATGATTTGCTATCCGTTGAAGGATTTACAATTCCACCGGAGCTGCAGCTTGGAGGATGCAATGACCCATCCGTTGTGTTTGAAAGGTTTGATAAATTGACATCTATTAGGCACCTGTGGTTCTACGACAGTGGAATCCAATCCCTACTAATAAGTTTGAAGAACCTCTCCTGTCTAGAGTCCCTGAGCTTCGACAGGTGCCCAAATTTATTATCTTTACCAGAGTTGCCAGCTTCTGTTCAGCGTATATATATAAATGAGTGCGAACTCTTAAAGGAAAGCTGCCAACCTAATGGGGAAAACTGGCCAAAGATTGCCCATGTCCGTTGGAAGAATATTATATGAATTAAGCTTCAAATCCTTGAGAAAAAAAAGGTAAATCTCCCTATATTGTGTTCACATGGATAGCTTTAGCTTGTTAAAAGAGTCTCACTGCATTTCATTCATCCCTTCATTCTATTAGAAAATATCATTTACTCTTTTTTTATTTTAAATACTCATTTTATTATTTTGTTTAATAAATGTACACTCGTGTATTCACCATTCTTTATTTATCATTTCAGACAGCCACTCATCACAAACCAGGCAGGGGCGGATCTAAGCCCCCCTGTCGCTGGTGCACCAATATGGTGAGGAGGATGGGGAAGAAGAGGTGGAGGAAAGAAGAAAAAAATGGAGAGAAGGAGAGGAAGAAGAAGAACCAGCCCCCTTCACATCTATTCTAGATCCGCCACTGAAACCAGGCACTAGTTGGAGCGGAATGCACTGTATGTTCGAGTCCTTCACCGATAGACTGCCCCTCGGCCTCCATTCCTCCCCTGTTCCTTGTCACTGCCGGTTGTCTGAGGATGGTACTGATGTCTTCTAATCGGCCGTGGCATAATTGCAAATATAGTTACTTACCTGTCTGTTTTGGATATAGTTTGCACACATTGTACCAATTTGCCCACAACTTTTTTTCGAGTTTGGTGATTTGTGCTAGCACACAGTTTAGTCTTCCTTCTGAATTCTATTATGGGCTGAAATGCCGCAGTAGACATTCGACATTCCTTCGCCTTTGGTTAGTTTGAACTTTGCATACACTGACTGCTTTGTATATGGAGATGTATGAAGGTCTCATGCTACCTTCAACTCTTGCCAAAGTCTAGATTTCAACCTCAAACTCCAAAACTGGATAACTTTGGCCCTCAAACTTTGAACCGTTCAAATTTTCAACCTTGGGCTGGTTTCTAGTCAATTTTCGAACTTTGGTCGAACTTTTTTTAGAAATAACAACTTAAGAAGTAAGGATGGATTACCTAGAGAGCTCTAAAAATCTTCATATTTTGTACGTTGGTAGAGTGAATAATAAGGACGATAATGGCATAGTACATATTAATTTTTAAAAGTAAAAATTGAGTTATTGCATTTCCAAAATGGTCAAACCTATACATTCTATGATCTGTGTCTTAATTTTGGCAGAGTTGCATCAATCTGATTGTTGCTGACTGTCATTGAGTTACGCCAGGATCATTGTTTGTTGTTTGCAAGGCAGAGGCTACAAAATTGATGGTTCCACTGCCGGCAGCCCCTTTTCCTAACGAACGGACAAGAGTTGATTAGGATATGTTGCGGCACTGAAAGATAACAGATGCATATAAGCATAAGCAAAAGCGGTTACAATGCTTGATGCAAAATTATAGAGTTGCATCTGGAGGCGCAAAGCACTGCGAATTTCTGATACTCCATAGAGTAGTAAATAAATGCAAGGAAAGAAACAGTGATGATGAGGCATTGCCCTTGCCCTGGAGCAATGATCAAGTTGGGACAGAGTCGACGCAGCCATCTGTGGAGGTGGCCGAGTCCGCTTCTCGTCCGTCTTTCTCCTCCTCTCCGATCTGGGCGGCGGCGGGATCCAGCGCCGGCGCTTCCTCTTCTCTCCCTATGCACTTGATTGGCGGCTGCTCCTTGTTGGAACGCAGGCACGGCGGCGGCCCCAGGACCTTGGCCGCAGTGGTGTCGGTGGTGACGCGGCCAGCCAAGCGCTTGTAGATGTACCTCCTCTCCAGCACCTGCATGGTGCGCTGAAAAGAGAGTTCGTACTTCGCCTCCATCTCCGCCATCATGGCCGCCTCGTCCTCCTCCTCGACTTCCCGCTGCGCCACCAAATCCAGTTTCTTCGCCATAGGAAAATCCCCAAAGCTCTCTTTTCTTTTTTTCGGTTTTCTGAAACCTGTTTTCTATATTTATAATGACAAAATAGCGGTGGGCTGGGCCGTATCTCTGTAACTCATCCAATTCGAACACGTCTACGCTCCTCCGACTCGGACTCGTTGTGGGCTCTTGTCTTTTTTTTTTTCTGTTTTTATCGACAGCAAACCTGTTTTCATTTTATTGTTTACATTACACTAGCACAGTATTCCCTTCATCCTAAAATACTCATTCCATCCCATCCCAAAACAAGTGATGTGTTAGATTTGTGTTAAGTTTCAATCCTAAAACCTCACTTATTTTGGGACGAATGAAGTGTAGAACTATAAGGTATTGGAATAATCAAATTTCCCCCTCAATAATAAAGTATGAAGTATTCTAGGTGAATCAACTCTCTCAAACCACCAATCATAAAATACGGTAAGTACAAGATTCTCCATAATTAGGAGATTGTGCTACCCAATAATATTCTTTCCTAAAATTATTAAGGTACTCAACAAATATCGGTGTGTCGCGGTCAACTACAACATGTTTTTAGAGAGTGAACATTTCACTGGCGGCCCAGCTTTATTTGTCTAACCCGCAGCTGGGTGTTGTTTGAAGTTTGAACACTAATCAAATTTGGATTAACATTGTCCCAAGAGGAGTTTTCCAAGTAGCCAACAGAAACAAACATACTCTCGACTGATCTGTATGACTGTATCTCATCAGGTGCTGAATGTTGCTGCTGCAATGCTGCACGTTCAGTGTAGAGCTGATCGAAGAGAATCCACAGTGCATCACCAGTCACTTGCAGCTCAAGCTTAAGCTGACCCCATTCTCAAAGGCATCCAGAAGAAAAAGCCAGTGGTCATCACTCATCAGTCGTTGTCTGAAGATGCAACGACATTCTCAGAGCTCCAAGGAAGGTACCGGTGCAGGTAGCAAGAATCCTCTCCAGTACCAGCAGTAGGCTCCATGCCAAGGAACGAATCCATCAGCGATGGTGCTGGACCTGCTGCAAAATATAAAGCAACTACGAGCAAGCTCGCAGTCGCCGCAGCTAGCTGTGCCGGCCATGCACCTCATCACATTCAGGTGAGCCAATTAAGAACTAGATCTGCTCTGTGTGCCGCCGACAGCTTGAACAAACAACCACTACACTGCACAATGGTGTGCCTGAGCTTCAGCTCCAGCGGCTGCCAGGACGGCCACCCGACGGCACTGGACTACTTCCTGGCCGTGCTCATCATGTTCACCGCCGTCGTCGCGGCGCGGCTGCTCGCCAGCGCCGTGGCGCGGTGCCTCTGCGGCGACGGACACGGACACGGACACGACGCGCACCACCACCACCACCACCACGACCATCATCACCACCATAGCCCGGATGATGGCAGCACCGACGTGGACGACGACGTGGTGGAGGAGCTGCCGTGGGGCGGCTCTGGGCTGGCCATCTTCGGGCAGCCTGGCATGGACGTTCCGCCGCCGCCACCACCACCACCACCGAGGCGGAACGACCAGGGTGGTGGCATTGGCACGGCATGCTGGCGCCGCCGGTGGCCCCCGAGACGACGACGGAGCGCGTTGGACACGTCGATCAATCCAGCAGCCCATAGCGTCATCAGTATCTCGGCTGCTAAGCCGTGTTTGCTCTGTAGTAGCAAAAGTAGCAGCAAGCAAACTGTCGTCGACGTGACGTCTACGACTATGACGATAATTTAAAGTATTGTTAGTCTAATTATATTATTCTCTTCTGGTGTTTTTGTGATGTCCACTGCTGATAGAGATGAATCTGGACAGAGTTTATTTATAAGTGATATAGTATATTTTGCAAGTTTTAAACAGAAGCCCCTATAGCTCAGTGGTAGAGCGTCAGTCTTGTAAACTGAAGGTCCGTAGTTCGATCCTGCGTGGGGGCATTTTTTATTTTTGTTTTTTTCTTTTGTTTTCCGAGATTTACCATGATATGGCCCCTTCGTTCCTATCTTTTGTTTGTTTCCGACATTTGCCATGAATGCCTGAAAAACCTGAGGTGGAGCTCGAGTGCACAGGTGCCGGTTGCAGGCCATAGAGCGTTGCTGGGATGGCGATAAGGTGGAGCTCGGCTATGAGAGCTAGGTAACGGCGGCGGTCACCGAGACGTGAATCTAGGAGAAGAGGAGCGCAGGCGTGGGCTGCAACGACGACGCAGAAGTTCGAGCACGGCGGAGCTTGATATATACATTTTTTTTTTCCCAGAAGAACGCACGGGCATTTTTACTAAGTATAACTAAAATTGGTTTCCCTTTATTTCCACCTCATGAGTCAGAGCTAGGAATAATGGCGAAGCAAATTGTACTTCTGGATTGCAGATCATATTGACACATATAAACAGGATCCACATGCGACCACGCGAAATATCCGTGGGTTAATTAAAAAATGTTAACGTGCTCGTCAACGAATCCGTTTTTCTTACATAGTTATTATATATATCAACAAGAACTAGCAAGAAATCCGCACGAATAGCGTGGCTATATTTCTTATATTTCTTGAATGCGCACTAGACCATGCATGTATCATTTCTATTAATCAAAGAAAGTATTACACGTTTCCAAAAAAAAAAAAAGTATTACAAGTAAGCGGTCTGAAAGGCCACAAACAGACAATAGCCAAAACAATGAAACACTGTAACGAACTACTCCCTCCGTTCTTTTAAAAGTGTTACTTTGGTTTCGTGCCATTTTATCTGATCACTCGACTTATTCAAAAATTTTGTATAAATATTATTTATTTTATTATGACTTATTTTGTAATTAGAGATATTTCAATGATTATTGATTTAATTTATTATTTGTAGAAATTTTTTTGAATAAAACGAATGGTCAAACTTGATAGCTAAAAGTCAAAAACGACACTTTCATAGGGACGGAGGGAGTAGAACATAAGAGTCGCCAAAGGATTCTGTGTCTGGAAGGCTTTAGGTTCTTGCTTCATCTCTAATGTAAATTTGAATGTAATTCAGTATTGAATTCTCTCATTTCAGTCAAAAGTGCGGTAATTTCTTTCCTTCTAATTAAGGTCCCCTTTTTTTCGAAAGCGTGCTCTGCATGTGCTGTATTAAGACAAGTGGAAAAAAAAAAAAGTTGCACTGTCTGATTGGCCTAACGACGAGTAGCTAATGACCACACAAGTTGAATATTAACAAAGATCATCGGCTTTAACATGAAGCTTCAGAGGTGTTACTAACTAAGGAACTATTTTACAATTAAAACGACATGCACAACCGTTTAACGCTCGTGCAGTTAAGGTCTCCTTTGGGACACTCTAGAAAAATTTCCGTTTCCTGTCCCCCTTAAAAATGAACTGTTCATATAATAATCTTCATGCAAGGAAAGAGGAGGCACAACCCATACAAAGGGGTCATAAATCTTTTTATCCAACTAGCAAATATGTTCATGTGTTGCATTTAATACAATACATGTTGTAATCAAACTTTGTATACATGTGCAGAAGTTTATAACCCCGGTGAAATATCCAGTAAATCATTATAAGTTTGATAAAAAAATTATAACAAAAGAGGTATCAGCATGTATAACATTAATAAATAGGTAAATTTTGAGAATATGTTTCACAACATATGTCTATTGATGAAGCTCTTTTGATACCATAAATATTATTTGTCTTTCTACAAACTAGGTCAAACTCAGGTTGATTTCACTTATCGGGAACATATAAAATCTCTTGATTATATTCCAAGGGGAGGGAGTAGTTTTGTAGATGTTCAAAAATGGGGAAAATAAAACTTTGTACGGTATAATACAGGTCCAAAAGAATCAGCGAATCTCTCTCTCTCTTTTTTTCTCGAATTTCGCAAAAGATTTACGTATCATTACATTAAGAAAAGAAAGTAACCGCATAAAAGACACGCTAAGGACAAGCGCCAACATAGGACACACAACCAAAGGCCGAACCGTCCTAATAAACCATTAAGAAAACGGAGGAACAAAGCACCAAGATTCAAGAACTCACTATATATCGAGGACATCAAGCTAGCTTAACTTGTTGTCATCCTCTATCTAATGGTGGCCGGGTCCTCTGGGGCTTGGTCCCGCCGGCAGCCGCGCCATCAGCAGCTCCACCGCCTCTTTGACGGTGATCCTCTCCCCGCCGCCGTCGCGTGGAACCCCGAGCCCCAGCCCGGCCCTGACCTCGTGGCGCCGGCGGAGCGCGTGATGACGCAGACAAGAACGACTACGACGAGGGACGCGACAAGAAGCAGGCGTTGCCGTTGTGTTGGCGAACAGCCCATCGCTAGTGTGCGTGTTGCAACAAGGTGATGGAGAGGAGCTGGTTGCTGACTGCTTGTTCTTGAGAACCAAAGTTAATTAGCATCTTATACTTCGACGCTGGGTGCATTGTGCTCTTAGCTTTTTATATATATAATATATCCAAGTACCCCCAATTATTTTCGATCCACTCCAATCAGCAGGAAACCGATTATTTTTTTTTTTTTTTTTTTTTGAGACTAAAAACCGATTATTTCTACTACACGCGCACTCGTGTATCTCCCAGCTGACTATTATAAAAGCACTTGAGACTAACCCACACGCTAAACGACAGAGTCAGCAGGCAAGACCTTCAACGCATAAATAGTAAGAAAAAAAATAAAGCTCTATGTATATTTACAATTTTACAAGTAATATACTCTTGTGTCTTACAATGAAAAGAAATGTCCAGATCGTATTACATTTTGACAGACTTAATAAGACATTGCCATTGTCGTCAGTGATATTATAATGTCATTGTCACCGTAAAATAAAATAAATTATAGTTTTTATTTTTCTAGTTATAGTAAACATAAATAGATATATATAGGCTACAGACATGTTAATTAGCCTACAAACTACACGTACGGGAGCACAGACTTTAAATTAAAGATAGGATCAGATAAAATCATGATTCTGCCATGTACAAAAGTCTACGTACATACAGCTCTCCAAAAATCGCTTTCCTAGAGTCTAGGAGAGTGATCTTAACGAATCGGCCGTTTATTTTTTGGAAACCAGATTCGACTAGGACTAGTTTTTTTTAGGAGATTTCGACTAGGGTCCTATTTGGTTCCAATGAGACTAGGAACTAGGGACTAATTTTTAGTCTCTTTTAGTTTTTAAATTACCAAACATAAGGACTAGGGATTAATTTTTAGTCTCAAGTAGTTTTCGTTTTCAATAGACTCTTGGGAGAGATTAGGGGTTAATTTTTAGTCTCATTTAGTATCTAGTTCCTAGTCCCCTAAACCAAACACGCCCTAGGACTAGCTAGGAGCCTAGGATACGTAAAAACCCCTCACGTCATGTCGGACTCGGTTCATTTCTCGCCCTATACATTACTACAACAAGCATTTTGAAAGGCGGCTCCAGAGCCACTGTAAGAGCGGCCCACCCCTTCTAGGGAGCTTTTAGAAATCAACCCACCGACACACTGTAGGATCGGCTGGCCATACCGCCGTGGCTAGATCACCAACCCACATATAAATCATTTTTAGATTTCAGTTTTAAAATTCAGAAACAAATAACAAAATTTTTTATTTTAATCTAGACGTTGCAACTCCTCGCGCCACCGTGCCCGATCTGCCGCTGCCGCAGTTCCTCGCGCCGCCTTGCGTGATCCGGGCTGGATCTCCTAGCGCACACGGTACCGCAAAGCACCTCACGTCGTAGCACGGATCCGTGGCACCAGCTCCTCGTAAAGAATCGCGCAACACCTCGCGCCTTGGATCCGTCGAGCCGCCCGCACCGACACATGGAGGGACGGAGGGGCGGCAGCCGGAGCCGAGGAGGAGAGGGCGGCACCGGGCGTGTGGGTAGGGAGGAGGCCGAGAGAGAGTGGGGGAGGGAGGAGCCCGAGAGCGGCAGTCGAGACTTCGAGCTGAGTGGCGGTTCGATTTCGGGAGAAGGCCAAGAGGTCGGTGGGGTAGGGAGGGGGGGAGGCGGAGATGGTTATCGGGCCCGAGGCAGAAACCTTAACTCATTGGTTTTATAGTCAAATTTGGTTATCGGGCCTAGCCCAGGCTTGTTAGGCCCTCGGGGTCTTGTCCGTGGCGTGCCTTTAACATTGCCCATCGTGGAAAATTGATTCTTCGTGGAGGACAAAGTGCCCGATGTAGAAAATAAAAAAATGTCCGTCACGGTTAATCGGGGCATTAACCGTGACGGGCAACTCGTCTAAGTTGTCTTTGGGGTGTCACGTGAACGATTTTGTGTACAAGTGATTCTCCTAGTTTAAAATACAAAAGAATCCTCAAAGAAAAATTCATAACACAAGTTT
Organism: Hyparrhenia diplandra; assembly: GCA_015847255.1. Taxonomy (NCBI): domain Eukaryota; kingdom Viridiplantae; phylum Streptophyta; class Magnoliopsida; order Poales; family Poaceae; genus Hyparrhenia; species Hyparrhenia diplandra. The sequence continues at coordinate 224,332 of JADLZK010010301.1, forward strand.
GATTTGTATACGGAAAAAGATACGAAATGCTTGAAGAGTAAGGAAATGGTTGGAAATTTCATAAATTTTGGTGGAATCAACGTATTCCTCATTTTATTCCGCAAACGAAACAAAAAAGTAAGAAAACTGATTCCTCAAACAAGAGACGCTTGCCCAAGTTTTTCTCATTGATATGTTGAGATTTCATATATAGAAACATTTACGGTGGTGGTAAGCCAGCGAGAGGTCTATCGGACGTTATTCTCTGCCACAGCACAGCAATGTCTACTCGATCATCACAACATTCAGCAAATTCAACTCGCATTATCAGGAGCAAAGAACACAGCACGCCGGCCGGCCCGGCAGCTCATGCTGAAAATCAGCAGAGCCGGACGTACGGCCTGTCACCGCAGTATCCCGTTCTTCGAGTAGTAGAGCATGGCCAGGACGAACAGCGTGGCCGCGCCGGCGAGCATGCCGCCGACGGCCTCCCAGAAGACGTTTAAGTCGGTGATCCTATAGAGCGCGATGTGGATGTTAATGCCGAAGACGCCGGTGACGACGACGGCGCTGGTGATCATCAGCGTGGCCGTGGACAGCACCACCCCATCTGCAGCAGCTGGTTCTGCTTGTCGTCCAGCATGATGTTGATGTAGTCCTCCGTGTCCTCCACGTACTCACGCAGCTTCAAACATTTAAATCCAACACAACCCAAGAAATTCATCTTCAGCGCGCGGATGGATGGAACACATGGATCGATCTGAGTTGGGGACAGGACGGGAGAACGAGCCAACGTACAGTCGAGAGCTTGTTCAGGGTGCCGTCGATCTGCACGAAGTAGGCCTCCAGCAAGTTCTCCAGCTCGTCGATCTTCGGCATGAAGGCCATGGATTCTTGCTCTGCTTCTGATTCGTCGTCATCCCTGCACGCGCGTTCATCAAGAAAAACAATGTCGTAGCTTGGATTATCTACAAAGCTAAAGACTTTGTGTGGATGGAAGGGCAGTGTCATCCCTGTGCATGAAGTCACAAAAGTGTTCACTGATCAGAACTTCAGAATTCAGTACCCATCTTCATCGCTTTGGACGAGTTCTGTCCCGATGTCAAATCTGGACGACTGACAAGCTGCTTGGAACGCGGCCTTCTCCGACAGGTGCATCGCTGCCATGTCACCATCGTCGTCCAGCAGATGCTCGAGTTCATCCCTGACCTGGTGGTAATCAAATTCATATATATAGCAATAGCATAGCATAATCGTCGTCATCATCCGGTAGCTTTATATTACCTTATGAACTCCCCCAGAAATAGCAACTAATCGGGACTTTAGTTGCCGTACGCGCTCAAGATTGAGAGTGCTGATTCTTGAGGTGAGTGCATCTAACGCTGGGTACGCCTCTTTCTCCAGCATGGATGTCTGATGATGATGATGAAATTCACAGTAGGAAGCAAAACAATCCAGTGAATATGATGTTTAATTATACGCCGATCGAAAACTAAAACCAGCAGATCGTAGATATATATGGACCTCATGTTCGAGTGACTTGCACGCGTACTCGAGGCACACCTCCAGCGCCCTGAACTCGAACGGAAGCACCTTGCCGCCGCTCGGCGGTGAGACCGCACGCGGCTGCGCGGGGAGGAAGTGGTGGCGGCGGCGAGATGCGCGCGGAGCTCGGCGACGAGCGGCGCGACGGAGGGGTCACGCGGCCCGGGGACCAGGACCTCGGACGCGGTGATGACGGCGCGGACGCGCTCCAGGTTGACGACGACGGCGCGGTCGCGGCCCATGACGCTGGACGGGTAGGACAGCGCCGGGTCGAGCACGCGGAGGTCGCGCGCCGACAGCCCCGTCCGCCGCACCAGCTGGTGCTTCCCGATGGCCTCCGGCCCCCGCCAGTCGCCCGAGGCCGACACCGCCGCCCACTCCCCGGCCGCGGCGCCCGTCGGCGCCGCGTGCCTCCGCCGCGGTGGCATGACAGTGGCCATGGAGATGGAGAGCTAGCTCTTGCTGTCGCGGGTGGCATCCGGGCCGGCGTGCCCGCGGCCAAGCTTTACTTGCGCGTGCCGCTCCGTGGCGTGGCTTGCCGGAGGCGGCGGCATGCGGGGCAGTGGCCATGCGGGGCGGGCGAGGCAGCATTCAGCAACAAGTTAAAGAACAACGGTGGCAAGTACGGTTAGTCAACGGTATTATTGTGATATGTGGGTCCCACCGTGCTTAATCCCGCGCTACGGCGTGCACGCTGACGGATTGTGTTGTTCAATCTTCCATGGGCTGCTTGAATTGAGTTCCGTGACTGTCTTTTTTTTTGACCAAAAAGATTGTGGGGGAGATCCCCACAGTAAAAAAAGGTTTTATTGATAAATTTTAAGAGGGGTTTACAGAGAACTTACAAGGAATTTAACTGAAAGCATCAAGCTAAACACAAAAAGAAGATCTTAAATCTACTTTGAATCTAACCGATTGCAAAAGACATTGAGATTTGAAATTCAGCTGCCACAACTGGATGCTTGGCTCACGTCTCTCAAACACCTTGTCATTTCTAAGCTTCCATAGCTCCCATGCCGCAATGAGGGTGACCTCTACAAAACATGGTATGACATGAGCCACCCGAGCATCCATGAGTCTATCCATCAGATTCTTTGACATATCCCAGCTGATGCCCAATTTTTGCCAACATCTTTGAGCAAAGGGACAGTCAAAGAAGAGGTGTTGAATAGTTTCTCTGGAATTTGTTTGACATAACACACAGTTCGGTCCTCCCTGAGGATGGAAGTGTCTTCTCAGCAGCATATCCTTAGTGTTTAGTCTGTCCACCATAATTAGCCAGGCAAAAAGTTCCGTGACTGTCAAAAGCACCACAAATCGCGGTGACTGATGAAACTGACAAAACCGAAAACACAAAAGAGAGAAAAAAAACTCCTATGAGAGGCATATAGTTGTACACCAACCCACATCACCACCAGCTGTCAACATCAAGAATGGTGACATCCTCCAACGCATTTGGTTCGACATTTGATAGTCTGCCACCATCAAGAGTAATGGTGACATCCTCCAGCACATCCAGACCCAAATATGACCATCCAACGCCGTCCACACAGAAGACAATGGAGGGTGGGCCGGCAAAAGGGGCACGAGGAGATCCAAGAGAGGATCATGGTCCCAGATCATGGAGAATGGCAAAGCTAGGACACTGTTAGTGCAGTTTGTTGTTAGAACACGTGCATAATCATAAAGGAGGGGGAGGATGGCCGACGGCATATGGGGCGGACATGGACGTGACCTCCGTCGACACACCACCCACACAACGCTCTGCCTTCCCCAAGACCGAGGTAAGGAAGGCTCTTCAATGGCCAGGATCCAACGCCGTCAAGCCCACGGCCAAACTGCATGCACCGCGCCACCGCTGAGCCCATGCACACGAAGAAGAGCACGGTCGCGCCGCCCCATTGTCGGCTCGCCAGCGGTGGAACTGCCTGTCCCGCCCCACTCGTTGCGGGACCATTGGCCCTAGGTCGTTGGCCGAAGCCCAGGTCGCTACCGGTAGCCCGAAGCTTGGCCTCCATGCCCAACCGCCACAGCGGCGCCGCCCTCCGTCGGCGCCGGATCCACGCGGGAGGCGCCACGCCCGGCCCGGTCACGGTCGCGCCGTACCGGCTCCCCGTGCATAGATCCGGGAAGGAAGCCCCTGGATCCGGTCTTTGAGAGAAATGACCATGGCCGCTGCACTCGCCACGCAGATTAGGTGGCTGCGGGTGTAGGAACCGGGCGCCGAGCCACAATACGCTGGATCCGGGACGGGGTTCGTCGGATCCGGTCCGGGAGGGCATGGATCCGCCGCCACGGGGGCTTCTTCGGTTGTCCGTGCTCGCCGGTCGGACATGGAGGAGGGAGGAGGGGGGGAGGGGGGGGGACGGGAGAAACCGTTGTGGCTACCGTTTTTTAGCGGCACACAGCTGGCCACCGCTGCTGCAAGACAAGGGAGTAGCGTGGTGGCCATGGGAGTCAACCGGCGGGGGTGGTGGTGGCGGGGGACAGTCGCCCATGTACGGAGAGTGACGTGGGGGAACTGTGTTCGTCACCATATTTAGCTCTATCAACACATTAATAGTAGGAAAATTAAATTTATAGGTATTTACATGTAATATACTTTTGTGTCTTGCAATGAAAAAAAAAAAATTATATATTGATACATACTTGATAAGACATATTGCCATTGTTGTCAATTAATTATATTATGATGTCATGGTCATCATAAAATAAATTATAGCTTTTCATATAAATAGATATATAGGCTCTATTTGGCACAAATCTAGAAAATCCGAGCTACAAACATGTGTTCATTGTAGTTACGTGACATGTTTATATTTAAATTTTTGATATTTTTTTGGGATCATTTTAATTTCCCTACAAATTACAGATCCAATGTAGTGATCTCGCAGACAAATTACACGGGCCGCGAGCACATTCTCTAAAGATAGGTCCATAGGATCGAGAATAAAATCATGATTCATTCTACCATGTACAAAGTCAAAAGTCTAAATATACAGCTCTCCAAGAATCGCTTGTCGTAGAGTCCAGGAGTGTGATCGGCCGTTTATTTTTTGGCAACCGGATTCGACTAGGACTAGGATACAACCCCACACGTCGTGTCTATTAGGACTAGGATACAACCCACACGTCGTGTCTCGTGTCGGACTCGGCCTATTTCTCGCTCTATATATAATGGGCATACGGGCGTTCAACAAGTCCCCGTTGCTTCTCCGGATCTCCAACTCCAAGCCACGGCTCAACGGTACGTTGATCAGCGATCGACCGCGAGACTGATGATGATGGGCTCCTCCACCGGAGACCTCAACAGCGAGCTTGGCTCGCCGAAGGCGGCGGCCGCAGCCACGGACAGCGTCAAGTGCGAGGGCGTGGAGTTCACTGATGAAAGAGTGCAACGACCTCGTCGGCGCTGCCGACGCCGCACCTCTACATGGGAAGCGTCCCAGACATGCTACCGCTCTGGACCTCTACGACACGACCACGAGCATCTTCGTCCGCCTACGCCAGGAGACGCTAGAGCAGCAGCACCTCCGTCGGATAGCCTTCGAAATCACGATGGGCACAGCGGCACCGGCATGGACTCTAGAGGACGGCTTCATCCTCTTCGATGGGCGGTTCTATCTCCCCGCGTCGTCGCCACTCCTGCCGGACCTCATGGAAGTTCTACTCCAGGGAGGCCATCGAGGGGACAACCTCCTCGCCCTGGGCGCCTACACGTCGCCCTCGACGACCGCCGCCCCAACGGCCATACTTCTCGTCGGAGCGTGGCCACGGCGCAACCACATTGGCGCCGCCCGCGTTGTCTTCCTTGACAACTTGGACCGCCAGTTCTTCAGCGTCGACAATGTCTACATCCACTACAACGCCACCCGACACCACCACCAGTTCTCCCCCAGTGAGTACGACATTGGCTCATTCATGTACGGTACCATGCTCAACCTTGCAGCCTCGCCACCTACACGCTGCGACACGACCATCTGGCGCCAGATTCCAGTCTCTATTACGCCGCCTCTCCATGATCGCTTCATGTACCTGGAGAGCCCGCCTTGCGACATGCTCCATCAACACCTCATCGCGGGCATTACGCGTGATCTACTCTTGGAGGCTCGCCAACAGACGAAGACGCCGCGGGGGACATGCGGTGCACCAGTACATCTACAACGGCTACATCGGCAACCTCCATTACTTAATGGAGTTTGCACCGAAGCGCACACGCCACAACATGATCATCGCCAACTCGGTCCAAGGCCGGTTGGTGCTACGTGTGCAGGCCATCATCCCCGACACACCAGACCTCGTTCCAGGCGTCACAAAATGGACCTTCATCCAGCGTAAGGACACGCCGGTCGGAGAAGGGGAGATGTCACAGCCCCAAGACGACGGGCCCGGAGAGGAGGGGGGTGCCGGCCCAGGACGGCGCGGCCCAAGGGGGACTCCCCTAGGCGCGCCACGCGGCGGGGCGCCGCCGCCGTCCCGTGATTACTTTGGTAACTAAAATATCTTAGGAATTAAATTATCTTCGAGTTTGATTAGGAAAGGATATCTTTTTGTTTAGAAAGATGTATTCCAATCAATAAGAAAATCTCATAGGATTTTGCTTGCAACTCAAGTCCACTAGGGACTATAAATATAGGGTGGATGTAACCAATTAATGGAACCAAGAAAGAAATAAAAATATCCTTTTCGCCTTCTCCCTCTCAGCTCTCCAAGGCGCGTCGCCCACCCTGCCGCCGCGCTGCCCCTGCCCCGCGCGCCGTCGCCGCCACCACCTACCGCATCACGACTGCGATAGTTACTGCTAACTAACTCAAGGTACTAATATGTTTGTAGAAAAAGGGAAGTGGAAAGAATGTGTAGATGCTAAACCGGGGTGCATCATTAGATTCACTGGATAATAACATTTTTGGCAATTCATAATGCCAACTAAGCATCATTAGACTCTTCATTAATTATATTTTCATAATATACATATTTGACGTTAGACTCTTCATTAATTATATTTTCATAATATACATATTTGACATCATAAATATTTGTAGCTCTATAGTTTTAGTCAAACTTGAAATGCTTTGACTCTCCAATTCTTTGAATGACTTACAATTTAAAATGTTGGAAGTACATGGCCGAGCATCGGAGCAAAGACAATATCATGTTGTTCCAGATCAATATCTGACGTCATAATCATAAATAAAATGTAATGACAATGTGTACCTCAAGCTTAGGTGACGTGTGCCAGTTGTTTCGGTATGCTGCAATGGTAGCAATGGAAACAAAGACAAATCAATTTAAAAAATGTTCTCATGATCGGCTACACATGCCGTGGACAACATTTAAGATTAGCTATATGCAGAACTAGCTGAAAGTATATGACTGAAGAGAAGCTGATGGACTGTATGTATCATATGTCATCTCATTAAGAGAGGATATCAAAGATATGGCCTGTTGCGGATTGCGATCCTGATCCACCGTCGCGGCTAGCCACCTTTCCCATCGCCCTGCACCAACCACGTACGCTTTCGCGCTTCGGAGTCGAACGCGAGGGTCGCTGCCGCTAGAGCAGGGTCATGCACCCGACGCTAGAGCCGGACGATTGGATCTTGCGCTCGTGGACAAAGAGCGCACCCGTGGCGAATGAAAACAGTTGGTCATGGGAAAAAGAATGAAGTGGTATCTTCTATAACCAGTGGAAGGTGAGTAATAATGTTTTTGAAGTTGTCCAGCTTCTAGCTAGTACGTGAAAGCACGGGAGTTGCTGTGAGTTGTACTAGAGCAACTATTTTAAGATGGAGAACTACCTATACAAAGGTAAAATTATGGCAAGTCTAAGACCAGCCACAATGTGCTCGATGCCAATAATAAAATTCTTAAAGTGCATGCAGTGAGCACCGATGCTCAAAACTCTTGCTGTTGCACAATGTTCAGCAATGATGAGCATGTGGGCCACACTTGTCAACGTCGTTGTTGGACAGTGTTCTCTTACATGTGCATGCCCTGACCAAATGTTTTTTTTGATTTACCAGGCATTGATCACCTTATTAGCACTATGCTTGCAATTTCGAACTCAGCATCCTTGTTGCAATGTTTTGCAATGTGATGAGTAGATACTTGAACACTCTCTCTCCTCTTTCGGCACAGCGCGCAAAAAAACCAACGTTGTGGCCAGCCTAAACATTGGGGAGAGAATGAGCTAAGGCAATGATAAAAAAAAAAATCTAAATGCGACGGAAACCGGCCAAAGGAAGAGAGTCTGGGAATGAAAAGATGTGAAATGAAGGGAAGTATAGTTAAGTTGAAGCCGATCGAGAGTGTAGGTGATTCCCAATCTTATAGAAACCACTTGTTGGCATGGATGAAATTGTTGGCCGTACATTTTGCCGCCATAGAAGCATCGTGTTGATGACATGGAAGCTTGTCCAGACGTGCCTTTTTATGTCTGCGCCGAGCCCCGTGTTCTGGAACTCGCCATAGTACACGGTATCTAGGATCGAAAAAAGTAAATTTTGTCCTAGAAGGCATTGCACGTGACTGTGCGTAAATAAAACATTCGGATAGTGATGAGTAGGGGGCACATGCCCTTAATGGGGGAAAAAATGCGTGGCATTTCTATTTAGTTTTCCCAATCTGACACTTTGTTGAAGTTCTGCAAATCAATGTCCCGTGAAAAACATAATCTAAGTTAGGGCACCCGTATATTCATTGTTTTAAGATTGATGAATTGCTAGTAGTATACCGGTGTGTTGCCACGAGATTTTGTTAAAGATAAATCGATTATATACGTAGTATTACTGTAATTACTTTATATAAGATATATACATATATATCAATTTGACTTGCATGTTATTTTATTATACGAGCTGGAAAAAATGGCAAGCTAATTGAGGAAAAACTAATAAAATATTTGATTACATTGTGGAGGTATGAGTAATGAAACAAGTAGTATATTTTGATGACTTTTTGTTAATATATTAAAGATCTAAAATATTTCACATGATAGATGATATGGTTATTTTTTGTAATTAATTAGAGATGACATGGACTTAGTGGAGAATTGTGTAGACACCTTGCAAGGAGAGAGAGAGCATTTAGTAATGTCACTTGGTGGGGAATGATGTGGACACGTTGCATGAAGAGAGAATTACTCTAATGGGGTTTATCTTTATAAGAGTTATAGATTTGGCGGAGTTATAGATTTGGCGGGTGGTTTGTGTATGGGTAAAACCCATCGATTTAAAATAAATAATGTTTGGGGAAGTCGATGAAACCAGTAGGGATGAAAACGAAAATGATAACTTCTGATTTTTTTCGAAGCCGTTTTTGAATTTTTTTTCTGATTTTCATGCCTAAATAAAAATGGAAGTGGTAACCGAAAAAATGAAAATGATAATGGTAAAAGTAAATGGAAATGAAAGCAAAAATAATTTTGCCCTCTTCCAATCGTTTCGAAGATTCCGTATTTAACCGGTAATTTATTTTTGGTAATTACCGAATCAAAGGCACACACAAGCAACATGCACATAAGACAAATATTTTTTTAGAAACTAACTATATGGCAAGGATTGCACATATATAGGAACAACCTCTACCGAAGAAGAAACTCTCTAATCTTTTATGTTTTTATCACTATGCTATGTCAAGTCAATTTAGAATTTGATCGTTTATTCATTATCATTGTCAAGAACCGTGGTAATGTTGCGAAGTTATATGGTTCTTCTCATTTCCAATAGTATGGTGTGTTTATCGATTTTGAGGATACCGTTATCTATATCGTTTTCGAAATTCCCAGAATACCGACGCCGTCCGAAAAATATCGTATCGATTTTGTTTTTTTGAGAAAAAAAATAAATATGAAAACAATTTGGTCTCTTCTCACCGTTTCTGACCGTTTTCATCCCTAGCCAACCAGTGTGTCAGGAATTGCGGTGCTTTTGACTGAACTACGAGTCTCATGCAGCGATGCTCAAAATGGGCTTCTATCTCTTTTCGAGGGAATCAAAACATGGGCTTCTCAACAGTTTAACAAAAAAGGCAGCCCATTTGAAGATTGAACGACACAAGCCCGTCAGCGCACGCCTGCACGCGGGATTTATCCACGGTGGGACCCGCTTGCCAGAATGATCCGTTGACAGTTCCATCGTTGTCCTTGACTTCTTTGTTCCCTGTCGCTGCCGCCCGGCCTCGCCTCGCCCGTATGCTACTCCCCGCATGCCACCGCCCGCCTCCGGCAAGCCACGCCACGCCACGGCCACGGGGGCAGCGCGCACGCCACCAGGAAGAAGAGCTAGCTAGCCCTCCATCTCCGCATGGCCACGGCGGTCACGCCACCGCGTCGGAGGCACGCGGCGACGACGGGCGCGGCCACGGCGGTGGAGTGGGCCGCGGTGTCGTCCTCGGGCGAGTGGCGGCGCCGCAGGCCATCGGGAAGCACCAGCTGGTGCGGCGGACGGGGCTGTCGGCGCGCGACCTCCGCGCGCTCGACCCGGCGCTGTCCTACTCGTACCCGTCCAGCGTCATGGGCCGCGACCGCGCCGTCGTCGTCAACCTCGACCGCGTCCGCGCCGTCATCACCGCGTCCGAGGTCCTGGTCCCCGGGCCGCGTGACCCCTCCGTCGCGCCGCTCGTCGCCGAGCTCCAAGCTCGGCTCGCCACCACCTCCTCGCCCGCTCCCGCGCCGCGTGCGGTCTCGGTCTGTCTCTCTCTGCCTTGCTTGTCCCCGTCTGAATTCGATCCGTTTGGCTTTCTTAGATTATTTTTGCTTAAGCAAGATGTCATCTTTTGGTTGGGTTCAAGGACGGCGAGGCAGGGAACAAGGACGGAGGCGTCTCGCCGCCGAGCGGCGGCGGCGGCGGCAAGGTGCTGCCGTTTGAGTTCAGGGCGCTGGAGGTGTGCCTCGAGTACGCGTGCAAGTCACTTGAACATGAGGTCCGTATCTGCAACCATCTGCTGGCTTAATTTTCGATGCTCTGTTTATCGCAGCAGTGCTGAATTGCCTATATATGAACAGCTTATAGACCTTAGGTTAACCTGTTCACTGAAACACTGAAATCATCTTTGCTTCCTACCGTGCATATAATTTCATTTTCATCAGACATCCATGTTGGAGAAAGAGGCGTACCCAGCGTTAGATGCACTCACCTCAAGAATCAGCACTCTCAATCTTGAGCACGTACGGCAAATAAAGTGCAGATTAGTTGCCATTACTGGAGGAGTTCATAAGGTAATATTATAATCACTGCCGGACGATGACGATTATGCTATGCTATTTGAATTTGAGAGCATTATTTAGGAGTTCATAACGGAGGACGTCCTGTACTTATGATTTGATTACCACCACACCAGGTCAGGGATGAACTCGAGCATCTGCTCGACGACGATGCTGACATGGCGGCGATGCACCTGTCCGAGAAGGCCGCGTTCCAAGCAGCTTGTCAGTCGTCCAGATTTGACATCCGGACAGAACTCGTCGAAATTGATGAAGAGAGGTACTGAATTCTGAACTTCTGATCAGTGAACGAACACTTGCTGGCTTCAGCAGAACGAAACTATCATTTCCTAGCTTCCATCCACAAACTCGTCAGTGTTTTTGCGAACTAACGAACCAAGCTACGACATTGTTTTTCATGATGAACGCACGCGCACGTCGCGCAGGGATGACGACGAATCAGAAGCAGAGCAAGGATCCATGACCTTCATGCCGAAGATCGACGAGCTGGAGAGCCTGCTAGAGGCCTACTTCGTGCAGATCGACGGCACCCTGAACAAGCTCTCGACGGTACGTTCGCTCTTTCGTTCTCCACGATGGACTCAGATCTGAAGATAAATAATATCTTGCATTGGGTTGGACTGAAACATCGTCTGAAGCTGCGGGAGTACGTGGAGGACACGGAGGACTACATCAACATCATGTTGGACGACAAGCAGAACCAGCTGCTGCAGATGGGGGTGGTGCTGTCCACGGTCACGCTGCTGGTCACCAGCGCCGTCGTCGTCACCGCCATCTTCGGCCAGAACATCCACATCGCGCTATTCAGGACCACCGACCTCAACGTCTTCTGGGAGGCCGTCGGCGGCACGATAGCCGGCGCGGCCACGCTTTTCGTTGTCGCGATGGTCTACTACTGGAAGAACGGGATACTGCGGTGACCGGCTCTGTTCTTCTCCAGAGTGAGCTGCCCGGCGTGCTGTGTTCTTGTGATGATCGTGTAGACCTTGCTGTGCTGAATGTTGTGAACTTGTGATGATCGTGTAGACATTGCTGTGATTTGGCAGAACTACGTCGGATAAATGTTTCTATGAAATCTCAACATATGAACGAGAAATCTTGGGCAAGCGTCTCTTTGTTTGAGGAATGAGTTCTTACTTTTTATTTCGTTTGCGGAATAAAATAAGTTCAAAAACTAATTACGTGACACATGCGTATCATATCGAATCTTTGGACACATGCGTGAACCTTTAAATATAGGTAAAAAAAACTAATTACGTAATTTGGTTGTAAGCGAGATGAATCGAATTTTTTTTTTTTTTTTTTTTTTTTTTTTTTTTGATGAGGAAAAGTTTCATTGATACTAAAACAAGTTACATCCTCTGATTATAAAAGTAAACCAAACTACTCCACCTAACAATAACCGACAAGTTCTAATGATTGACACTACAGTAACCCACTGCATCTGATTCTAGCTCCCACGGACGCTAGCTGCACGTCTGTACTCCCTCCCTCCATCCAAAAAAAAATCATTCTAGCTTTTCAAAAAGTCAACAATATTCACCTTTAACCAAATATATATAACAAAATATTAATATTTATGACACAAAATTGGTATTATTGATAAATCTTTGAATATACTTTCATAATAAACTTATTTGGAGATACAAATGTTACACATATTTTCTTCAAAAGTCAAAGTTAATAAAGTTTGACCAACACGAATTCCACGGCGACTCTGTTTAGCTGAAGACAATTAATACACACGGTCTATTTCTCTATCAAGCTCGTTTGAATGAATTAGGACTAGTGATTAGCTAACTAATAGTTTAGTGACTAGTAATTAGTTCAGTTTTGTTTGGATCCAACAACCAACAGGTACTACTATAGATTAGAACAAGTTGTTAGTCCTAAATAGTTGGGTCGTATAAACTAGTGAACTAACGAACTAGCTAATTAATCTTGTCAAAAAAAACGAACTAGCTAAGACTTAGACTAGTTGTTAGTTCACCTTTTGATTCTCCACGACTAAACTTTAGTCAGCTAGTTGTTAGTCCATGGAATCTAAACAGGTCCACTCCTGTGCTTTGCATATCCACGGGTCTTTGACATAGTTTAGTTGAAAGTCTCTCATGTGTTCATATTATTACAAAATACTTATATAGTTCTGTTTTCTTTCATCCTTAGTGATCGATGTTTAGTTATCAAATACTTTATATAATTTTATTCCCATGAAAATTTTCTCTTTCACATCTTCTCTACTTATGTGTTTGACATGTGCTCAGTTCTCTTAGCTTGTGTTTGACCCTGTTTTAAAATAGCGCGCTAAGGAAAATAGCGGGAGCACTCCGAAAAACTCTATAGCTGCGCTATTAGCTATTATTTGGCTCTATAGCGTGCTAAACATCATCGCGACAACTGCTATTTGCCGCTATTATCGCGCTATTTGCCGCTATTAGCGCGCTATTTGTTATAAATCAACACTCCCATAATATTCTACATATAAATATATATACAATGATTTGCATGATTGGCATACAACACACATGTATACGATATTAAAAAATACCAAAAATATTAGGGTGGGGTTTCCCTTCCTGACTCGGTCAAAAAAAAAAAAAAACACACATGTATACGTTGAGTTAGATTCTTTTTAGAAAAGATTATATAGCGGTGTTTTAGGATATTTTATTTGATGGTAGACCTAGGTTTTTATATACAAATTTAGGAGTTAATTTATGACATTTCAAGAGGAAAAGACCAATTACTCCCAAGTTCTCCTATTATATCCGAATAACCCAATAAATTAACATTTCATTCAACTTACTCCCTGAATTATTTTTATTGATCCAATTTACCCCGTAACAATAATTTTTTTCTATTTCTTTATGTATGAAGTTTAAATTTGTGTAGCAATATCGGACATCATACTATGTGAAAGTACATTGCAAATTTTCGTCATTTCATTTCACACATTTGTGTATGTTATGATCATTGATGTCATAACCTATTAAAGGATAAAGAAGGTTACAATGCTTTTTAAAAATAATTTGTTATGTCTGTTTTTACCCAAAAAGTTTACACTTGAAACTTAACTTGTATATTGAGAAACATTAAAGAAATCTTGTTAAGATGTAAATTGAAATAATTGGAAGAGTAAATCGATCCATACACTAATTTGAGGTTTGCTAGATAAAGGTCAAACTTGGGTGGGTAATTTATACTCCCTCCAGTTTGGTATTAGAAGTCGTTTAGAACAGCGACACGGTCTCCAAAACACAACTTTGACCTCTTGTTATTATAAAAATATTTACGAAAATATGATATATGTATACTTTTATCAAAACATTTTTAAAGACAAATCCACTCATATAATTTTCACATTTATAAAGTCAACAACTTAAAAGTTATTGATGATTTATATTTCCAATGTTTGACTCAAACCTTGTCCAAAACGACTTCTAATACCAAACCGGAGGGAGTACAAAATTCTTTTTTATAATAGAAGTAGAGGTTGAAATACATGTTTAAAGGTTTACTTTAGGTAATTTCTTCATTCTGTAATGGCATACAAAGAAAAAAATAGATAAAGATATACACCCTCCATCCCAATTTGTAAGTCGTTTGACTTTTTTTTTGACAATAAGTTTAACCACTCATTTTATTCAAAAATTTGAGCAAAATATCACTTCTTTTGCCGTGGCTTTCTTTATTAATAAAAGTTCTTAAAGAATGACTTAAATTTGACTATGTTTGCGCAAATTTTTTGAATAGTACGAATGGTCAAACTTCGAGCCAAAAACAAACCAAACGACTTACAATTTGAGATGGATATAGCATGGTACTTTAAAATTTTAATATACTCTTCGTAAATATGGGTAATAATTTAGGAACATATAATATATTTTTTGATAACAAAACATATAATATATTTAATGAAGTCTAATGAATTTCTAATGGTAGGATGGTTCTAATTTTTATGTAAACATTTTGAAATTTATACATGTTTCCTTTATGCCATGTTTGCATTGGTAGAGCTCCATGCATGCTGCAACGGCCCTTTCATTTTTTTTATTTATTTTCTCTACAACATAAAAGAGTAAAAGTAAGAGTTGATTTGGTGTGGTAAATTTTTTCAGGTCACCTTTCAACGTCCGTGCGAAACCATCGACTTCCCCAGCCTCATCCCGCCCCCTGCGAATCTGCGATGTAAAGTCCCCGACAGCACGCCTCCCACTCCCAAAAATCACGCCTCTAGCGCCGCCCGCGGACCACTCCCTCGGTAACAAATCGCGCTCAGCGCCCCTCCGTGATTTGCTGCATCTCTCGGCAACCTGTAAAAAGGAAGCGAGCGTTCTCCACTCCCAGATTGCAGTAGCGGAGCCGCGACCCTCGCCGTTCCACTCTGGCTCGACAATCGCCGACGGACTCCGTCGCATGCAACCGCCCCTCGCTCTCTTGCCGGAGCCGTAACCGCCGCCGTCGCCGTTCCACCCCGCGCTCGACCCTCGCCGCGTACTCCGAGACGCCTCCCACGTCCGACCGCACTCGCTCTCTTGCCGGAGCCGCCGCCGTCGCCGTCCCACCCCCGCTCGACCCTCACCACGGACCCCGACGCCTCGCCGTGCCACCACCACTCGACCGTTGCCGCGGACTCCGACGCCTCCCACAGCACGCGTGGCTCCGCGGCAGAAGCAGATCGGTGTCCCTGCGCCAGCGCCCCCGCCTCGCTTCGACGTGCACCACAACACCCGTTGGTCTGGCTCCAGCCAAATCAGGAGATCCGAAGGTAGTCACGAACGGAGCATGTGGAAGGGTGAAGTCGATCCGGGCGGCCGCCATCTCCGACTCAAAGCTAAGCAAGCGAACCAGGGGCTTGGGTTTGACGAGTGGAGACGTATGTTCCAGCCCTCCACGACCTCACGCTCGCCCGGTAAGACTCGAAAACTATGCGTGTGTTGAATTGTGTGACTGCTTCCAATTAATTTGCTGTGTGTTGTCATTCGAAGCCTTAGTTTGTGCTATGCAAATGGATTGTTTAACTATGCAAACAAGACGAACAAGCTGTTGTTGCAGAAAAATAAAAGATGGCTTCTCTGAACTGAAAAGGATTGCTGAGAACAAGAGTGAAAAAAGACACTAGCAGATGTTTTAGTAAATTTGGTTGTGCAAAATTAAACCGAATCCATATTAAAAAATTTCAAAGTAACCTTAGAGAATTCTAAGGCCACGTTCATGTTCAATTATAGCACCTATCCAACAAGCAAATTGTTAACCATGCTATCACTGTCAGTTTTTGGTTCACCAAAGAAATGTGCTATCTGGTTCATAGCTGTAAGTGACCTTCTATGCACCAAAGACCTTGTGTGACTCTTATTAAAAAGTAAAAATGAGTGCTGATATTATCAAAGACAAATTGCTTGTGCCGATCGTTTATGCAGGAAAAAAATTGCTTGGGCGAACAGTAACCATGCAAAGATAGCCGAAATTTTCAGTGTGTGTGTGTGTGTGTGTGTCAGGTACTCAGATTTATTTGATGCTTTTGACAAAAGGACACAAATTCACTTACTTTCTTGTAGTGTTTGGTTGAAATCATTAAATATTGAATTGTTGATTTGATAGAAATTCAGTACAAAATTTTCATAGAAGTTAGAAGTTTCATATCTGTTTTTCTTGAACTATTGTATTTACGTTTTCATGCAAGTTAGTGTTATAATATTAAATGAGGTGAGTGGAATAATTTCTTTGAAAACATGGTGGCTCGATCGCTGCCCTGGCTCCATTGTGTGCTCGGCGGCGGACAAGCAGCCCATGACCCCAATCCTTTAGTAGATCTGCGCTTGCGGTTGTATGTGATTTTATCTGCTTTGCTCTAAACAGTTTTGAAGCTTTTATTTTGTATGATATGTGTTAAAAAAGTAGACCTTTAGTCAATCATGTAATGCTTAGCAGTTTCTTCTTCAAAGCAAAGGAATTACTCTGCACTGAATATGTTTACCAATAGCAGTTTGATATGGTAGGTTGTTCAGTCAAGAGAAAAATGCAGGTATTCATAGTTGCAATATCTAGGAAGTTTGAATGTTTAGTTATTGATGTCCCTGTGGCAGGAACAACTACAATATCTAGCAAGTTTGAATATTTTATCTAAATGCTATTTTATTTCTGAATGCAGTTCTATATATGGTCACAGGATAGTTATAGAGCATTCAAGTCTAAAAAGCAATTATGTAATGCAATAGAGAACCTGAATATTTCAGATTCAAGGCCAACTGAAACTGCGCTGCATAACATTGCACAGCTAGCAGGATCTAAGAATTTGAATATCAGTAGTTAGTTCCAAATTTAGTTGTCTGTACCTAAATATGCCTGACTGCCATATTTTGTATCTTAATTCATGGAAGTTTATGCCATATCAATAGTTGGTCCTTTCCCAACAGCAGTAACTAACCTGTTGGATCTAGGAAGATTGTAAGAAGCTTTTTCTTTTCAGTCCTGTTTTATTAATAAGCTCGATCTTAGCATCTAGGAGCAAGAAAAAGTGCATCCAGGAGTAACATAAATTGTACCCTGTAGCATTGAGTTTTATTGAAATCAGTAACGTCTTGATTTCTTTTCTACTACAAATTCTAATTGACTAAAAGAAATCAATGTGGATTAGTTTTTCTAATTGAGTTTTCACCTGATTTTTCTAGCTGCCGAGGGCTCCGCTGCTGCACCAGCCTCTTCTCCCCATGGCTGCTCCCGTCTCCGTACTAAGGTCCGTTTTCACCTCTTCTTCTTTAGTCTAGGCCGTCAGAGAGGTGGTCTTTTGTCGCGTGGCTGAGCCGCGAGTCGTTGCCAGTCCATGGGGTTTTGGGTTCTTGGAATTTGGAATGTCACTCGATTGAGCCTGAGATTGCATCTCAGTTAGACCTCCATCTGATTCTCTGCCATGGTGTGTTGAGTGTCTGCGTACACTACGTACAGCACTATGCGTACAGAACTGTGCCATCAGATCTCGTTGTAGAGAATTGTTAATAGTTCTGGTCATGTAAACCACAACTGATTGTACAACGTCTGACAATAGGCAAATAATTAAGAGATTAAGTTGCCCTGATTTCATATTGGACATTGATTTGATGCCCCTTTGAATAGCAGGGGAATGCACTTTGTTTCGAAGCTGCTGGATTAAATAATATTCCTAAAATTGATGTTCCTTTGAATAGCATCATGTTACCTTTGATAGCAGGCTGCTGCCATTTGTTTCTGAAGCTAACCAGCCATCAACTTGATCATTTGGCTGCCGCTCACTGCTTGCCTGCTGATGGACAGATGCTGCTGCTACTGGCCTACCCCTTTGAATACCGATACTCTATGTTTCGATCATCCATTGTTAGTGATGCTTTTTTCTGAACCAGGGTATAGTGCATCATGTTTATATGGTTTTGCAATCATGTACTGCTTTTCACAAGCATAAATAATTTTTATCGCTTATCTATCATAAGATATATCGATTTCTCGGCTTTTATCTGCTTGGTATGCCATATTCAGTGCGAGATCAATCTGATCCAGAGTTGCGGTGGAACCTTGTGCATTGCATAATTCTGTTCTGCAAAAAGTGTATTATGACTCACAATATTTGACCTGCGGTAATTGTTTGCTAACTTTTGATAAACTATTCTATGTTTGTTTTCAGGGAAGGATTGTGATCTATCCAAGAAATTTTTGAGGTAAACTATCAATCTATTTTCTTGATTTACATCGATCTTTAGAGCATCTGTGGAATAAGCAGGTGTACACTGGAAGTAGTTCTTTTCCTTTTAGTCACTGCGTTCTGTTGTTGCTGTTTCTTTCAGCACCAAGGACCCTGGGCAGCAGCCATTCGGGTTCAGTGATCGATTCAAAGGTACTCATGTCATAGATCATCAGAAATTGTAGAGACCTAACAACTTTGCCTGTTAGTTAGCTTCATGTGCAGTACTTACTTTTCGATTGAATGAATTTATTTATGTTCCATTGTCCTACATTGCTTCTCAATTGTCCATATATTAAATTAAATTTGATCTAGGACAGTTTGAAGCTTCAGTATCACAATATACATATGGAGTGCTCTTTACTAATAGAGTAATAGATATAATCAATGATTACTATCAGCTTTTTTAATCGTCCTCATGATTTAATGCAAGAAGTCTTGTGCTAGCTGATTACATGCATAATTGACAGGTAGTGTTGATGGACACACGTGGGCCAACCGTGATCGGGTACCTTTTGGGGACCTTACAAATAGATTTCATGGTAGGTGCTCGTTGGTAATATGTCTGCATGTCCGCACCGACGCGTTGTGCCATCGAGTGTGGATTATTCACAATTTCTTGTCTTTTAACTTGCAGATGAGGATATAACAAATGAGAGAGACGAAAATAGTGATTGGCTCCATAGGCAATCAACCTACATAAATAGCTCGGAAGAATTATCAGGTTACTAAGTCTACTGATACATTTAATGTTTAATCATCGCCTCAGATTCTGTGTCTGTTAAAGTGTTGATTAAAGCATGTGTCGATTACGTGTCGTTCGATGATATATAGGTTCTGGAGATGCACAAAAAGCACGTAGGCGTGAACGTGATAGAGCAAGAAAAGCTGCAATGAGCACTGAACAAAGGGCACTATTAAATAGAAGACAACGCGAATTGTATGCGGCGTCAAAAAAGGCCGCAAAAAGGGTACAAATGAATCCAAATGAGACCATTCAGTCAATAGGTATGGTAGTACTATTGATTTCTCTACAACAGAAAATATTTTGAGACTGTTTGATACTTAATATATGATATGACTTGGTTTTTAGATGGTGAAGTCGCTTTACCCATTGGAGTTCCTGGTGATACTAATAATGACAGTTTAACTGATATGGATATCGACAATGTCCATGAAACGGGTACAATTTAATTATGTTGAGATTTCATTTTTAATTAGAAAAGTTGTTTGAACACCAACATAGTTGACTTTGTTATATCAAATTCGAATTGCATGTCTTTATTATTGTATCAAATTATATCGTGTGTCCACAAGAGGAATGTTTTTATTATTACTATATAATTCGATATAATTTGAATTATCGTGTGTCCATCTTTGATTAGTTTAAATTGTACTTTATGTATATACATAGGTACTGTAAATGCATCCAGTTCTATTGACACACCTGCCATGCGTGTAAAAGACCGTAAGCGTGAGCTAGAAAGAGCACGACGGGCTGCAATGTCTCCCTGAAACAAGAGAACAAATGAACAAGAGACGGCGTGAGTTGTATGCGGCAAAAAAATGTGACCAACAATGTCGCAAGAATGATAGAAATGACTCAAGAAGAGAAGAGGTTGAAACGAAAGGAGATCAACAAAAAATTACAATACATCCGTGAGAAAACACCGAGCCAACACCTTGCATCCGGACTCGACGCCATGGAGAGCCCTCACTGCAATCCTAAACCTATTTTCTCTTCTCCACCTCAAACTCCTAAAGCGACTTCACTTAATATGGAGATACCTGAATTTGGTGGCACGCCTGTTTACATCTCGCCGGGGTTGTAGTTGAAGATTCGGAAGTTGAGACCCCGAATTTGATGCGGCACATACCATACATAGGCATCGAAAGTAACCAATGGAGAGAGAAATGCCCTTATGTCCCGGTCGTAATAAGGCTTTTGAAGCAAACGCTGCAGAAAGGAAAAGTTGTGATGCGAAGGACCATACACAATCGAGTGTGGTTTATAACGGTACATATATTATTTATACGTCATCATTTTCAAAACCCTTATTCTATTCCAAAAACTCATAGCATTTGGTTCCCGCAGATGATGTCACACAGGAATCTCGACTTCCACCACATAATAATTGCACAGGCATACAAACACATCCGTCGTAGTTGATGGTACCTCTTCGATGCCTCCACCTAATAATTGCAAAGGCACACAAACATAACTGTCTGTAGTTGATGATGGAGCTCCAACGCCTCCAAATGGTGCACAAGCCGATATGCCAGTCTTGCCAGATGATATGGTCGAGGATGGTATTTTCTTTATTAAATTTATCCAATTTTGTTTACTTTATTTGTTAGTTTCGTGAGTCATGCATATATGTGTTTGTGTTGTGCCACAGACTATGATGCGGATGTCGTATTTGAGGAAGACATTGATGAGGATGAGGCTTTCTTTTTTCGCGGACAAGGTACAACGTTTAATAAACAAACATTCTCTCACAAACTTTCTATGCACGTGTAACACATCAATATTTTGGCAGAATATGATGAGGATGGAGATGAAGTCGAGCACAATGACGACATGGATGACCAAGAGAATAGTGAACTTGATGTCCCGGATCCATACGACAGGGTTTATGCTAATCTCCCATCGAGTCACACATGCTAAAGCCCGGCGCCAAACTGCACGCCTTTGCGATGCAAAGAAAATCGAGGGTGAACCACCGGTTTTTCTGGCTGTCGGGGTGGAAAAATAAGTCTTTTAACTCCCGATACACCACCAGAGCTCATGAGGTTGTGGTCAAGCTCAGACGCTGATGCTAGGCACTTTCGTGCAAACATTAGATATTTCAATGGCCACTTCTCTTTCACTTCTCTGTACTGCCACCTAGATCGTGTGACCACAAACATGAGAACCTGCAGTATCTACACATTCCGTGCCCATGGCCAAATTTACCATAACGTACGATCATTTGGTAAAGAGGATGGTGTTGAAAAGAGACACCTTGAGCTTTATTTTTACGATGACGATCCGTCCCTCGAGCATCGGATGAGCAAGTGTCGTAAGCGGTCTTGTGAAAAAAGATAGAGAGGTTATTGAGCAATTGGTTAGTATTCTTAATGGGAATCCCTACTCGGGGAACTAAGGCGTATGGGACACGCGTTGAGAACGTCGAGGATTATCGTATCGAGTTGAACCTTGACCAGCGGCTTGACCAGAGAACATATAACGTGCCTATCGCAAAAGAGGTGGCCGCCGTCTGGGTTGAGGGGAGTGAGCGTCTAGGCCAATTCCAGCATAGTGTTGTCCTGCAAGGGAAGGACCGGTCTATACATGGCATCCGCTCTTATATGGTGTGCTATGACCCGCTTTCATACCCGCTTTTTGCCCCGAAGGGTGAGCTCGGGTGGCACAATTGTATTCCAAAAGTGAATGTTACTATGGATCAAGTTGAGAGAGCTCGAGAGATCCGCAAAAGGCGTGCTGAGAAAGATGGTGCGACTGATGGCGATGACGATGGAGGTACCTTGAATCCTTTTCATTAATTCAATTCAATATAAACTTAGTTATGTTAACCCGAAATACTAACTTGACCATTGTCTCCATGTAGAACCTGTTGGAAATGTATGTGTATCCGTCTTGGCGCCGACTACTACATCGCTACAAGTTCGGATGCGGCGAGGATATTTAATCCAATACTCTATGGCGGCCGACTTTTCCAAAGAGTTCTTTGTCGACACGTACATCAAGATTGAGAGCTCGCGTTTGGACTACATACGGAACAATCAGGACTCTTTGAGAGCTGACCTATATCAAGGCACGGTGGGCGGCATGCATGCGGGTGAAGGAAGTGCTGAGAATGTCGGAAGGCGTACTGTGTTGTCTTCTTCATTCATTGGAGGACCCCGTGATATGAGGCGCCGGTACATGGATGCAATGGCTCTTGTGCGAAAGTATGGTAAACCTGATATCTTCCTCACGATGACGTGCAACCCTAAGCTGGGGACGAGATCAAGAATGAACTTTATCCGGGCCGGACACCACAGGGACCGTCCAGATCTCGTCACACGAGTCTTTAGATGCAATGAAGAAAATGTTGATGGAGAAAGACATTCTTGGGAAGGTGAAGGCCTACGTATATGTAGTTGAGTTCCAAAAGAGGGGTTTGCCGCATGCACACTGGTTACTAATAATGGAACGGAAGTACAAGCTCACATGTCCCGGCGGTATGACATGATTATCGGTCTTGAGAGCTACCAAACAAGAAGAAATACCCGAGCTCTACAAGATGGTAACAAAGCATATGATGCACGGTCCACGTGGGACGCTTTAATCCATACCGGCCCGTGCACGGTGGCTAAAGGTGAGTGCAAGAACCGTTACCCGCGAGCATTCTGTGAGTCAACGTCACAAGGAAAGGATTCATACCCCATTTATCAACGACGCAATGACGGGCGTACGGAAAAAGTACGAGGCCATTTATTGGACAATCAGTGGGTCGTTCCTTACAACCCTGTCCTGTTGCGTACCTTCAATTGCCATATAAATGTTGAAGCATGTGGGAGCCTCAAATCAGTAAAGTACATCTTCAAGTACATATACAAGGGACATGATTGGGCATCGGTGGTGATGAGGGAGGCTGACAAAGCTGATAAGCAGGGAGACGTTGATGAGATCAAGCAATATAGAGAGGCTCGTTGGGTGACACCTCCAGAGGCTCTATGGAGGATATATGGCTTTGACTTGAGCAAGAACTATCCACCAGTACAGCAGCTGCAGCTTCATTTGCCAGGCATGCACATGGTGTCATTTCATAAAAAGGACAAGGTTGAAAGGATTGTTAATAAGCCGGTATGAGAAGATTCAATGTTGATTTGCGTATTTTAATTATAACAGGCAGCATGAGGCATCCCGTGGAATCTTGTATCGGGACTTCCCAGAGCATTTCACTTGGCAGTCTGATGGTAAATTCTGGCAGTCTAGAAAGAACTCAGTTTTCCAAGTTGGTAGAGTCATATCGGCTCATCCTGCAGAGGGAGAACGTTACTTTCTCCGTGTCCTCTTAAACAATGTTGCTGGTGCTACCTCATACGAACACCTAAGGACTGTTGATGGAGAGTTGCTACCTTCATTCCGTGAAGCTGCACAAAGGAGGGGTCTAATTGAAGAGGATAATACACTGGATGAGTGTCTAACTGAAGCTACTTTATTCGAGATGCCTTCTTCTCTACGAAGGCTATTTGCAACAATATTAGTATTCTGCGAGCCACATGATGTGTTTGGTTTGTGGGAAAAGCACTACGATGCAATGTCAGAGGACTACAACCGTAATAATCCATCCCCGGATCTTGTGCAACAAATGGTTTTGATAGATATTAGAAATATGGTGGTGTCTATGGGGAAGGAGTTTGATGAATTGCCTCTTCCAAAAATTTATGACACATATGACAATGCCGGTACCGTATTGATCAAGAGATACTTGAGGAGAGCAGAGTCGATTTGGATCCCAAAGATGAGCTATTGTGCGACTCACTCAACATCGAGCAAAGGTCCGCCTACGATGAGATAATGGCAGCCGTCCATAGCAAAAAAGGCGGGATGTTCTTTGTGGATGGACCTGGCGGTACCGAAAGACCTTTTTGTATGTGGGGGGCACTTATCGGAAAACTACGTAGCCAAGACAAGATTGTCGTGGCTACAAAGAATATCCGGAGTCGCAAAGATCCATATTGCCGGGTGGGAGGATGAGCCACTCGCGTTTCAAGTTACCTCTCAATGCTACAGATGGCGATGGATGCAAATTCACAAAACAGATGGTACCTCCAAGTTGCTACGGCAAGCAGCTCTCATAATATGGGACGAGGCATCTATGACAAGGAGGCAAAACGTGGAAGCACTAGATAAGAGCCTACGAGATACAATGAGCGGTCCGGACCTTCGTTTGGTGGGAAGGCGGTTGTCTTTGGCGGGGATTTGGACAGGTCCTCCCTGTTGTGCGTAAAGGATCCGGGGCTCAAATAGTCGGAGCTTCTCTACGAAGCTCTCATCTTTGGGAATCCATGCGCCACCTAAAGCTCGTCCGCAACATGAGGGCTCGAGTGACCCGTGGTTTGCAAATTATCAAGGCGCAATGGTAATGGAACGGAAGAGGTTTATGGAGATGACAATGTACGGATTCGGGCGAGATCTCGTGTCCCATACTCTGGAGATGCCGAGAAGGATCTTCGTACATTGATCGACATCATCTTTCCAGATCTAAATGCAAACATGGCGAATAAAGATTACATCACCACGGGAGCGATTTTATCTACGCCAGAACGACCGGGTGGACATGATCAATATGAAAATGATTGATATGTTCCGTGGTGGCGAGATGGTGTATCATAGTTTTGACTCTGGCGTAGATGATCCACATAACTACTATCCAGTAGAGTTCCTTGATCCTCGAACCCCAACGGCTTGCCTCCACACGCCCCCGAAGCTCAAGCTCGGGTGTCATGTGATCTTGCTTCGTAATATTGATCCCGCCAATGGGTTGTGCAATGGTACAAGGCTGCCGGGTGCGGGGGTTCTCAAAAAATACAATCGACGCTGAAATCGTGGTGGGGCGGCATCTTTGGGAAGCGGGTATTCCTTCCTCGAATACCCCTCGTGCCCATCCGATGAGATGTTCCCGCTCGAGTTTAAGAGGAAGCAGTTTCCTATCGGGTTGAGCTTTGCCATGACGGTCAACAAGTCATGGGGCCAAACGGTCCTGAACGTGGGTGTGTATCTACCCGCACCAGTGTTCTCTCACGGTCAGTTGTATGTTGCGATGTCTAGAGCCACGTCAAGAGAGAATATCAAGATCCTCGCACTCCCGCCTGATGCGGACGCGCGGGAGGAAGAGGCCAACAAGTTGAAGAAGAAAAATACTAGAAAGAATGGCGTCGGAAAAAATAAAAAGAATGCACCAAGTAAAAAAGGTAAGGATAAAAAGACGCCAACAATTGATGGAATTTTCACGAAGAATATTGTATGGAAGGAGGTTCTAACACAATAGGCGAGGTAATAGAAGACTACTAACACTTACAATGTAATTTTAATTCAATTATATTGTACAAATATTATTTAACTAACGCCATATTTGTCGATGTTCCTAGGTACTTATAAATGGTTTGTCAGACTCTACACGGAGGTGTTATATGCACAATACATGAATGTAAAATCATATGTACATATTATATTCTCAGTCTGTATATGCAGCTTCATTGTGTTACTTTAAGTAAAACTTACCTTGGTTAAATTACAGAAAAGTCTATAAAATAGAGTTTACAAACCCATGAAATCCATGTTTGATTGTGTTACTTTCATAAAACTTGTTTGAATTAAATGTCACTTCAATATCATTGTTTAATTTTATAGTATTGCTATTTTATCGTGCGATCTATGTTTTTTATATAAAATTTAGTTATCCCAAGAAGAACGCACGGACATTTAACTAGTTTCTCTCAAAGAAATAAATTAGGATCAATGAAGTCACTATTTGTATTTATAATGCATGGTGGCCTCGCCTCGCCTCGCCCCCGTATGGCTACTCCCCTGCGTGCTGCCGCCTCCGGCAAGCCACGCCACGGGGCAGGGGACACGACGCGCCTAAAAGTCAACCTTCGCCGCGGGCACACGCCGGGCCGGATGCCACCCGCGCAAGGGAGAGACCACCATGGCCATGGCCACGACACCGCGACGGAGGCTCGCGGCGACGCCGACGGGCGCCGCGGCGGGGAGTGGGCGGCGGTGTCGGCCTCGGGCGAGTGGCGGACGGAGGCCATCGGGAAGCACCAGCTTGTGCGGCGGACGGGGCTGTCGCTGCGCGACCTCCGTGCGATGGACCCGGCGCTGTCGTACCCGCCGGCCAGCGTCATGGCCCGGGACCGCGCCGTCGTCGTCAACCTGGAGCGCGTCCGGGCCGTCATCACCGCGTCCGTGGTCCTCGTCCCCGGGCCGCGTGACCCCTCCGTCGCGCAACTCGTCGCCGAGCTCAGCGCGCGTCTCGCCACCTCCTCGCCCGCGACGCCGCGTGCGGTCTCACCGCCGAGCGCCGGCAAGGTGCTTCCGTTCGAGTTCAGGGCGCTGGAGGTGTGCCTCGAGTACGCGTGCAAGTCACTTGAACATGAGGTCCATATCTCCAACCATCTGCTGGCTTAATTTTCGCAGTCGAAGCAGTGCTGAATTGGCTATGAACAGCGTAGACCTTTAACCTGTTCACTGAAATCATCTTGGCTTTCTATATTTCATCAGACATCCATGCTCGAGAAAGTGGCATACCCAGCGTCAGATGCACTCACCTCAAGAATCAGCACTCTCAATCTGGAGCGCGTACGGCAAATAAAGTCCCGATTAGTTGCTATTTCTGGGGGAGTTCATAAGGTAATATAATCACTGCCGGACGATGACGACGATTATGCTATGCTATATGAATTACCACCAGGTCTACTTATGATTTGATTACCACCAGGTCAGGGATGAACTCGAGCATCTGCTCGACGACGATGCTGACATGGCAGCGATGCACTTATCGGTGAAGGCCGCGTTCCAAGCAGCTACTCAGTCGTCGAGACTCGACATGGAGACAGAACTCGTCGAAATCCATGAAGAGGGGTACTCAATTCTGAAGTTCTGCCCAGTGAAGACTGAACAGAATCTAGCTTTTCCTTCCACCCACAAAAGTCGTTAGCTTTTCAAATAATCCAAGCTACGACATTGTTTTTCTTGATGAATCGCGCGAGCAGGGATGACGACGAATCAGAAGCAGAGGAGCAAGGATCCATGTCCTTCATGCCGAAGATCGACGAGCTGGAGAGCTTGCTGGAGGCCTACTTCGTGCAGATCGACGGCACCCTGAACAAGCTCTCAACTGTATGCTTGCACGTTCGTTTGATGATCGATCGATGCGTTCTTCACTTCTTCGATCCATCCATGCACTGTTCTGAAGAAAAGTTTCTTTATCCATGGTTCGGGCTGAAACATCTGAAGCTGCGGGAGTACGTGGAGGACACGGAGGACTACATCAACATCATGCTGGACGACAAGCAGAACCAGCTGCTGCAGATGGGGGTGGTGCTGTCCACGGCCACGCTGGTGATCACCAGCGCCATCGCCGTCACCGGCATCTTGGCCATAAATATCCACCTCGCGCTCTACAGGATCACCGACCTCAACGTCTTCTGGTATGCCACCGCCGGCACGATCGCCGGCGCGGCCATGCTGTTCGTCGTCGCCATGGTCTACTACTGGAAGAACGGGATACTGCGGTGACCGGCTCTGCTCTTCTTCAGCGTGAGCCGCCCGGCATGCTGTGTTCATGCTGCTGGCTTCTCGCTGCGTGCGAGGTGTTTAATTTGTGCAGATAAGTTGAGTTCTGGAGATGACTATAATGCAAGAATGTGTGCGCCTTAATCGGCGTGTGATAAGCGAGTTGAACGTGCTGAATGTTGTGAACTTGTGATGATCGAGTAGACATTGCTGTGCCACAGCACAATAACGTCCGATAGACCTCTCTCTTACTTACCACCGTATGAAAACTTGGACAAGCGTCACTTTGTTTGAGGAATGAGTTCTTAATTTTTTGTTTCGTATATATGCGGAATAAACTGACCTCTCTCTCTTACTTACCCGTCACTATATTTCACACATTTTTGTATGTTATGGTATTAATTTATCATTTGATGTCATAACCTATTAAAGGATAAATTATGATGCGTTTTAAAATAATTTATGTTTGCTTTTAGCAAAAAAATTTACACTTGAAACTCAACTTGTATACCGAGAAACATTAAAGAAATCTTGTTAAGATGAAAATTGAAATAATTGGAAGAGTAAATCGATCCATACACTAGTTTAAGGGTTTGATAGATATAGGTTTTTTTTTTTTTTTTGAATGCGTCCACTTCGGACGTGCTTCGTTAAGGGAAAGTAGAGTCATAATACATCCCCTATATCTTATAGGCGAGGTGCCGTCGAACTAGGGGGCGCACACTAACATAAGTCGCTGGTTTTAACGGCGTAGCTGGACTATTGTACTAAAGAGGAAATAATTGCGCTACTAAATAGAGAGGTGCCAGACGACTAAGCAGGCTATCCAACGGCCATCAGCAGCGGCGCCAAGTACCCTGTACCCGCCGCGCACCACTCCCTCCGCATGTGTCCTAATCATCTGCAGTAGCTGCACCGGCATAGTTGTGATGCCGCCGAAGGTTTCGCCGGGTTGCGCTCCTTCCACACCTCCCAGTGGTGAGAAGAACAAGAGAGTCAAAACCCTTCGGTATGGCTGCGGCACCTCCGCGGCGGCCGCGTAGCCACCAGTCCACTAGCATGTCTCCCGGCTGTGGGCAAACCCCCCCGCAACCCGCAATACGAAGTAGGGGAAACTACTCCCTCGTTGAACATGCAAGACAAGAGAAGGTGGTCCTGGTCTCATCCTCTTGGGAGCATAGGACGTACTGAGACGAGTTGAAGTTCAGATCTCATCCTCCGCTCCGCCGCCCAAAGCCGCTGTGGATGGCGAGCCAAAAAGAACACCTTGACCTTCGGGCGGTGCCTCGGTGCGCCACGCTTCTTGGCCCCTAGTAGCCGGGAGGAGCCAAGGAAGAACGCCCCTTTGTAAGCCGAGGAGCCGGAGTACTCGCCCGAGGCCGCCCATTTCCAAACGAACCTGTCGGCGCCCCCGCTAGAGTTTACCCCCTAGAAGCTTGCCTTTCTAGCTCTAAGACACTCGTAGACCACCGCCCCCGTGTTCGCTCCCTCCGGCGACGCCATGCGCCCGGCTGCCCCCGCTAGTGCCTCCCGTGACGGTGCGTTGCGCCTCCTCACTCCAACGACCGGGGAAGAGATTCGGGCGCCGCCGAAGAGATGGGCCCGTCCAGGAAGCCGTGAATTGCCTAGAACCGGGCTGCCAAACCGCCCCCGATCACCACCACCACAAAAGCCCGAACATGGCGCCGGAGGCCCACACGCGGTGCGGTATAGGCAAGCAGGTCGCAAGCCTGCCAAAGCCTGGTTTGTCCAATCCGCGCCACCGCGGTTTAGAGTTTAACCCCAACACCTTGAGATCGGGCGGCCAAGTCCACCGCAAGGCTTGGGCGAGCAAACAATTGGCCATGCCACCTTGCACCGACCGCCATCGATGCGCTCCCCCCCAAATGAAGCCACGCCGCCGCTTGTCGACCTCCCCCGACGCCCGGGCAAAGAGGGAGCGGCCAGATGGAAATGTGATGCGGGATGGCCGAGATCGTGAGACGTGCTAGCGCCGTCCTTCCCGCCGTGGTCGGCAATCCCGCCTTCCACGTGGGAAGCCCCGCCGCCACCGTCGACTAGGGGTCGCTCATCCGCGGGCGGGCGGGTGAGACGATAGAGGAGCCCGGTAGGTGGCTGGGAAGGAGCCCCGGGCGCATGGAAACACCTCCTGCGTCGCCGCAAGTAGCTCGTCGGTGCAATCGGATCGGGGTAAGAGAGCACTTGTCGATGTTGGTGGAGAGTCCTAAGGCCCCCGCGAAAGCCTCCAAGATGCCCTTGATGCACACAAGATCGACGCAGCGGGCGCGAAAATGACAAGGGTCGGGCGTACAGAAACCACGGCTCGGAACCCACCGGCCGCCCCGGCAGTGAGTGAGTTGGCCGCGACGATTTGCTTCCGGATCAGCTCATTGAGTACCTCCATCACAATCACGAATGAAGGGTGACAGCAGGTCACCCCCGGTGAAGCCCTCGCGTGGAAGATCCTCCGGCCCAGCCGGCCATTAAGTAGGACCTCGTGGTGGCCGTGGCGAGCATGTAAGAGATTCGGCCACGCCAAATAAGAGGGAAGTCGAGATGCTCCATGACCTCCAGCAAGAAGGGCCATGACATGGAGTCAAAGGCCTTTTGCGAGGTCAACCTTGAGCAAGAAGGAGGGTACATTCTTCGCATGGAGCCACTTGCAGATCTTCACATAGGTCAAACTTGGGTGGGTAATATACAAATTTCTTTTATAAGAGTAGTAGAGGTCATAGGTAATCAAAATACATGTTTAAAGGATTACTTTAGGTAATCTACTAATAATTTCATAATGGCATACGTACGTAGGATATTTAGATAAAGATATACGTAGGATGTTTCTTTAAAGTTTTAATACAGTCATAAATATGGGTAATTACTTATAAAAAAATAATATATTTAATGTGAGTCTAATAAATTACTAATTGTAGGATGTTTCTAATTTTTATGTAAACCTTTAGAGATTTACATGTTTCATTTAGTGTGCATCAAGAGACTCAGGCCATGTTTTCATTGGTAGAGCTCCATGCATGCGGTTCCGGCCCTTTCATGCATTATAGTGAGAGTATTTCCGTATCAATTAAAATATAAATTACAGAAATAAACTACAATGCGATTTTTTAATTCTAATTAATCTATCATTAACACGTGTTATTATAGGACTTTACTGTCTAACTAGGGATGAAAGTGGTAGGATAATTCTCGTGACCGATCCACTCTGAATCCGAATTTTAAGGATATGGAGAAGTGTTTCTAATATACGTATGGATGCGGATAATCCGATTCCGATTAAGTGGTATTGGCAAAATCCGACGGATATGGATTATCCGATCATTAACCCGGATTATCCGACACTTATAATAAGATAACCGAATATTTTAAGCAGCCTAAACTTGAAAATATTTTAAGTATCTTTATGCTATATATATAGAACGGTAATCCTATGATTGCCTATTTGCCTAACCGATAATTTGTCTTGTGATTTCCTAATTTTCCATTTTAAGCATACACGAAGTCATCCTGTACTTGATCCTGTAGTTGAAGAATCCTCGTTCAGTCGTCCTGTACTTTTATATTTACTTCTTTTATTGTTAAATCTATATTTAGAACTTGTATAAATTTTGTGAGCATATATTATCCGACTAGCTTCTAAAAAGTTCCGCTTTCGCTCGACACCGGTCTGAACCCGTACCATTTTCGACATTCTAAAACATCCGTATTAGCATTGGATCCGCATAATATCGATCCGCTCGAAACCAATTAGAAAAGAAGGATTAGGGCGTGGGAGAGCCATTATCCGCTCCGATCCCATCCATTTTATCCCTATGTCTAACCATAGACTAGCTAGCAGATTAGGCTTAAAAAGATTCTCGTCTTGTAAAATACACGTAAAAAAGCTGTACAATTTATTATTTATTTCATCTACATTTAAAGATTTATATATATGTCAAACATTCGATGGGATAGGTGTAAAGTTTTAGGATATACTCCCTCCGTCCCTAAATACTTTTGTCGTTTTGCGTTTCCCAAGAAACAACTTAAATTAAATCTATATCAAAATGTATTTATAATTATAGTATATAATTAGTACCATTAGAAAGATCTTTGAATCTAGTTTTTTAACAAATTTATTTAAAAAATAAAAATATTGCACGTATTTTCTACAATTCAACTCGAACTTGTGGTACGCGACACCAAAAATGACAAGTAAAGGGACAGAGGGAGTAAAGAACTAGGGCAACTCTCTCAAAATAAATTAGGAGCCAATGAAGTCAAAGATATATGCATGGCCGGCCTCGCCTCGCCGGTCGCCCCCGTATGGCTACTCCCCGCATGCTGCCGTCTCCGGCAAGCCACGCCACGGGGCAGCGGACACGACGTGCGCACAAGTAGAGCTTCGCCGCGGGTACGCCGGTCAAGATGCCACCCGCACCAGGGACAAGGAGAGCCCTCCATGGCCACGACACCGCGACGGAGGCACGCGGCGACGAGCGCCGCGGCGGGGAGTGGGCGGCGGTGTCGGCCTTGGGCGAGTGGCGGTCGGAGGCCATCGGGAAGCACCAGCTGGTGCGGCGGACGGGGCTGTCGGCGCGCGACCTCCGCGTGCTCGACCCGGCGCTGTCGTACCCGTCCAGCGTCATGGGCCGCGACCGCGCCGTCGTCGTCAACCTGGAGCGTGTCCGTGCCGTCATCACCGCGTCCGAGGTGCTGGTCCGGGGCCGCGTGACCCGTCCGTCGCGCCGCTCGTCGCCGAGCTCCGGGCTCGGCTCGCCGCCGCCTCGCCCGCGTCGCCGCGTGCGGTCTCGGTCTGCCTCTGCCTCTGTCTCTCTTGCTTGTCTCACTCCCAATCCGATCAGTTTGGCTTCGTTAGATTGTTTTTGCTGATGTCATCTTTTGGCCGGGTTCAAGGACGGCGAAGCAGGGGAAGGACGAGGGGGCGTCTCGCCGCCGAGCGGCGTCGGCGGCAAGGTGCTGCCGTTTGAGTTCAGGGCGCTGGAGGTGTGCCTCGAGTACGCGTGCAAGTCACTTGAACATGAGGTCCATATCTCCAACCATCTGCTGGTTTTAGTTTTTCGATGCTCTGTGCTGAATTGCGTATAAACATCATATGAACCTATTCACTGGATTTTTTGCTTCCTACGTACTGTGAATTTCATCATCATCAGACATCCATGCTGGAGAAAGAGGCATACCCAGCGTTAGATACACTCACCTCAAGGGTCAGCACTCTCAATCTTGAGCGCGTACGGCAGATAAAGAGCCGATTAGTTACCATTTCTGGGGGAGTTCATAAGGTAATAAGCTACGGGACCATGATTTTGAATGCATTTATTACGAGTTCATAACGAAGGACGCCCTGTACTTGTGATTTGATTACCACCACACCAGGTCAGGGATGAACTCGAGCATCTGCTGGATGACGATGCTGACATGGCGGCGATGCACCTGTCGGAGAAGGCCGCATTCCAAGCAGCTAGTCAGTCGTCGAGATTTGACATCGGGAAAGAAGTCGTCGAAATCGATGAAGAGGGGTACTGAATTATTATGAAGTTCTGATCAGTGAACAAGCTCTCAAGCTTACATTGTTTTTCTTGATGAATCGCGCGCGCAGGGATGACGACGAAACAGAAGCAGAGCAAGGATCCATGGCCTTCATGCCCAAGATCGACGAGCTGGAGAGCTTGCTGGAGGCCTACTTCGTGCAGATCGACGGCACCCTGAACAAGCTCTCAACTGTATGCACGTTCGTTCGATTCTCCTCTCCTCCCCAGACGACCCAGATTGATGATGATCGATGCGTTCTTTTCTTCGATCCATGCACTGTTCTGATGAAACGTTTCTTTATCCATGGTTCGGTTCGGACTGAAACATCTGAAGCTGCGGGAGTACGTGAAGGACACGGAGGACTACATCAACATCATGCTGGACGACAAGCAGAACCAGCTGTTGCAGATGGGGGTGGTGCTGTCCACGGCCACGCTGCTGGTCAGCAGCGCCGTCGTCGTCACCGCCGTCTTCGGCATAAACATCCGCATCGCGCTCTACAGGATCACCGACTTCAACGTCTTCTGGGAGGCCGTCGGCGGCATGCTCGCCGGCGCGGCAACGCTGTTCGTCATTGCCATGGTCTACTACTGGAACAACGGGATACTGCGGTGACCGGCCGTGCGTCCGCCTCCGGTTCTTCGGCGAGATTTGCCCGGTCGGCGTGCTGTGTGTTCTTGCTCCTGGCTTGGCTGGGGCGAGGTGTTTAATTTGTGCAGATAAGTTGAGTTCTGGAGATGAGTATACTGTAAGGATATGTGCTGAATGTTTGTGATGATCGAGTAGACGTTGCTGTGCTGTGGGAGCATAACGTCCGACAGACCTCTCGCTTGCTTACCACACTGTAAAATGTTTCGACGAAACCTGAACATGTCAATGAGGAAACATGGACAAGCGTCTCTTTGTTTGAGGAATGTGTTCTTACTTTTTGTTTCGTTTGCGGATTTTTATCATTGTATTCCACATATTTTTCATCATTGTCTAGTACTGTATTAATTCGTCATTGTCTATGCATTTTTTAAACAAATTGTTGTGTTTGTTTTTACACACACAAAAAGCTTGAAACTCAACTTGTATACTAAGAAAAATTAAAGAAATCTTGTTAAGCTGCAAATTAAAAAACAATTGTAAGTCATGTGACACCATAGAAAATTTAACGGAGGTGGGCACCAAATTCAACCACCTCCCAAAATCCAACACGGTCACTTTTTTTCCGAGACGAAACGCCCAAATCGATTTTTCGAGGCGGACAACTTTAAAGGCCCGCTTCTAAAAAGGCTAAGGCCCAACAAGGACAAACTAGGGGTCAATAGTCGCCTTCAGTTTAAACTGAAGGACTTAGAATTTCACTCATTGTCGGTGGGTGTTTAGTTGGTGAAATATTTTTGGGTTGGACTAGTGTAGCACTTTTCGTTTGTATTTGGTAATTAGTGTCCAATCATAGACTAACTAGACTTTAAAAGATTAGTCTCGCGCTTTTTAGTGTGCAATTAGTTTTTATTTACCTATATTTAATGCTCCAAAAATACGATAAGAGATTCGATGTGACAAGGAATCAGAACACTTTTTGGGTTCTTGTAGTAGCAACCTGAACACCCCCCTCGGACCAACCAACACCAACACGGATTTCACCGTCTCTCTCCACCTACCTCCCTCCCATCGCGACACCGCAAATATCCATGACACCTCCCTCCCACCATGTGTATGGAACGCCTGCCTCCCAACGCAAGCTTGCTCCCTCCCTCTCACTCTCCACTCTAGCCAACCTATCCCTCTCCACTCCTCTCCTCTCTCTCTCTCTCTCTCTAGGTGGGTAGGCGTGCATGCATGAGCCTCAACATGTTTTCAATTTTTAAAAAGTAGTGATAGTAAGATGTCGCCATGAGTGTCGAGAAGACCCCTAAGAGCAACTCCGGTGTTGCGGTGAAATCGAACCGTGGGAAGGAAAAGTTGAAGTTTGTACACTAGAGAAGTATGTGTATGTGTCGAACTCAAAAGCGAACTCTAGGGAGTTGTCGAACCAAGGCTACTAAACAAATATAACCCTCCGGCCAGCTAACACTCGGACCATTCACAAGTGAGCCATGAAGTGACACCTGAGAGAGAGAATAGACTTTTATTGTTTTCGCTAAAATAAGCGAACCAAACTTCATCTAATCGAACCTTTGTCAGTTTGGTTCGAACGCAAGACTAGAGCTGCCCTAAGTGCTTAACGTCTACTCTCACCGTCAAAAAAAGTGGCATTATAAGGTTGGTGTTGATCAAACTTTCTAAACTAGATTTTTTAAAAAAAAAATAGCAATATGTATATATCTAAACAAGTTTATCATAACAATATATTTAAATATTCGTCTAATGACTAATTATGCCTAAATTTTTTCAATACTTTTTATATTTTTTTGTTAAAGTTTAAAATATTTTTTATGAAGTTGAGAATGATACTAGGACTTGAGCTTCAGGCTGACATGGCACTGTCACTGGCCGGGCATGGACAACGGTGGACCAGATTCTGGTTGGCAGTTGCCAGTTGGCAGGCAGCGAGTGGTGGACACCTCCAACTCTCTATCCACTTTTGAGACCTCCTCTTCCATTCTCGCCCCACCGCTTTCCTCTGTCCTCTCCCTCTCCCCTGCTGTCCATGGCTGCAGCAGCGTCCTCCTCCACCTCGCCGCTGCTCCTCCCCTCAGGTATCCTCGCTCACCCCCACTTACAGCTCACTTCTTCTCTTGCCATCTCAGCCCACTCGTCGTCCGTCCATACCTGAATGCCTGATAAATGTTCTGCTTTGTCACAGGGCCGAGACATGCGTCGGCCTCCAGAGCATGGCTTCGCGGCGGTGGCAGCGCGTTCGGAAGGTCGTGTTGCTGCAAGGCCGCCGCCGCCGGTGGAAGCTCTGCGCAATGCGGGGAGGCTGCTGACGATTTCTTGATCGGTGGTGGGACTAGTACAAGGAGGGGGCTAATAGGAGTGGCCCTGGGAGCCTCTGCCTTGGGGCTGGCCGCGTTTGATGCCGTCGCTGCCGGGTTGCCGCCGGAGGAGAAGCCCAAGCTCTGCGACACCACCTGTGAAAGCGAGCTCGAAAATGTTGGTTCAGTCTCTCTGCGCATTATTCTTGGTTTATGCTTGGTGTTTTAAAATTGACTGGTGAAAGAAAGGGCATAGTGATAAAAACAATTAATAGGTGCCTGCCTGGATCAGTTAGTAATTCCTTCAATTTTTGTGCATTTTGAGGTCTCAACATATTCGGCAATATACATGTCTAGAGCAATGCATTATAACTGAAATTTGAGATATGATCACCCAGCAATACGCAGAGACATGCCTTGTTCCAAGGAACATATAGTGAGTCATCAAATGCTAAATTTGAGTGATCTTATGATATCCAGGTGCCTATGGTAACTACAGAATCTGGACTGCAGTACAAGGATATCAAAGTGGGTGAAGGGCCAAGCCCACCCATTGGTTTCAGGTTGTTCCATTGATCATCATCTCAAATCTGTTTTGCTACCCCTGTCCTCTTAGATGATTTCACTTCTTGCCATGCAGGTTGCAGCAAATTATGTTGCTATGGTGCCAACCGGGCAGATATTCGACAGGTGGGATTTGGAAATTTGATGTCTGACATTCAGCTAGAGAGCTGGGTTTCATCTGTACTTCGTTTGCAAAACACAACTGAACTAATTATACCTGATTTCTTCACAAATCAAGACTTGCAGACTTGGAATCTGTTCTGATAGAATTTTGTTTATTGGGCCTTTGGTGGTGGAAGCCATTCTAGTCTAGTTCTTACTGTGCTTTGCTGCTTTGTGCAGTTCACTGGAAAAAGGTCAGCCCTACATATTCCGTGTTGGATCAGGACAGGTACAAAATTTCTGCGTTTGTTTGGCTGGTGTCCATGTTCCAAAATATACCACAAACTAGAGTTAGTGAGTCAAGGATAAATTGATTGAATATAAATGCACTGATGTTTGCAGTTATCAGCTTCATGTTCATCAATGCATCTGTAGACTAATCTACATTGCCAAAATCAAGAAAAAAAAAAAA
This sequence comes from Hyparrhenia diplandra, assembly GCA_015847255.1. Taxonomy (NCBI): domain Eukaryota; kingdom Viridiplantae; phylum Streptophyta; class Magnoliopsida; order Poales; family Poaceae; genus Hyparrhenia; species Hyparrhenia diplandra. Next base: position 261,673 of record JADLZK010010301.1, read on the forward strand.
CCTGAAAGATTTATTTTCATCTTCCAAGTAGGAGTTTTGAGATGTGTTTTTCTCAATTTTTTTTTTTTGTTTACAAACTCATATATATTTGGCAACATTAGGTGATCAAGGGGCTTGATGAAGGGATTTTGTCAATGAAGGTTGGAGGACTACGTCGGCTCTACATACCTGGGCCAGTAAGTATGATAAAACTGAACTAGTCAACTACTCTATGTTGTTGAAAATGAATGCAGACAAGATAGCAATCTTTATAACTTTTTGTTCTGAAGATTTGAACAGGACAGTGATGATTTCCTTTTCTTGATTATGAACAGTTAGCATTTCCTAAGGGTCTTACTTCAGCACCTGGAAGGCCAAGAGTACCTCCAAGCAGCCCTGTCGTTTTTTCGACGTCAATTTACTGTACATACCAGGTCTCGATGATGAGTGAACGCATTCTGTGGCAACAGTCATCTTTTTGTATACATACTTCAAGAGCAACATACTGTAGTACTGTACATCTAGAGCAATAATTGTTTCCGGCTATAATATCTATGTGAGTATCTATGTTAAGCATATAGCAAACTCTCAAGAATTGGTGTGTTTTTTAGATCTAGATTTTTCTGTTCAAAATGATTGTAAAAAAATACATATTGGCCAAATGGAGCATTATATATCAAATCAGGAAACTGGGCTGAGTATCTACAATCTGGACATTCAAAACGAATGCATAATGTCTAAAAAAAACAAATGCATGGGAAATGATGATTATTAAACCTTCAAATGGAAGGACAGGTGGTGACGTCCATGGTCATAGGAGAGGTGGCCAACTGGCCATTAATCTTGGCCCGCAACCGTGACCAGCACGACTAGCGTCAGGCGTATCCAATGAAATCTTCAGATGGATTTGGAAGTCCTCCTGCCAACCCAAACATAAAGTGTTCTTCTGGTTGCTTATTCAGGACAGGTTAAGCACTAGGAATATTCTCAAAAGGAGAAATATGCAACTCCCCTCTTATTCTTGTGTCCTTTGTCATCTTGATGTGGAGGAGACCGTTGATCACCTTTTATTTTATTTTTTTTCGAAAGCGTACCGTTGGCACGTATTATATTAAGGGAAGTTAGAGTTTTTACACGTCGGACACCTTAGCCAAAAGAATTGGCCGGGCGTCAAAGCACACACGGATAATAAGCCACCGGCTTCAACGGGTGGCGCGACACGGATGTACTAAAAAAGTAAAAACTAGCAAGGCGACGAAGGTAGGCGAAAGGCGTGTCCGCAGCTACGGCTCCAGATCAGGGTCTCCCTCCGGTGCCGCCAACGTACCAGCCCGCAGCAGATCACCTTTTATTGTTGGAGCCTTATTGTGGTCTTACTGTTATTAGTATTCAAGATTCAGTTTGCAGATTCCAGAGTTTTAAGCAGCAGATCAATCAAAATTCTTTATGGAAATTATTATTCTCATGTGTTGGAGCATTTGGTCTCTCAGGAATGATGCAATCTTCAGAAGCACTCCAGTCTGCGGACTTCGCTGTCTCGAGATTTTCAAGGAGCTCTTTGCTTGTCTCCTTTGGAGGGCTAAGAAAAAAAAATACTTCCTGCTATTGAGTTATGGATCCAGCAGCTTGTTTAATTAAGCTTGTATTTTTTGTTTCCGTTTTTGCCTCTTAAGCTTTTTAGTCTTTTCCTCCTTCCTCTTTTCTTTTCGGTTTGGCCTTCTTTTTTGAACGTTATTTGTAATCTTCTTGGTTACTTTCAATAAAAGTTCTCAGTAGGGAAAATCAGGTGGGAAAAAAAAAGTTCTCAGTAGGGGCAGAGGGCTGTCAAAAAATAAATGAAAAAGCCGACCGGTTTCGGTTCATTCAATATAGTCCATGGTCATAGGTCGTTTCCTGCCCTTTTTTCTTGATCTTGTTCGCCTAAGCCTCATCTTTATTTCCAATTTTTTTGTGTTTGCTTGTGTTCTCGATTTGCTTGCACGAAAGTCTTTTTATGGTCAATCAATCACGTCGTGCGTGGTTGATAACCAACGGAGCAGTGGTGTAACAGTTGCAGAGTTCAAATCATCTTAATTCAAAGCCTAGATTGTGAACATCGAGTCTCCACCAAACGACATTATCGTACCTTCGGAAGATCAAACTGTGTCTACACCACTCTCTTTCTCTCTCTCATGTCGAGGCTCCTAAGACGACAGCAGCTGGCATCTGAACCTAGTTGATCTGAAAAAACTACTAACGACACCTGTCAGCCACTGATGACATCTTCTGTGCACGCCGGCATCGGAGACGAGTCCTGCCGGCCTTTAGTGGGGATGCTACAATGATTTTTCTATATGCAAAATATAATGAGAAGGTAACCCCTATGTTTTGTTTAAGAAAACTTCACAAAAGAACTGCAACTACTTTTAATTATGGGAAAAAGAAAAACAGTTTCGATCGGCAGTTCCCTACGTCCTGGAAAGGACAGCCGAAGACTAGAGGTCCAACTTGGATAAAACAGCAAAGAATAAGCTTCTCCATTCTAAGACAAACTTTTTCAACACCATGAGAGTTCTGCTGGAGAAAATGCTCACAGCACTGGCTCTCTGGTGCCTGGTAATCAGCTCCAGGGAGACAGCAGCGTGCATCACAGCAGCGTGCATCACAGCAGCGTGCATCAAGGATCCTCATCAGAGGTTAAGTTCATGGAAAGGTGAAAGTTGTTGCAACTGGAGTGGCATCAAATGCAGCAAGAAGACTGGCCATGTTATCCAACTGGACCTTGGCGGATACGCTCTTGAAGGTGAGATCAACCCATCTTTGGCTGGTTTAACCTACTTGGTATACCTCAACCAGTCAACCTCAGCAAAAAGTGACTTTGGAGGGATGATCATCCCAGAATTCATAGGCTCTTTCAACATGTTGAGATATCTTGATCTTTTCGGTGCCCATTTTGGTGGCCCAATCCCACCTCAGCTCGGTAATTTAACAAGGCTCAGATACCTTGACCTATCAGGTTCTCATATGATAACTGTCGATAACTTCCACTGGGTTTCAAAACTGACTTCACTGTCGATAACAATGCAATGTATTACTTGCTCCTCTCAAACAATTTTCTTAGCGGAGTAATCCCAACAGATCTATGCAACATGGTATGGATGGAAGTAATTGATCTCTCCAGCAACAATCTTTCAGGGGTGCTTCCTGATTGTTGGAATATGAATTCGAACCTGCACATGATAGACTTTTCAAGCAATAAATTCTGGGGAGATATACCATCAACCTTGGGTTCTCTAAATTCTCTCATAACATTGCACCTCGGCAACAATGATTTATCTGGGACTTTGCCGACCTCATTGCAGTCACTAAATAGACTGGTGCTTCTTGATCTTGAGAGAATAATTTGTCAGGAAACATACCAAAATGGATCGGTGTCGGTCTACAAAGTCTGCAGTTTCTGAGTTTAAGGTCCAATCAGTTCTCTGGTGAAATACCTGACGAACTGTCCCAGCTTCATGCTCTTCAATTTTTGGATTTTGGCAACAACAAACTATCTGGCCCGATACCACATTCCTTTGGAAATTTAACAGGCTACTTGGGTGATCCATTCCTGGTGTCGGATGCATCGCCTTTTATTGAATTCATGGTTTATGGAGTTGGGGGTGCTTACTTTCCTCTGTACAGGGATGCACTAGTTTTAACATGGAAGGGTCAATTATTACTGTTTAGCAGAATTCTAGCCTTGGTAAACATCATTGATCTTTCACAGCATCAATTAACTGGTGAGATTCCCAGTGAACTAAGACTTTTAACTATATTGCGTGTGTTGAATCTTTCAAGAAACTGCATTGAAGGAAGTATTCCTAGCGACTGGGAAAGACTGACCGTCTTAGAGTCACTTGATCTCTCATGGAATGATCTATCAGGTTCGATTCCTCAGAACTTGGTGTCACTGGAATCTTTGAGCTACCTGAACTTATCATACAACGACCTATCAGGAAAGATACCTTCGGGGGCATATCTCCAGACATTAGGGTCAGAAGATGTATATTTGGGAAATGTCAACCTTTGTGGGGCTCCACTGTCAAGAATCTGCTTACCCAACAAGAAGAAGAAGAAGCATTTTTGATGTGGTGACATACATGTGTACGTTGCTGGGTTTTGCAACTGGATTCTCTATTGTTTGCTTGACCCTCATATCCAGTGCAGCTGCAAGAAAGGCATATTTTCAGTTCGCCGATGGAATACTCGATAAGTTGCAGGCTGCAACTGACATGAAGTTCCATATCAACAGGATGCTAGCAGGACGAGACCTGTCCATTCCTACAGCAAGTCAGAATTCCATCACTCGCTACAACTTCGGAGGGTCTTCCACTACAATTTAGAACAACATTGCATAATATGAATAGTTTTTATACGCACAATGCTAGTTATTATAAGCTAAATATAGCTGTCTTAACGTTTTTATGTATGAATCAACTTCATGTATCCAGTTTGGGATAAAGTGATTTGCATGCTTCAGTTTCAACAGCGGCCCATCTAACTTGTAAAATTGGGCGAAAAAACCGTCTGCGCTACTGTTGATGCTAGGACCATGTAGCAGTGAGCGAGTGACTTACCTGCAACAGGGATCCAAAATCCGCTACCGTCGGGGAATACGACGGCAGTTGTTTCCTGGGGAGGACGCGCCGAAGCGGCGAGGTCATCATCATCCGTTTCGCGTCGCCCCCGGTGCTCGGCGAAGCTCCGCCGTCTGTGCGCGGCGGCGCGCGGTGGCGCAGACAGCCGGATGCACATCCACTGCCCTCGCCTGCTCAGAACGCTCCGGCGCTCATGAGGTCCTGCCGAGCGCCTTTCCTCGGCGCCCAACGCCCCGCACGGCCGCACGCACCGACGCCGCCATCCCGACCGCCGCCCATGGCGGTGGACAGTATTCCATTTGGAAAAAGTCTAGATCACCCCCACTATGGGGTGGAATACTTAACCCCAAACTATAAACGGCCTAATTTCACCTCGCGAGCTTTCGAAATCGTCTACTTTTACCTTTGGGGCAGTTTTGGGCTGGTTGCTACAGTAAACCATGGTGTGCTTCAGCACAATTTTTTGCTGTTACTGTAGTAAACCGTAGTTACTGTAAGTAAAACCGGCGCCCAAAACTGCCCCAGGGGGTAAAGTAGACGGTTTTGGAAGTTAAAGGAAAGAAATTAGGCACCGCTTCATATTTTCAAAAAAGATTCCACCCCATAGTTGGAGGGTGATCTAGACTTTTTCCTATTCCATTTTGCCGCCGGCCGCCGAGGGTGGACGGCGCAAGTGAGTGTCGTATGGGCCCAAATCTGGCCCAAACATGTCAGCCCACTTGTTATTAAGGCCCAATAAACGAACGAAACCTATATCCGTAACCTCGACGAGGACATGAACATTAAATTCATCCTCATCCGTATACATAATTTTTTATCTGCACAAAGCAAATCAACTGTAAAGAATTGTTTCCTTCAACAAAAAAATTTAATGAAAAATTTTGTTCATAGAGATCCACCTTGTACACCATTTCAAAATGGCAGATCAAAGTATAAACTTCAGGAATAAGGGTTTTCTTCAACCATCAGTTTAATCCACACATAACCCGAGTATAACACATCATTTATAAGGCTTAAGCAAGATGCAAAGCCAACCAAATTTATATCTACACAACATACAGTATATCCTCAAGAATCCATCCAGACATGGCATACATCCACAACCTCTTCCAAGACGACAGCATGCAGCTAGCCTCCGTCGTCGCCGGCTGGATCATCAGCTGCTGCTGCTCTCTGACCACGCATCACCATCCCACTGCCACTGGCCAGGAGGAGCCGCCACGGCCGCCTGCCCTTTCATGTTGAAGCTGAGGGGCCGCCTGCTGCGTCTGCAGAGGGTGCAACGGCTGGTTCAGGAGCTGCTGCTGCATCGCCAGGAACGTCTATAGTTTGTTTAGCCATCAATCGAGCTTCCTCCTGGAAATAAAGGATTCCTGTACCAATGTAAATCAATTAAGTTAGAAGGAAATCCTTGTCTCCTAGCAGTTGCTCTCTCACTAATCTACAATTATTCAAAATGTTAATGTTCATACCACCGCTACTCTCCAACAGGTCTATGTCTAACAGAAATAATACATCATGTTTCGAAACATACTGAATGACTGTCTTAGCTAACATCATAATATTAAAAGTGTAGTAACAAACAACAGAATATTTGTTTAGAACATAGTAGTAACAAACAATTGATAATTCATTAAGAAAACAGAATTGATAAATTTTATGTACAATTAGGAGGGGTTAAGCTTGATTAGGCTTTGTTCAGCCCTCCCTAAAATTATTTCTAGCTTCGTCGCTGATCACCATTACACAAGAATAGTTCACACCAGTATCAATGCCAGCTGGGTTGCCAATGCTGTGGCTTCTCTATGCATGAACTACACCTTCCTCTCAAGTTCAACAATGCCAACTGGCTTGCCAATGATGTGGCCAGTTTTTATTAAACAAACGGGCAGTATCGCTAAGAAAAAGTGTTCACATCTAATGACATCATTCAGATCGCATGGGTCACATTAGTCATGTCATTTTAAAAAAAAGTGCCTAAAAGGATCAGGCAATCCAAAGTGTCTCTACGCCTAACATCAAAGCGGAAAGACGTCCGGAAGACTCGAGCCAAGACTACAGGTCTAAGTCTTCACTTGCACTGGCTCCATTTCCTAATAAATAAGAGCAAGCAACAGCGAAGAAGTAGCTCTCCTGTTCTAGACACTTTTTTTTCAGCAATCATGGGGCCTCTACTGAAGAGAGTGTTCGGAGCACTCACACTCTGGTGCCTGGTACTCAACACCAGGGAGACAGCAGGGTGCATCACAGCGGAGAGGGATGCTCTGGTTGCCTTCAACGCCAGCATCAAGGACCCTCGTGAGAGGTTAAGTTCATGGAAAGGTGAAAATTGTTGCAACTGGAGTGGTGTCAGATGCAGTAAGAAGACTGGCCATGTCGTCCAGCTGGACCTTGGCAAATACAATCTTGAAGGTGAGATCAATCCATCTTTGGCCGGTTTGACCAACTTGGTATACCTCAACCTCAGCCAAAGTAACTTCAGAGGGGTGAATATCCCTGAATTCATGGGCTCTTTCAAGAAGTTGAGGTATCTTGATCTTTCTCATGCTGGTTTCAGCGGTGCAGTCCCTCCTCAGCTTGGTAACTTATCAAGACTCATATACCTTGACCTAAGTTCAAATTTTCCTGAGATAAAAGTAAGCTTCCATTGGGTTTCAAAGATTACTTACCTTAGGTATCTTGATCTCAGTTGGTTATATCTTGTTGCTTCCATGGATTGGCTGCAGGCTGTGAATATGCTACCTTTGCTCGAGGTGATTCACTTGAATGATGCATACCTTCCTGTCACCAATCTCAATTGTCTTCCTCAGGTCAACTTCACAGCACTTAAAATACTTGATCTCAAGAATAATAATCTCAATTCTTCCTTTCCAAATTGGATTTGGAACCTATCTTCCGTTTCAGAGTTGGACCTGTCTAGTTGTGGGCTTTTATGGTAGAATTCCTGATGAGCTAGGAAAACTGACATCACTTAAATTTCTTGCACTAGCCGACAACAAGTTGAAAGGTGCAATACCACGACCAGCAGGCAGTCCGTGCAACTTAGTACACGTTGACTTGTCTCGAAACCTTCTGTCAGGAGATATCAGAAAAACAGCAAAGAATCTATTACCTTGCATGAAGCGTTTGCAGATCCTGGACCTTTCAGACAACAAATTAGAAGGAAATATATCAGCTGGTTGGCTTGAGCAAATGACAAGTTTAAGAGTTCTTGATCTTAGTAAGAACTCAATATCTGGAGATGTGCCAGCTAGTATGGGCAAGCTATCAAACCTGACACACTTGGATATTTCGTTTAATTCATTTGAAGGCACGCTATCAGAACTCCACTTTGTCAATTTGTCAAGATTGGATACTCTAGTTTTGTCATCGAATTCCTTGAAGATTGTAATGAAGCATGCCTGGATGCCACCCTTTCAGCTCAAAGAGCTGGGGATGCATGATTGCTTTGTAGGGCCACAATTTCCAACCTGGCTGCAATCTCAAACTAGAATCGAGATGGTTGATCTAGGCAGTGCAGGCATCAGCGGTGTGTTACCTGACTGGATCTGGAACTTCTTCATCAATTACTAGCTTAAATGTGTCAGCAAACAACATAAGTGGAAAGTTGCCAGCAAGTTTGGCGCATTTGAAAATGCTGACAACTCTGAATATGAGGTATAATCAACTTGAGGGAAGCATTCCTGATTTGCCAACTAGTATTCTAGTTTTGGATTTATCCCACAACCACTTGTCTGGGTCATTTACACAGAGCTTCAGAAAAATCGAATTATATTACCTGCTCCTATCAAACAATTCTCTAAGTGGAGAACTCCCAGCAGATCTATGCAACATGGTATCAATGGAAGTTATTGATCTATCTAACAATAATCTTTCAGGGGAGCTTCTGAACTGTTGGCGTACAAACTCGAACCTGTATACCATGGACTTCTCAAACAATAATTTCTGGGGAGAAATACCATCCACCATTGGATTTCTAAGTAACCTCGTTACACTACATCTCAGAAAGAATAACTTATCTGGGATATTGCCCACCTCACTGCAGTCATGTAGGAGCCTGATGCTTCTGGATCTTGGTGACAATAATTTGTCTGGAAACATACCAAAATGGATAGGTGATGGCCTAAACAGTCTTTTAGTTCTGAGTTTAGGTTCCAATCAGTTTTCTGGTGAAATACCTGAAGAACTATCCCAACTTCATGCTCTGCAGTATTTAGATTTTAGTAACAACAAACTATCTGGTAAGGTACCACATTTCCTAGGAAATTTAGAAGGCTTGCACTTTGACAGTATAGTCAGGGACAGGGACACATCACCTTTTATTGAATTTACAGTTTCTGTTGATGGTGATGCTTACTTTTCTGAGTACACGGATACTATGGAAATATCATACAAAGGTCGAGTATTGACTTTCAGATGTTACTATTTAGTGAAGAGCATTGATCTCTCAGGAAATCAACTAACCGGTGAGATTCCAAGTGAAATAGGATTTCTATTGTCATTAGTAAGCTTGAATCTGTCAAGGAATCACATTGGAGGAAGTATTCCTGATGAAATTGGAAGCATGGGCGATTTAGAATCACTGGACCTCTCATGGAATGATTTATCAGGTTCAATTCCTCAGAGCTTGACGTCAGTGTCATTTTTGAGTTATCTGAACTTATCCTACAACAACCTCTCCGGAAAGATACCATTGCAAGGCCAATTTTCGACTTTCATGGGAGATTCGTACTTGGGCAATGTCAATCTTTGTGGGGTTCCAGTATCAAGAATCTGCTTACCCAACAACAACAGCAAGAATTATCCAAGAAAAAAACAAGTGGAAGCATTTTGATACGCTGACATACATGTATACATTGCTGGGTTTTGCAACTGGATTCTCCATTGTTTGCTTGACCCTCATATCCAGAGCAGCTACAAGAAAGGCATATTTTCAGTTCGTCGATGGAATACTCGATAAGTTGCAGGCTGCAAATGACCTGAAGTTCCATATGAATAGGATGCTAGCAGGACGAGACCTGTCCATTCCTACAGCAAGTCAGAACTCCATCACTCGCTACAACTTCGGAGGGCCTTCTACTGCAGCTTAGAACATTGCAAAGTTTGAATAGTTTTGGGCAAGCCAGGTGCTAACTATAAGCTAAATAATCGGCTTACGTTTTTCTGTAATCTGTATGGAATAACTTCAAGTATCCAGCTTGGGATAGAGTGTGTTGCAGTTGCAACAGCGGCCCGAATCTGACTTGTAAGATTGGGCGAAAAATCCGCCGTCAGCTCTACTGCTGAATTGCTGATGCTAGGACCTAAGTAGGAGTGACTTACCTGCAATAGGGAATACGACGGTAGTTGTTTCCTGGGGAGAGGACGTGCCGAAGCGGGCGGCGAGGTCATCACCACCGGCTTCGCGTCGCCCCGGTGCCCGGCGAAGCTCCGAAGCGCCGGTGCGGATGGCCGGACGCACATAGACCGCAGTCCGCACTCGGTTACTCAGAACGCTCCGGCGTTGCCGAGCGCCTTCCCTCGGCGCGCCATCCCGAGCCCCTCGACGGCGGACCGACGGCCATGGCGGTGGACGCGAGTCGCGAACTCAACTCCATTTGCCGCCGCCCGCGGGGTGGACTGCTCAAGTGAGTCTCGGATGGGCCCAAATCCGGCCCAATCTTCTCAGCCCATTCGTTAATGAGGCCCAATATGCGAATGAAGCTTGTACACTAAATTATCCTCATCCAGACTCGCGCCGATGAACAGTGAAAACTAAATTCATCCTCATCCAGTCATCCATAAACTAAGCAAAGGTTTTGAATTTTTTATCTGAGCAAAATGAAACCACCTCCAAAGAAAACTTTGTTCATATCTATACAGATCACCTGATTACACCATTTCAAAATGGCAGATCAAAGTATAAACTTGAGGAACAAGGGTTTTTCTTCAACCATCGGTTTCATCCACACATAACCCGAGTATAACAACATGCTTTAAGGCTTAAGCAAGATGCAAATCCCACGAAATTTATATCTACACCTTCCAGATACTTCAACCTCTTCCAAGACGACAGCGTGCAGCTAGCCTCCGTCGCCGCCGGCCGGATCATCAGCTGCTGCTGCTCTCCGACCACGCATCACCACCCCATTGCCACTGGCCGGGAGGAGCCGCCACGGCCGCCGGTCCTTTCATGTTCAGGCTGAGCGCGGCCTGCTGCAGCTGCTGCTGCGTCTGCAGAGGGTGCAACGGCTGGTTTAGGTGCTGCTGCTGCATCGCCAGGAACGGCTGCATTGCTTGGCTGGGGTGGTGGAACACCTGCTGATTCCCACCACCGAACGGGTGCGGCGGCGGTCCGGCGGCGAAGTTCATCATCATCTGGTTGCCCATCTGGCCTGTCGCCACCTTGAGCCGCTGCAGCTCCGATTTCAGGGCCTCGTTCAGAGCTGCATGCAACAGGGTTGTGTTTGTGTTGTTTGATCATTTCACTTGTTTTGCTTGCCCAGAACAAACAAAATCTAAGCATTGCTGCGATTTGGCAGGATGAAAAAGAGGAGGAAATGTGTAGCGAAACAGTTGGTGTGAAGTGTTTGAGCTTTGTTTACCGTCTTGTAGGTGGACTTGTTGCTCTGTGCTCTGCAGACGTATCTTCAGTTCGCTGTTCTCAACTGTCAGCCCAGCTGTGTCCCTCTGTTTGTATTATCATACAAGGAGGAGGAATTGAATGATTAGCTATAGCAATGGGAAGTTAACACGAACTCTACAAAAGAGATTATAAAAAAAGGAAAAAAAAAAAGGAAAGCCTTGGCTGCTTCAAAGAAACTAGATTCAGGGCAGGGAAAAGATTGTTGGATCCTGTTACAGCCAAACTACTATGTGCTATAAGCTCAAATGGGCCAGCAGGCAGGCCTATACTGTTTGAAAGTCTCAGTCACTATTAGAAAGTCTGTCTCATGTAAGCAAGATGGATCATGATTATAATATCCCATCTATAGTTTGTTTAGCCATCAAATCGAACATCCTCCTAGAAATAGTGGCTCCATGTACCATTTGTAATCAAGTAAGACAGAGGGGAAATCCCTATCTCCTTTGCTGTTGCTCTCTCACTCGCCCGCAATTATTGTTCACAATATTGTTCATACCACCCTCCCCTCCAACAAAACTATGTCCAATAGCAATAACACATCATATCATCAGTGCAATGTTTTGGAAACATCCTGAATGACTGTCTCAGCTAACATCATAATTATTAAAAAAAATGTAGTAACAAACAACTGAAAATTAGTTTAGAACAGAGTAGCAAACGATTGATAATTAGTCAAAAACAGAATAGTAACAAACAGTAGTAACAAAAGATAGAAATTTACAGGTTCACCAACAGAGAAGAAGCGTTCATACCTGTAGCAATGCCAGCTGGGTTGCCAATGCTGTGGCTTTCTCTCTGCATGAACTGCACCTTCCGCTCAAGTTCAGCAATGTACCTCATCTTCCTTTCTTTTGATCTTGCTGCTGACTGTCTATTATTTATAATCCTATCACATCACCAAGCAATAATCAGAATAGACAATTAAGTGTTTCTCAAGACTAAATTAGTTTTTAGAAAAAGATTTGGTTTCAACCGATGCGAGCTCTTCTGTTCTCATTATCCTTGCTGCTTTATTTTTGATTGAGCGGCAGAGCTCGTGACTTTTCTTTCAAAAAATTATCCTTGCTGCTTTATTATTTCTGACTGTGTAGGATTTTCTCGTCAAGAAAAAAACAACATGCAAGGAATATAGTTTACAACAACAACAAAAAATTATTCCCAAGCAGATTGGGTAGGCTAGAGTTGAAAACCCAAATGGGCCACCAACAAAAGGGAAAAAGAGAAAAATAAAATGTATATATATATAAGGCATGATAATAGTGGTATTATTTGGGGCCTAAACCATGTTCATGGTACAGGCACATGAATAGCTGTTTTCAATGCCCTCCTAACCAATAATAGTTTTCCATGAATATTTCATCCTTTCATTGTGCAGGAATGTAATATACAATTTCCTTTGGACTATAACCAGTCCCTGCCATATATCTTCTCCTCCTTATAACTTATTCATTTCTTAGTTATTAATATGGTTTCCCTGTCATATATCTTCTCCTCCTTATGACTTAACAATTTTACTTCTTATATTATTATAAATGGCATGGTCATATATTTCACTGTTCTTAGTTTTGTTAGCATTAACTGTTCTTAGTTAGGAGGGTTATCACAACAGTGAATTGACAAGAGAATTGCTACATACAGTTCCTGGCAAATAGTACTGGATCGACGAGAGAATTCCTCTCTACTTCTTAAGGGTTATCAGAACACTGAAGCGACAAGAGAATTCCTACCTACAGTTCCTGGCAAATAGCGCGAATTGTTAAGTGAATACCCCTCGTGTTCGAAAAAAAAAAAAAAAAAAAGGAATACCCCTCTACAGTTCCTGACAAATAATTTTCTCTTTCCCTCCAACGACTACTTGTCTAGTTGTCTTTCATGCCATCTGCATTGCATCAATTCTTATAGAATCGTCATGTAAAATCTTGAACCAGGATTTTGATTAAGGATCTCTGCCCTAGAAAGCACCAAATTCATCTACTTGGTACGAGATAAATATACTAACAAAAATCCATTTTAATTTGATCAAGAACACATTCAGATGAACAAAACATGGTCTAACAGATGAACTTGATAAGGAACAAACAAAAGAGATCCACAAAAACAATACCTTTTTGCCTTCTTTGGATCGATGAGCGCAAGCTCGGCAAGCTTTGCGGCGGACAATGCCTTCTTCACCTCTGCCGGCGACGCCCCCTCCATCGCCGTTGTCCCGAAGAGATGCTCTGCGTTGATGGAGCTCGAGGCGTCCATCGAGTGCCTGTGATGATGCCTCTGCCCCTCCCCTGCCGCAGACGTCCCTCCCCGACCCCCGGCCACGGCGCACGATGACTCCGACTCCGACGCACCGCACCGCGAATTCAGCTTATCCACGTCAAGGAACATGGAGAAGAGCTCCTCCTCGGTCTCGTCCGACAGCGCGGGCGCGTCGCCGCCGCCGGGGCCCCCGATGTCCAGGTCGTCGGGAAGGCCGATGATATCTGAGAGCGCGCGCCGGTGGCCGGGCTTGCGCAGGGGACTCCGGCATGCTGCTGATGTCGCACTCCGTGTGAGGAGTCGGCGTCGGCGAAGGCGCCACCACGTCAGACGAGGATTGCATCTCCGGGCCATTGCCGGCGCCGCCTCCTCCTCCTCCTGCATCGCCGGCGCCGCCGCCTGCGATCGGTGTCTGGTCCATGTTCATGTTATTGGCAGCAAGAATCTCCTCAAAGGAAACGCCTTGACGGAAATGTTGTTCCACATAAAGCTGCGAAAGATGAAGAGGATGTCGAACAGAAATTCTCTACAGAGGAGATAACAATTTTGACGTAAAAACAAGATTCAAAGAAACCACAAAAGAAAAATGATTAGATCTAAATTTGCTTCAGACGAAGAACTGGAATCATGCAAAGAAGAGCATATGACCTGTGATTTCAGTGTCCAAACAAAAAGAAGAGAGATGATTGGGAAGAAACCTCTTGTCCTCTTTTTTCTGAGACTTGGAGATTCGTGTAACTCAATTTTGGATGAGAATGGAGCATGGAGAATCCTGGAAACTCGGGAGATTTATATAGGAAATTATATGGTAAAAAAATTGATGTGGAGTGTGGATCACGTGTGTGAAACTGTGAAATGAAAGAAGAATGGGGGATTTTGTCAACCATAACTTTTTGTCATAAGAAAAGGGGTAAAGTTAAAAATACATTCAGTTATTGTAGAAACACATTTTATGTAAAAAAAGTTTTTTTTTCCACACTTGTGTAGCATTCCTCAGAAACATAATAACGATAATAACCTGGTGATTTGTACAGTAGTGGTTAGAATCACAAATATAATGATGGAAACGTCAAGTAGATTTGGACGCGGTAATATTTTTCTTAGAAATGATATTGAAAAACTGATCAAGCACTACCAAAAGTGTGAAACCACATTGTGTAATATTTGATTTATTCTCTTGATATACCATTTTTATTGATACCAAATCAATGCACGGATCCATTTGTGTTTTGCAGTTATTATATCCAAATCAATACTTAATTATTTCCCTAGAAATATTGTTCCAATGCAATTATGAATTTGCAACAGGACGAACCCTACACCATGCGTGGGAATGCTAATAATCTTGCCTTCTGAATTTTTTTCCCAAAAAGAAAAACATAGTACAAATAAACGTAGATGATTGCATGAACGGTAACATTCATGATTAACCATATTTACTCCTACGAATACATACACACGTCTTCTATATAGATAGATTTGAAACTATTGTAGTCCTTATGAGTGCCTCATTGAAATGCACATTATCTATCAACAAAATAATATTTTTAACTATAGCCATTTGTGTGGTTATTCAAACAATCCGGAGTGGACAGCTTCCACAAATCCCCACAAGAGACCTATCCGATATGTAGCTCATAATCTTTTATCATGTATTATATCTTCGCATATCTATATCTATGTAAATTCTCTTTGCAAGTGATGATTTTTTTCTTATTATTATTATGCGCAAATCTAGAATGTCGAATGTTTTGATGCAATTATTTCTTCTTTACTATATGAGTATTTTTTTTTAACTACACAAGATACAACGCAGACGCCAACACGCACACACACTCAACCCTATGAACACAGATATGCAAACCCTACCCCCTGTGAGTATTGATACACTTACACATTAATTTGCATAAATCCAAGCACAGATCAGGATCCAATCATCAAATCACTTACATGTAAATTCATTGATGCATCTGATGAAGTACACAAAAGATATATATTAATGAGGTTTCCCGGACCAAGAAGGTATATTGTAATTTGTCAATTGTATTGATAACATGCATTCTAAGAAGAGTTGCCGCTTGGGTTTGCCACAAATTCTTTCATGAGATGGAAGAGCTTCCACGGTAGTAATGCAGGTGGTTCTCTTGTCATGGATCACGAAACATGCCTGGATGATGATAAGGTTTGCGAAACAGAGGAACCCAACTGACAAGTAGTTGGGTCATTAACTAGACTTGTTTAGACCAAAAGGAGCGACAGTACTTGTAAAGAAAGTCGTTTTCGACAATGTTGAGATAGACATTGAGAATATAAATCATTAATAACTTTTTAAATTTTTTTAGTTTACAAATGTGAAAATTATACGAATAGATTTGTCTTGAAAAATATTTTCATAAAAGTATACACATATCACTTTTTTAATAAATGTTTTTTATAATAACAAGAGATTAAAGTTGTGTTGTGGAGACTATATCACTATCCTAAACGTACGTTACGGTGGGAGTATAATTATTAGAAGGTAACTAGTATTAGACAACGTTTACCTGGCATACCATGGAATATATTTTTATAATGTATTTTTACAATTAACTTTTGATTTTTTTAGCAGAACAATTAACCTTTGATGTTTATGGATCCATCCAATCAGGCCCAGCCATTTTTTCTTTCTGTAAAGGAATTCCTTTCTGTAACACCAAGGGAAAAGTACACCAAAACAAACCACTACAATCTCAATCCAGCCCATTTTTACATTTGAATCCAGGCCGGCCCATGTTTTGGCTCAGCCAAGTAACGGCCAATCAACCCCTTCCTTCGCGGTCCTGCCTATCACCCCTTCTTCCCGTTCGCCACCGGTGCCGGTGCCGGTGCCGGCGCCGGCGCCACCTCACCGCCGCCTAGCACGGCGGCAGCAGAGTCCACGTTGGTGAGGAGGTACTCGTAGATCTTCTTCCTCAGCCGCTCTATCGTCTCCTCCGGCACGCCGCCGTTCGCAGTGGGTGCCGCGGCCTCGCCGTCCGCTTCCGGTGGCGGATGCTGCGGCGCCATCTCCGCCGGCTTCCCGATCTCGCTCAGCCAGTCGTTGACGCGCTTCAGCTGCGGAAGCATCCTCGCCGCGCGGTCACGGTCCCACGGCGCGGCCGCCGCGACGTCCGCGTCCAGGAACCGCTCCACGAACGCCAGGAACCACCCTCTCGCCTCCTCCCCGAGCCGCCGCGCGCGAGCTCGCCCCGCTCCTCCGCGCCGCCTCCCCGCTCCCACTCGGGCGGAGGCACTGCAGCCGCCGCAGCAGCGGCGGCGGCGGGCCGCGGCGGCAGCGGAACCAGCCCTCGACCTCCCCTTCGCCGGGGACAGCCGCGACTTCGCGGGCGGCGACGCCTTCGCCGCCGCTGCTGGCTTGACTGACTCGTCCACGAGCACGACGGCCAGCGGGGAGATGGCACTGGCCGGGGCGGGTTTGAGGTTGTAGAGGGAGAAGGCGGAGAGATCGGTGGCGAGCCCGGCGCCGACCCAGGAGGCCGCCCGGCGGCGGCGCTCTGCCGCGACGGCCAGGGTTTCCTCGTCGGCGGTTGACGCGTCGCCGGCTGCTGATTGATCTGGTGAAGTCGCGGTGGAGGCCTTGGTTAGAGACTCGGTGACGATGGTGGCTCGGGAGAGAGCTCCATGCAGAGAGAGGAATTGCTCAACGGCCTGCTGTGGGTTCTGCTCCTCCGCTGACGAGCTCACCTCTGCGTACGAGCTGATCAGAGCAGTACAAACGTCAGACCAAGCCCAAATTGCATCAATGCTTGCGACAGTGAGTAAGCAAAGTAAAACCACATTCACCAAGCTTCAGGATCATAGAATTTAGCATTGTAGTTCTTGGACAACTACTGTAAGTATGTAACATACATATAGCAGTAAATTTCACATTTTGATCAGAATTTTAGATTAAACCAAATTCACAATTACTGTTGGTCAGGATAGGGAGCACAGTGAGAACGTTTGGTTTTATTGCTTTTTTTTCCTAACCAGTTTCATACTGTTGTTAATACACTTAAGGACAATAGTGTAGTGGCAAGTACAGTGTACAGATAGGATCAATCCCTGCTTGGCAACATTTCGACAAGAAGAGCTGGTTGGCCATCCATGCTTAGCATGGGCTACAGGGTTCAGCTAGCCATTCTGAAAAAGTATTGAGACTGT
Organism: Hyparrhenia diplandra; assembly: GCA_015847255.1. Classification (NCBI taxonomy): domain Eukaryota; kingdom Viridiplantae; phylum Streptophyta; class Magnoliopsida; order Poales; family Poaceae; genus Hyparrhenia; species Hyparrhenia diplandra. The sequence goes on from JADLZK010010301.1 coordinate 279,328, forward strand.
CGGTAGAGCAAAAAGTACACAATGGCAATGTGAAGTCTGAACCTTAGGCATGTGCAAATGTAATGGCAAGTCCATGTTTGGTCAAAGGGAGACAAAACAGAGATAGGAGTAGGTGATAGCATCATTGAGTCATGCATGACAGCTAGAGCAATGATATTTGAAATGTCATGCCAGCGGATTATCGGCAAAAAAATATGTTAGGAGCCATGTGAGAATTCAAATAGACAACAAAGAACCAACCATCATCCAAAATGTTGTCTAGTAGAAGCCATGTGAAGCATGGATATATGATTTTCGTAGATTTGGATTGACATGTTCAAAATTGGATGGACAAGTGAAAATCTTTCAAGAGCATGTTTACCCAAATAGCAGTTGAATGGGTATAGCCAATGCTCAACAGTGGGCAGCTGGCCATGATTATGACCAAGAACTTGGTGGAAATTCACAACAAATTTTACAAAATTGATATGTTTTGTTCATTTCTATAATTACTATAGAGTGCATCTATCAGCGTAATGTCTTCAAGTGGTGGCAGTTTTGGATGCCTTAAACTACAGATAAATTCTGCACTTACAAGTTATGTGCTTGGAAAAAAATTACCTTAAACATCGAAGAAGGCTCTCTGCTGCAGAAGCTTCTTGCATGGCTTCGACAGCAGCCATTTGTGCTGCATCCCTGTACTTCAGAAGCTCCTGTGACAACAAACATCTCATTAAGCACCAAGTAAATGATAGGAAGCATTCCCCTACCATGGGCTCAAATGATATATATCATTCCCTTCTTTTTGGCTAAAATAATTATCCCTAGGCATTATTTTCTTTGATAATGTATATGCGTAAAACTGTCAACAGCAACACAGGGGGGCTGTTGTCGCAACAAAAACACACATAGGGGCTGAGCTGGCAAATGAACAGAGCACACTCAATCACTCATACCTTCCCTAGTTTGGCGAAAGTGATGGAGGAAGCGTTGTCCATGAAGTGCTAGCATCTGTCAGTTTCCTGCTACTTGCAGCAACCTTCACTAGATTTGTGATATTCGGGTTATTTAAACCCCTGATGTCCTCCTTATAGGAGAAGCAAGTTTATTCACAACTTTGTCAGCATCATCTGCAGGAGCACTTGCTGAGCTCTTCCTGGGTGGAGTCAGAATCTTACTGTCATCCTTATGCAATGGCTTCTCTTCTGCTACTGGTTTTCGTCTGGGAGTCTGCACATGGAAGAATCAACAAAAGATTATTTACCAAACAAACTGCATGGCCATGGACATTAATAGGGTCAATAATGAGTTGAATCAAGTCTATATGTTCCTAATATGAAACACATATGCTCAGGTTCTTGAGTTATATATCTTATATTGATGAAAACTTCACAAATATTAACACATCAAATTGTTGTTGATCCTACATTGATGAAAACTTGACAAGTAGTAAGTAAATATATGCATAGATGACAAGCATTGCTGACACATACCGATGAGCTTCGATTTTCAGACTTCTTTTCAGCTTTGGCAGGCTTTGAATCTGAATTGCCCTTGTCCTTTGCATCTGCTTTCCCTTCCCAGCTTCTTCTCAAGGCCTTTGGCCCAGATTCAAAGCTCAACAAGGTGTTACTAATTGAGTTACCCACGGAGGACTTCCTCCCTGTTGTAGTAGCCTTCAAAACAGAAGCAGCCTTTTCCAACAAGGACAGCCTTGACGGTGACGATTTCTCTGCTCCTTTGGTTTTCACTCTCTGTTTCATGTCATTCGAGAACTTATCAAATGACGCAGGCAGAGAATGGACGCTGGTCGGAGACGAAGGCGTCGACCTCGCGCTGGTTGATTTTGCCTTTGAGCTAACTACGTCCTTCTTATCCAAAAGGCCATTGAGCGCCTGCTTTGAGAGGTTAGAGTTTGACTTGGTGAGCTGTGGTTTCTTGCTCTCTGCGCCATTGCTCTTGACAGAAGCATTGATCTTCTCCAACTTGCTCTGCTCTTTCTCCAGCAACAAAGCACCGGCGACATCCTTGGAACCACCACCATTAACAGATGCTTGGGCCTTGCTGCCACTGCCAAGAAAACTAGAGGAGCTAGTGACGACAAGATCCTCTGGGTTGCCGACACAGGCATGGCGGCCCGGAACCGGCCTGACTCCCCTGAGGATGGGCACGGGAGTGGCCGCCTCGAGCCGGTCGACGTGGATAAACTGCCCCAGCTGGATGGTGTCGCTGAGGATGAGATCATGCTGCTCGTCGGGCAGCGAGACGTAGGTCGCGTGCGACGAGTCGGACACCTTGAGGTAGAACCCTGGTTGGTGAAGAGGTCGCTCCCCGCGAGCGCGGGCACGATGCTGACGACCTGCAGCAGCGACGACCGGTGCTCGCCCGCCACCTTGACGTCGCTGTTCATGTGCTGCAGCAGCTTCAGGAGGACCCCGGGTACCAGCGACGCCATTGTTATACTAGTAGCTCCTACAGTACATTTACCTGCGCATGCAGTGATGAGCCTGGTTCAGTAATTGTGATCACTCTCATATAGGAGTATGGTCGTGTACAGGACAGGGCATTATAATTAAGCAGTGGAGTCAAGAGAACAATGATGATGAGCTACTAACGTTGGACAACCTGGGGTAGCCGTGGATAAAGTGAATCTCTCCAACTACCTAATGGAAATAAAGGCTGCGGCTTTACAACCAGATGAGCAAATCCAAATGAACATGTCGGTGGCCCAACTGTTCTTGTTGAGCCATATAACAAACAAAGAGGTGAAAAGGAAACTGCATTTGTCACCAAATCACTGATACATACAGCTGGTGGCGAATTGAGCAACAAACAAATTCAGGCAGAACAGACAGCTGAAAACAGACTTGGCCTTTTGTTTCATACTAATAATAATAATACGAAGAAGAAAGCAAAACAAACTTGTGAAACAGAAAAGGCGGAGCAGATGGAAGCAACGCAAAAGGAGATGGTAGCCAAGTCCGTCCACGAGAAGTTAGCAGTGGCGTACGATGAACTGATGAAGCATTGCACGCGCGGAACGGAGGAAAGCAGAGGGAGTAATAAAGAGGTGTCCTTGAAATGGTGGCTACAATGAGGAAGGACTGCGTTGTTCGCTGGACGGGCATTCAATTGGGTCCGGAAAAAGGGATACCAATACCATGAGCACGAGCGGGGGATCCAATCCAACCAGGACCAGCCAACTCGACGGATGCATGCCTAGTCTCGACGACATTGGCACATGGAGAGACGAGACGAAGCAAATCTTGGGGGCAAGAAGCTCGTATGAATGAGATGGATGAGCTGTACAGTACAGCTTGCACCGATTCGATTCAATCAAGCAGAGTGAGTGGTGAAGAAACAAACAATTCTCCCATCCTTGGCAGCAACCACTAAATCAAGCAATCACCATCACCAGTCTTGATACACACACCAAATGTTGGGACAGGAGGAGGATTCAAGGAGAGGCACTTCAGAGACAGAAGAGATGGAAATCTGTGACGGACCCCACCCACCCAACCAACACTGTAATAAATTGATTTCGACGCTTGCTTGCTTTCATTCAATGGTGGATGGAGAAGCCGAGAGCAAGAAGAGGCGACGGACGAACCAACCAACCAATGAATCAATCTAGAGACGAGAGAAGGCGATGAGGAAGGAGGGAGGGATGGAGGAGAAGCAGCACAGATAACAGACCTCCTGAGTGCCGAATCCCGCGAGGGAGGCCGATCCCCCCTCACTCCTGCTCCGGCGACCTCTCCTCCTTGCTCCGCTGCTGAGCACTTGGTGGTAGTGGTGGTGGAGAAGAACTAGCCGATTCTTGTCTCTTCTTCTTCTTCCTCTCGACACGCGGCCCGAGGCGGCCGCAGCAGTTGCAGCAGCTGCGCAGCCTACGATCCTTGAAAGGAGCCGAGGCCTTGTCGCATCCAGGAGTCCCGCCGCCGCCGGTTGGCTGCGGGAGGCGGTGAAGGAGGCGGGCGACGGTGGTTGGTCCTCCTGCTGGTCTACTACTACTGGTGAGTGCGTGCGTGCGCGCGCGCGGCGAGGCGTGGTGCCTCTCTCTCTCCTCTCCTCTGCGCGCGCGCTCTTCTTCTCTGGGTGTGTTTAGATCCCAAAATTTTGGCAAAAATTTTGGACGGATGGGACATGCACGTCACATCGTAAAACCGTAGAAGACGTTTCGTTTGTTAGTGGTAAATATTATCCTACCATGACGTAACTAGACACAAAAGAATCGTCTCGCAATGTACATCTAAACGTACAGTAATTAGTTTTTTTTTATTTACCTAAATTTTATACTTGGCCGTGCAAGCGTTTTTAGGTGCATTAAATGTTTCGATGTGTGATAGGATGTGATAGGATGTGATGGGCGTGCACGAGAAAATTTTGGAGGAAAATTGGGCTCTAAACACACCCCTCTCTAAAAAGGAGAGAGGCTAGGGTGATGTGAGCGCACGCGGGGCAGGGCCAGCTCGCTCTCCTGCTCCTGCGAGCGACGGCGAGGACAGAAGAGAAGGCGACTGTGCTGTGGAAAAGCTGCGTGGAAAGGAGGTGCGGGCCCCGCGGAGGCAGTGACCTTGTGTTGAGGTGAGCCGTCGCTTTCCACACCAAAGGGGGTTCCAAGGTTGAGCAACGCAGAGGCTGGAGCTGCGTTTTTATACCGACCGGACCCAGAAAACCGCGGGGTCCGGAATCGGTAAAACCGGGTCCGATTACCGTAAACCGGTCGGTTACCGGACGGTTTGGAATTTAAATTCGTTTGAATTCAAACGGCGGCGGCGGCGAACGGTAAAAATCCGTAAACCAGAGGCGGTTTGAGCGGTTTACCGAGCGGTTTGAGCGCGTTTTACCGAGGGTTTGGCGGTTTGAACGGTTTTTTCAAAATTCAAAATGTAATTTTTTTATAAAATGCTAAAAAATTCCTAAAAATACTTCATGATTTGTAGAATCCAATGATGTCAAAATTACTTAAATTTGAGTGTGTTTAGTATGTTTTTCGACCTTCATGATTTAATGGGCCTTAATGGGCCGGTTTTGTGTATTTTTCTTTTTTTTTTTTTTTCAAACTTAGATTTGAAATTTTTATACCAAACCAACTCCAATTTGACAAATTTTTATACCATTGGCTTCTATAAATCATGAACTATTTTACGTAATTTTTTTCAACGATTTTTTTTTAAATTTTAAATTTTGAATTTGCCTTCTTTTATACCGCCGCCGGTCGGTATAAGCGGTAACCCGGTTTACCGCGGTTTACCGTCCGGTAGAAAAAACGCAGGGCTGGAGTACTTCCCCGGATTTAATTTATTTTTTTTCCAATTGCTAGAAGTACTCCGACTGGAGTTTATCTTTTCATGACCAGTAGGCCTTTCAATCTTTTGATGAGCGTGTGTGTGTGTTTGATTGATAGTAGGAGTACTACTAAGCTTATTTATTTATGTTTTATTTAAGATTTGCAATATAACTTACGGATGGATGGATGGGTGTGGACGACATGTTTTATTGAAGATGTTTTATTTAAGATGACATGTTTAACAATACTCGAGAGAGAGAAAAACTTCTCAAAGAAGCAAATTCAGACTATTTTCGTATCGTGTGTATACATGTTTTTGAAGAAAAATATTTTATTCAGTAGTATGATCTAATTATTTTTTTTTTTTGGGGGGCATGATATCTTCAAGAAAGTTTGTGTGGACAATCCCTTTTCATACTCTTGGTTTAAACCAAGCGTTTTAGTAGCTTTACTAATTACCACCTTTGTTCAAACAAAATGTAACTCTAGCACGTTTATAATTCAAACTATATAATTTTTTTTTTCAAATTTATATATAAGTATAACAATTTTATAATATCGAATAAATATCATTCATGAAATATAGTTTTATAATTTTTCCATCTAGATTCTCCGCCTCTTCCTCCAAATTATCTAAAACCCTCCTTGTCTTTGTAATATACATCAATTAAAGCTCTGTATTACTCTGCCCGATGAGTAAGCCTGTCATTAGAGCAGCTAAACTAAACGTGATCCCAGTCGAACCTAGTAAGTGCTTTGCCTTGAGCAAACCACACAACACGGAGTCAAACCTAGTTTGGTCAACTCCTGCACTGCACGCATCGCAACGCAAAGTCACAAATCGGATAACCAGCCAACAACACCTCCCAGCTCTCTCTATGCAGGATTCTGACTTTTATCAAACACAGATAATTCACCGATTCTGATTGTGATCACTGCAGCTGCTACTCCCTTTTAATTTCCACGTTAAAAATGTGGAAGACATGTAATCCAATTCTGACGACAAAAAAAAAAAAAAAAAAAAAACAAATAAACGATTTTAAGCAGATTCTAGATGGCTGCTGCCAGCATATATGATCCACAAAAAAAATGATGGTTGCTAATATATATAAAAGCTTTATTTCCTCCCAGGCCATTTGGTCAGCATTGCAATGATAATGCAGTCGCTGCCGATGAATAATTAAATTGATAGGGATCTCGTAACTACTGTATAATGTATCGCCGGTTGGTAAACCAGCTGACAGGGTATTATTCTCTCTTTATTTTTATTTTTGTTGCCCTCCTATCATCGCATACACTAGATCGGTCGGTAGACGGGTACAAGTGGTAGCATCGTCCAAGAACAAGCTACGGTAGGTGTAGTCGTGTAGAGAATCCATATGTATGGATAAGAAAATAAGCTACAGGATCCCAAATAGGAGTATCTTGGTTGGTTCAGTTGACCTGGTTTCACCGGTAGCCTAAATGACAGTTTAGTCCGTTGAACAATCCTTAAAAGATATAAACAAAGGTCACCCGTATCGTTTAGACTCTATAAACAATGAATGTTTGTTTTTCACTTACGCAAATATAGTTACAACTATATTTTGTGGTACATTTGTGTGCGGCATGCACACCTAGCAAAAAACTATATTTAACTTTTTACAGTATGTTAAGATATTGATGTTATTTTTAGAAAAATATAAAAGCTTCTTTTGAGACGGGTTCGACATCGAAATGTGCCCATGTTTTTTTAAATACTGTATATATCCAATTTCGTTCAAGATAGACTTTCCTCTTCAGTCAATATAATATTAAAGCACATATTTTTTTACCTCTAGTAAGATGTACACGTTTAGTCCATTTTTCGACCCTAAAACTACGAAACTTGGTAACAAATACCTTTGATTAGGTACTTATCTGAACCAAATAATATTCAAATAACTCAAAATAGAACGCCAATAGATAGATAACGTATTTAGAAGAAAACCAAAACTAGTTTCATTTTTTTTTATTTTAAATAGATTAATTTGAACGTTTAGAGATCAACCTAGGGTTTCATTCTTTTTAGAAATAGAAAAACACCTTTTAAACTAGTTTTAAGGACCAAGTTTGCCTAGTTTTGATAGATTGAGGACGTCCAATACCTCGTTTCATAGTTCAATGTTGAAAATTGAGCTATCGTGCAAGTTTAGATGTTAAAAGAATGGAATGTACACTTTAGTCTAATCACCTCTTCTTCGAACTAGTTGTATTCTACTCGCATTGAACAATAGAATGGCGAATAGAATAGAATGGCTCTTGCTCTGTTTCACTTCAAACTTTGTAAGTCCAATCTTTCTTTTTGCTTTTGTGTTTAGGAAGTCAAGACTATCTTGGTTGATTAAGAGTATAGATGTACTTCTTACTAGCTAGACTATACAAGTTTAATTAAGTCCTTGTCAAGACAAATGAATCGGTGCATATTTAAACTTAATATGAATCCATCTAGCTAGTTCCATATAAATTTCTCTCTTTTCAGAAATTAGATAACTGTGTATAATTCCTCTAGAAAGCAAAACCAGGCCAAGAGAAGTGAAAAGCTACATGGGCACGAACCCAAATTAGTTTTGCTATTATAAAGAACAAAGTTACCTGGAAAAGCAAGCAAGACCTCCACCTTTTTCCTCGAAATGAAAAAAAAACAAAAGCGTGTGGCAATCGACCCAAGGAACGGAAGGTCTCGAAGAGCAAATAAAAGATGAGAGGGGTATTAAAGATGGTCTGGCTCCACTCTCGAATTGGTACTGTCCCATTCCATTTTAGGGATCTTGGTGCCTTTGCTCAGTTTGCAAGGAACTACTGTAGTACTACATACAAGAACAAGTACACCAACTATTACTTTATTATTGCATTAACTCGCTTAGAAAGGTTAAGTATTTGATTTATATATCTAATAATGTCATTGATGTCCGCTAGTAAGCTAGCCATATATAAATCAGAGCAATTATTATATTTTAAAATGGAGGTAGTCATAAGCTATTGTGCTATAGCCAAAATTGAAATATCTGAATGCATGTATACATGTATCATGTATGTACGTATGTGACCAAGTGAGGGTAATATATGCATGTGTCTCCGATAACTTTTTTTTATAGCCTACGGGAACTCTAATTTCCGTGCTTTCCTACTAATTGTTCTGAATGAAATGGGAAAAGCTTCAAATGAACTAACTTTCTTTCACCGTGGCCTTCCGGCACCCATCATGGCGACACAGGAGAGAGAGAGATCTAGACCCCGGCCCCAAAAACATTGTGATTAGCAATAATTAATCAGTCCAGATCTGCTGCTGCATATACTGTCAAGCGCCACATGTATATATAGGACGCATGGTCCAGACAGATCATCACACAGAGAGGATCATGCTCCAGTGAGGCAACTGAAAACAGTTGGAGAGCATCCATGTGCTCTCGCACAGTCTCACTTGCACAAAAGGAATTATTTTTGGCATTTTTCGTTTATATATATGTATACAAATCGCCTTCTAAACTTGTTAAATTTTCCATGCCCATGTGGCAGCAGAAGAGCATGTCGGCATGGGCATATATAGCAGAGATGATGATAGCTAGATGAGCCTCCATCAGGTTATTCCAATCTGATCATCGATCCATCGCCATCTGCAGATGACTGAAAGAAATCAAAGCTAGCTAGTTACTGAAAAAAAAATCGAAGCTAGCTAACTCATCTGAATTCAGAAATGCCAGTGTGTTGTTGTGTTTGTGTTCTTAATTATGCACTGACAGTACTGACTGATTGATCAGGCGCAGCCTGCAGTAGTATTTGGTAAAATTCTGCATCAGTCGTCGTGTTCGATCGAACACTAGAGAGAAATTTCTACAAGTTTTGGAGATAAATAAACTTCGTAATTATTGCACAAATTAAGACATAAAAAACCAGGAATAGGATATGCATGGATCATTCAGTGTCAGGGCTACATGCTACATCCCACATGCGTGTGCATGCATTGTGTGGGGGCTGCCGGGCCGGGCCGGGCCGGGCCACAGTAAGCATGACGGACAGAGCACGTAGGCCAATCCTGATGCCGACTGTCAGCATGCTAAGGCCTCATTTTATAGACAGGAAATTCTTTTTGATTTTTTTCCTTTCAGTATCAGAGGAAAATTTTTTAAAAGTGACATTCCCGGCGTGATGAATATTTCTCCCCTGTGTGTTGGTTGGGCTCCAGCGCGCTGTCTCACGGGTGGGCCTAAAGCAAGGAGAAGATCATGCAGTTGCGTTGGGCCGCAGCCCATTACACTATTTGCCACAAGCGCTCGACGTGAAACGGATACAGCCAGAGCTGCCTGCAGCTTGTTTATCGGTTTAGTCCCACCTCGCAAAGCCAAGCACTGCGGAGACGCCGACTCGCTATATAAGGAGACCCATGCCGGCTGTTCCAGCAAGCCTTTCTCGGCCTTTTTTGGGTAAGAGAGGGTGAAAGTTGAGTATGATCAGTTGGTGTTGCTGACTATGTTACGCTGAGATAATGTGGAGTCTGTCTAGTGTGTGGCATGCGGGCTTTCTGATGTCCCTCATGCAACAGCGTTTATCTTAGCATAAGTCAGCATTATCAGGTTTCTAATAGATTCGATATTAAACATTAAACACAGGGGTCGCCTGCTGGGCACCCCAACAAAATATTTTGCGTTTATCTTAGCATAAGTCAGCATTATCAGGTTTCTAATTCGATATTAAACATTAAACACAGGGGTCGCCTGCTGGGCACCCCAACAAAATATGAAGTGAAACTCGCTGTCGACAACAAAATATGAAGTGAAACTCGCTGTCGCAGACTAACATTTTGTGTGCGAGCAAAAAATATTTGCTGACCTCGTGATGTTTTGATCAATAATTTGGACTATAATTTGGGTTGTGTTTAGTTGCTCCAAACTTTGGTAAGTGTCCAAAGAATTTTCGTCACATCAAATCTTTTGTCTCATACATGGAGGATCAAACGTTAGTAAACGAAATAACTAATTGTACATTTCAAATATACTTTGGAGACAAATCTTTTAAGCTTAGAGCATCTCCAACTGCGTTTTTTATACCGTAGGACCCGTAAAACCGCCCGTGGTCCGGAATCGATAAAACCGCCGATTCGGGCGGTTTGAATTTGAATTCGATTTTGAATTCAAACGGCCCGGGCGAACGGTAAAAATCCGTAAACCGGGCGGTTTGAGCGGTTTCGAGCGGGTTTGAGCGGTTTACCGAGGGTTTGAGCGGTTTGAAGCGGTTTTTCAAAATTCAAAATGTAATTTTTTTTTATAAAATGCTAAAAAATTCCTAAAAATACTTCATGATTTGTAGAATCCAATGATGTCAAAATTACTTAAATTTGAGTGTGTTTAGTATGTTTTTCGACCTTCATGATTTAATGGGCCTTAATGGGCGGTGTGTATTTTTCTTTTTCTTTTTTTTCAAACTTAGATTTGAAATTTTTATACCAAACCAACTCCAATTTGATAAATTTTTTATACCATTGGCTTCTATAAATCATGAACTATTTTAGAATTTTTTTTCAACGATTTTTTTTCAAATTTTAAATTTTGAATTTGCCTTCTTTTTTTACCGCCGGGCCTGCCACCGCCCTAAGATAAACGGTAACCGCGGTTTACCGTCCGTAGAAAAAAAACGCAGATCTCCAAGAGCTTTTGGCAAAAATAGTTTGGCAATTTTTCTATTTGCCCAATGTGAAATGCAAATGCCAAGTCAAAAAAGAGTTCATCTCCAACGGTTTGGCATAATTCATTGGCCAAACTCGGATCTAATTTACATCGGGCACCCTAGAAGAGAAACAAAATTATGTTTATGTCCTTCCACCTCTTAAAAACTTACCTCGGGAACCCCGAGGCGTAAAACAAAATTATGTTTATGCCCTTCCACCTCTTGAATACGCATAGATGTGCCGCGAATGCCAAACGTCGCCAGCGCGCATAAAAATGCGCGTAAGAAACAAAGTCCGATTTGCCAACACTCACTAAATTGTCAACTCCAAATGCCAAACTGTTGGAGGGAGTTTTGAAGCTTTTGGCAAAATTTGAGAATGCCGAACACAAATGGCAAACCGTTGGAGTTGCTCTTAGTTAGCCTATATTAGAAGAACAAGTACCACAACCAAATAAAAAGTGCTACAATGTATTTTCAGCCACTTGCCAAAGTTTGACAAACAACTAAACACGACCTTATTAACTTGGGAGTTTTTGAAGCTTTTTGGCAAAATTTGAGAATGCCAAACACAAATGGCAAACTGTTGGAGTTGCTCTTAGTTAGCCTATATTAGAAGAACAAGTACCACAACCAAATAAAAAGTGCTACAATGTATTTTCAGCCACTTGCCAAAGTTTGGCAAGCAACTAAACACAGCCTTATTAACTTTGTAGAGATTGATGCTTCTGATTTGACAGGCTAAAGACTCATTTTAGAAGTTTTTTTCCCCTTCCAGTATCAGAGGAGACTTAAAAGTGACGTTTGACTTGAAGAGCAAGAGTGGCGGTCGCTGTTTCAAATAATTCGATGATGACGATGGTTGGCGTTTCCTACCCCGGTGTTATTTTCGACATGCTCTTGCAAGTATTCCCTCATGAATATATATTTCTATGTACATTTCTCCTCTTTCCGCGCTGTATCGTCTCGGATTTCGGTTAGCACTTGGGAAAGCTCAAAAGTGAGTACATAATTTTCGCCTTCTCTATTTTAAGTCATTTATTCATGTGACTTAACTAGATATTCTCTCCATCCTAAAGTCATTACAAAAATCTTGGACAGTCAAAACATTTCAAGTTTGACCAACCTTATATGAAAAGATTATAAGACTATCCACAGTCTTGAGGTGCTTCAATTTTTTTTTTTTTTCTCTAACATCAAGCACCGGTGCCTATCTCCTTGCGAACCCACAGCGTCGGCAGACTGCTCCCTGTACTGTCCCCGGACCCCGCAAAAAACTTTCCCCCGCCGTCTCCTTCCCCAATCTCCTCCTCCGCTTCCCCTGTTCGGCGTAGATCCGGGCGCAGTCCTCGCCTCTCCGCATCCCCATCCACGACCCACGCCCGCCGGCCCGCCGCCCGTTGTGAGGAGGAGGCGGATCCGCCCCGCTTCGCGCGCGGCAGCGCCGGATCCGCCCGCCCGATCCGCCACGGCGGCAGCGCCCGAAATCCGTCGGCGCTCTCTCTCTCTCGGAGGAGGAGCTGCGCCCGCCCGGCCGCCCTCCCCTCGGCCCGCGACACCGGACGGCGGACGGTGGTCTCGCCGCGCCCGAGCACATCGAATCCAGCGGAGGGAGCGATACCGGACGACGCTGTGGCCGGGCCGGGGCCTTCCCGTCCACGCGCCGTCGAGAGAGAGAGAATTTGAAGCACCGGGGCTTCTACATGCCTCGGTGCCGAGTTTTTTGCGATCTCGGCATCGCTGCGGTGTAGGCACCGGTGCCGAAAACAAAGAGAGAGTGTTTCGGCTTGGGGTAAAACCACACTGCTTGTGGGTAGTCTAAGATTTAGAATGCCAACTAAGTATCGTTACATTCTTCGTTAATTATATTTTTATAGTATACCTAGCTAAAAAAAATATTTATAATTCTCTTTATAATTTTGATCAAACTTAAAATATTTTCAATCTCTAAAATTCTTAGGAGGGAGTACCATTCCCCTCTGTGTGGGGCTCCAGCACGCTATCCCACGGGTGGGCCTAAAGCAAGCAGTTGCGTTGGGCGGCAGCCCATTACATGTACTGTTTGCCACAGCGCTCGACGTTAACACAGTAGATCTTTATCTTAATCCACTTGATCAGCGTTTTGCTCTACTTAGCCCCTGTTTGATTAGAATGTAAAAGGTCCCTAAGAAACCATGTGTGATGTAGGCATCATCATCGCATTGCACTAGCGATGTCTCTTGTATAAATATAACTAAATCTAGATGATTGCAATGGCGCTGCAAAGTAACAGCCCGTGGAATCCTCACATGCTCCATTACCTAAGCAATCTCTGACATGTCACCTAAATCATGATGTTTATAAATTACAGCAGCGTAATTGGATTCGAACTACCTTAAATACCACATCATATATATATACCACCTACCTACAACATCAGACGTGCGAAAATTTTCATTGCACACCTGAAGATCAAATCAAACACAAGCTGAAACCTTGCCAAAAAATCCAGTAAAACTAGACGAAGGAAACCTAGCCATTTTCTACTGCAATGGCGTCTAAGCAGCATCGACAACCCGTCATGGCCATGGTCGTTCTCCTCGGCATCGCTGCCTCCGTCGTCCCCGACGCCGGCTTGGTGGCGAGCACGTGCAAGAGCTCCGACAACCCGCAGTGCGTACGTGGCGGTGCTGGGCACGGACACGCGGAGCGCGACCGCCACCACGGTGCGCGCGCGAGTTCGCCAGCATCGGTCTGGACATCGCCCAGGCCAACGCCGTGAACAGCACCAACTACCTCTCCGGACAGGAACCGCAACCCCGACGAAGGCGAGGCGCTGGACGAGTGCATGCGTCCGGCAGTACCGCATCGCGCGCAAAGCGCGACGCCTTCGACAAGGGCGCGGCTGAGCACCAGTCCGGCGACGCCGAGGACGCCCGGCGCCCGCTGCGAGCCAGGCGTTCGCCGACCGCCAGGTCAAGTCGCTCGTGTCCGACGTCGACAAGAGGATGAGTGACTGGACCAGCGTCGCCAGCGAACTCATCGACCTGCTTCCTATTTTGATGATGCCAAAGCCAAACGCTCCGGCCGTCGCCGAGGGGTGTTTGAGAGATTAGCCTTCTTTCGGTCGGAAATATATTGAGAGATTAGCTAGTTGCTGCATCGCCAATAATCCACCGTGCATACATGACCTCTTAGTTTCAGTTGGTTAATAAATCAAAGTTTTTTAACTCCTTTTTTTTTTTGTGTTGTTCATGTGATCTAGGTATAAGTTTTCTCCACGAGCACATATCTGTATCACAGCCCCGCCATCATCTCGTACTATGAATCCTCAGCTTTTTTTTTTTTTTTAAGACCACGCCGTTCGCGTATTTCATTAAGAAGAGATGAATCCTCGGCTTCCTTGAGCCAAATCTTGGACAAAGATGTCAATAGTGTTCTGTGCGAGAAAATAAGCTAAAACCAGGACAAACAAACAGGGTACACCTTCATTATACGGTTTGGAGACTTTTGACTACTGCAAACTTTACTCTTCACACTGTCTCGCTCCAGCGCTCCTTGTGTTCCAGGCGAGCCGTTTCTCATACAGTCCCCATCTCTGAACACTGTTTAGCATCTGGCAACAAACTGAACTCTTACTCTGTTGTCTTCTAGCCCCTACTCCCTCCACATTCTTGTGTCTACCTCCATCTTCATCATATCGCTGGCAGACCACACGCCTTGTGTCCATCCTCATATTGCACTTCATTTGCCAGCGAATTGTTTCCAGAGCGCAACTGTTCAACTCAGTTGGGGCACTTTGAACTCCAAATTTTATCCCACAGGCCCCCAACACCACTCCACAGCTCGTTGACTCTTCAAATGATGATTTAGGGACTGAATTTGATAAAAACTCTTCAAAGATGCTTTAAATCATGTCATCGGCAGTTTTTAGAGACTCTATTCTGTTTTCCCTTTCCAAGATTTCGTTATGAGATATGACTTCTTACTTAAAAAGTTTTTTCATGAGAGACAAACAATATAAAACAGAAAATAATTTCCAGCGCAAGTTCTGCTATCATATGTACCCGCTCTATGTCTGAAGGATCTACATCTGTGATCATAATATACGTGGTCTACGTCTATAATATTACATATATACGATATATGAATTATCTGCAAAATGATTCCAGTACAGAGTGTTATGTCTATGCGGTGAACAATTATAAAACATCTTAGTAACATTTTGCGCGACTTCTGTGAATCTCATTCAAAGATGGCCTAGCTTTTCTAGGACCATGCCAAACATTGCAAGCCTGTTTAGGCTTTATACAGAAGAAGACGAGATTTTCTGAGGACAGTAAACCTGAAGCATACTCACAAATGCACAAAAATCTAACTATGTTTGCAGATCAACGTGCAGTCAGATATGAAATAAACTGAAACGTGCATCTTTGAATGAGGTAAATTGGTATTTCTCCAAAAATTCAAGATCCACAAATCCAACAGACAGGTCTAATTGCTTAGGTTCCAAAAGTACATAGAATAACATGCTCTGCTACTGATAAAGATGTTTTGGTAGCTCATCTCGACATTGTCATGTAACCAAATCAAACCTCCTGGACGCTCAAACCTGCAACAACGAACAATGAGTAGTCAAAAAAGCAGAACTTCGAAGTGGTTTAGGGATTAAATGTGAAACTTCATTTGACAGACCAAAATGGACAGTGTTTGACACAATTGAAAGGAGATCAGTAATCACAAAATGGATGTCAAAAGATACAAGCAAATTTAGGACAATATATCAACCAGAGACAGATAATCTTGTCCCTCAGATCTCATAGCTATTACCCATCATTGATGAACTTGAATCGACTGGTTTTAACCACAAGCCTATATGCCAAAAAGTAGAGACAACAAAGGCTTGAAGCTAAAACTAATCAATCATTCATCTATGGTCAAATTAAATAATCTTCAGTGGGACACAGCCTCATCAAAAAGAAAACACAAACAAAAGCAAAACAATAAACTTTCTTCAGAGTGAAAGCTGATAAAGAAAATGATCATACAAGTCCCTCGGATCTCATAGCTATTATTGGCCATCATGGATGGTTCTCAAAATTGGTTTTAGCCACAAGCCACCCGCTTATCATGAAGACATGTCAGATGGCTTGAAGCTAAAACCAGTCTTTAACCATCTTTGGACCGAAATTTTATCTTCACTGGGACAGCCAATTGACGTATACTTGAAACAAATAAAATGCCATCAATCCAACAAAAATAGATAACCGAATAGACCATCAGCAGTGTGGGCTAATCAAGGCAATATTACTACCAGAATAGAGTTTTCATATACCAGAACAGAAGCAATATCATTTCAATTAAAGCTGTGCTAACCTGGGGAAGGGATTGCTTCAACTTGTTTGCCTTCTCAGCATCGAAGACGCAGAGGGTGTACAAGTACTTGGAGCAGCGCACCTTGAACTTGACAACATCCTTGCTCCTCTTGATCTTCACTGAACGGGCATCTTTCCTCCTCGCAGTGAGAAGGAAGTCCTTGATCTCATGGATCTGCTTCGGCTGCAGATTTATTTCACAAACAATTAGACAAAGCAAAGAGATAGGATCACACTTGACAATGAAGTACAATCTACCAACAGGGTGGCTAAAAAGAAAAATTCATTGCCCCTACTAAGAAAACAAACAACCATGCACATGCTACGCTAACTTACAACAATAGTTTCGATACAATTGGATCTACAATGTTAGGTCTTTTGTAGCAATTTAACACGCTAATTTATCAAGTACATTTCGAATTATTCTAGCTACAAGCACAGCACAATGCCAAACGTACACTGCAATTATAAATAGCAAATTGGCAACAGAACCATATGTAGTCCGCACAAACATAGCATACTAGTGATGAACTGGCAGCAACATAAAGACACCAAAATAGTAATTCATGCTCGCAGCAATTCAGCCTCGGATATATTGCTACTAAAAAGCTAAAACAGCAACTTACACAGATATAGTATAAAACCAGAGCAAGTTAAATTGCTTGGGTACGTCAATCAAACAGGGAGGTCAGCAACATAAAGACCTAATCAGACCAATCTCTTGCAACATACTGATCCACTAAAAGTCACAGCAAGAACGCGAGCTAGAAAACTTTCATCGCCTATACAACCGGACAAGCAACTTGCTGCTACCCAGCAGCAATTCATGACGCGGTAACAGAACAGTAGAACACGGATGAGACGAACTGAAGGGCTAGTGCCGACCGAGGAGAAGGGAAGAGCAAGGGACTCGAGGGATAGTTACCATCTTCTCGCGAGACCTGGGAGTCGCCGAGCTCTTCGTCTCGCGGCGGCGGCTGGGAAGGAAATGCGGAGACGGCGGCGGGCGGGAGGGGAGATGATTATATAAGGCACGCAGATAAAACCCTAGACGGGGAGCGATTCCGGAAATGCCCACGTCCTCGCTCGCTGCAGGTGGCCTGTAGGTCGAGGGCTCTCCCACGGTGGAAGGCCGCATCGGGATGGGCCCGATTAGGCCTTTTGGGCCATTTGGTCGTTGTATTTGCGGCTCGAAATATATAGCTCAAATTCCTTTTTGAGCCTTTTAGCAGCAATTACTGAACTTGTCCAGGTTTTTCTTTTTGGGCCAAGTTCGTTCACACCAGTCATAAAAAACTCTTAGAAGTTTCAATTAGATTGCATCCCAACCTCTATTGCTCTCGCATAGATTGCGTATCCAGATTATTGTAGATAAACTGGCCACTTGAAACTACCAGTATAGCACATCCAAAAGCACAACGGCAGAACATGTCTACTACTATACAGCAACCACGACAAACAATTGCCAATCTTATCCTAGAGAAAGAATGCGGTAAGATCCAATTTGCCAGGAAAAAAGAACACGCTTAAACATTTGCCAAACTTAAATACCAGAACAATAGTGCCAAATTATTTGTTCGACTATGACATCTCATACGGTCCACAAACAGATGGACACAGCCACACAGGTTGTGCAAAAACCATGGTGTGCACTCATCCATTGCATAAACAACCGGTACAGCAGGAGCCTGTGCAGCAGCAATCAGTAGTCGTCGCCTCTGGATATGACCTCTTTGCAGGTTGGCCGGAGTAAGATGGTGTGCTCAAACTGTGAGACATAGCTCCCTTTCACGTCGCACAATGGAGGATACGGCTGCAAAGCGCAAACAGAGCAGGAAACAGTGAATGACAATGTCTGCAACATGGTTCACTGAGGTTGAGATGTAGCTTTTCACGTACCTGAATGATACCACTATCACAAAGATTTTTCAGAGCCAGGAGGTATTTTTGTCTCGCCAAGGCGGTCCAAGTACCGGGCGGCAAAATGCAAGTGTTCCAAAGTTGTTGTTGATGGTACCAAGTAGTTGCTTAGCCTTTGCTACCCTCAAAGGCACATGCCCAACATCAAAGTTCTTCATGTAATGGCTGCATTCCAAGTCCTCCTGGACAAATCCCCTTCCTGAAAATGTCATGAAACTTACACAATGTAGAAGTCATCGAGGACTTCAACTTATGTCCAAATAGGGACGCCAAATATATGCTGCTCAGCCATAAGGACCATTCTAGATATAAGTGAAGTGACTAATCCTTTTTTATTTTTAATAAAAACTATTCATGATGACACATCGTACCACTTCAAAAAAAAGGCATATCTCTGTGCGGGGTCTGGGGAAGCGTGTCTGTGGCATTTTGAAATTTCCATCAATCAGTTGAAGCTACAAATACTAACATACCAGTAGATCCAAATGTTTCAATAGCATAAAACTCCCCCTCTTCCATTTTTGTTTGTTCTCCACCTTTCACAATCGGAACTGATTTTCCACCATGGATCTGATATGGCCCAATGCTATGTCCATTGAGGTTCGAACACTTTTACTGTCACAAACCAAAAGGTACTTTCAATTGTCATTGTCTTTTCTACATTACATTGTTCAGCACAATAGAAAATCAAAAGTTGTAGCACCTTGGAAAACTTTCCCATTGATTTCAACCTCATATGATTCCATCACTTCCTGGATTGCAGCACCAACATCACAAAGCCGTGCATCTATTCCAGCTTCCTGCAATTAAGTGATCAAGTCATATTGATTTCTGATTGTGACATATATAAAGGAGAAATTCAAATTAAGCTTAGACATACAACTATATACAGGAATAGTTAGAGAGAGATGCCAACACACAATAATTATCTAATGAAAATCGTTATCCCAATGAGCACATGATCATGTCACAGTTGAGCAAAGGATATTGCTTCTAGGAAGACCGAGACCCTTCTGACCCAAGCCGCGCTCTGGTCAGAGAGCAGGCGGAAAGGCGACTCCTTGGCGACTTCCTTCCGGCGGCGATTCGGCGCTTCCCCCTCCTCTCCGGCGGCCTTTACGGCGCCGGAGAGGAAGGGGAAGCGGGATCTGCTGGCTGGTGTAGTTAGTAGGGTAGCTAGCTTCTAGTTTACTGCTTCTTAGGTTTGCTCGTCGTCTTTCATGGCGGCGGAGCTTAGGTTTGCGGTGGTGGCGGCGTGGCCTCTACGTTGGCTAATAATCTTCCTCGGGTCTTCGGCGTCGGCGAGGGCGTCTTCGGCGTCATCTACGACGAGGATTTCAGGAGGAGTTTGCTCTGGAGTTGGCTGGCGGCGCGTCGATCCGTTCGGAGGTGCGTCTTCTGGTTGATCTCCTCTTTTGGTGCGAAAGGGAAGTGTTTTCTCTTTCCCCGATCTTCTGGGTTGCCGTGCTTGGTGGCGCGGGATCCTTTCCGGCCCGGCGGCTTGGTCGTCGGGCGGATGTGTTTTCGCCGGCGAGGAAGGAAGACCTGCCGATGCTCCTTCAACGATAAAGATGCGTCTTGGTGGATCCAAGGCGTTGGCTGTTGCGGCGTCATCCATGGGTTCGGCTCCTTCTTCGGTTCGGCGGGCGTGATCGTCGGTCGGCGTCTCGGTGCGGCGGCGTCGGGATTTGGCGATTTCTCTGGAAGCACTACGATTTTGCAGCTAGGTCCTCGGTGTCCTTGTTTGTAATTTCTTGTTGTTTCCAGTGTTTATATGTAACAGGGGATGTACTTTCCTTCCATATTCAATGAAAACCCCTTCCCTTTCGCAAAAAAAAAAAGGATATTGCTTCTGTACAATCATGCAGAACACTACAGGAAAATGACATGGGCAAAGGTGCTAACTGAAATGATGCACTCTTATACCCCACTCTAAAACTTAGAAGCACAGCCTACAGAGGGTGCAGATGAACATGTTGAAATTACCTTGATCCCTGTATTTGTGGCATCTCTTGTTGCTTGAAGCAATGGATCATACATAGGATTGAATGCAACAGTAAATGCACAATCGACAATGTACCCTGGAACCAATAAGTTAGTTACATGAAATCTACAGAGGTAGTCATCATAAGAAAAGCTGATACAAGATAAACCAGGCAAAGGCAAAGATTGACAGACCATCTATGTGTGTTCCAAAATCCAGCTTCATCACATCATCATACTGTAGCACAGTTTTGTCACCAGCATTTGGAGTCCAGTGAGCTGCAACCCTAAAAAAATTCGATTTCCTTATCAGTTTGTGAATGGAATGAAGATTTTTTTAAAAAAAATGAATCAAAAAGCAGGAGAGCTGCTGATTATATTAAAAACAAAAGCTCAGACTGCGAGGGTACAACATATCAACAAGAATGGAATGAAGAATTGGAAACACAAAAGATGTATATCACACCGATGGAAACGCTAACATACCAATTCAAGGAGCATCCAGTTGGAAAGGCAATACCAGCTTGCAGACCATTTTCCTTGATAAGTGTCCTGACCTTGTTTTCCAGTGCTTCGCATAGATCAATCATTAACATTCCAGGTTTAATAATGCTCCTCATATATTTCGCACCTAGAAAATCAGAAAAACAATTGTAGAATTGCAACCAACAACACATAGGATTAAGATTATGCTGCAAATTTATCAGAGACGGGTTCATGCCTAACCTGTCTATGAACTTCTGCTGCTTTCGGCGAACAGAGTTGTAGATTGGCTTTTGCAGTCGTTCGAGCTCCCTCTTTTCCTCACTAGTTGTTCTCCATAAATTACTGAAGATCAATAGTGTAAGTCGTTAATGACAGTTCCTAAAATCAGCTCAGAATCATCATAGTTAAAGATTTTTTTTCGGTCGATACATCTCAGATGTGAAGGTTTTCATATGATAATAAATCAGCATATGCTCACATAGGATAGTTTATTCTATACAGCTTCCACAAATGCTGATAGATTTGCACTTACTCATCCTTATATTGCTGAATTTCACCCTCAGGAAATTCTCCTGAAGGAAAAAAGCTTCGTCAACAGGTATTGATGGAGGATCTGTCTGCTGAAGAGGACCCTTCTTCTTTCTACAGAAGACATGGGAATCCTCGTGAATTGATTGAAACAGATAAAACAAAACAAAAAAATGTATGGTCCAATTCAACAGCAGAACTCACTTGGATTTTTTTTTCTTCTTTTTCTTCTTTGCAGCTTCTGAAGATCCATTTCAAAGGCAACTGTTAGACTAACCTTACCCGAAATGCTAGATGCAATAAAAGAGTTTCAGCCTTATTTGAGAAATTTGGCAAATAGAACTTCGAGGCAAAGCTGCTACCTGGTGCTCCATCTTGAGATGGATCATCAGCTTGTGCTTCGTCATCATCCTCTGGTGGTGAAGACTGAACAGCAGGAACCACACCATTGCTGTTTGCAGTTTTGCCTTCTTTAATCAGATCTGACTGCAAGAAGGGGAATATGTCATATAGGGTTCCTTAATAATCCATGTAAATAAAGAATTTGCTTAATCATTTTCAATTTCAAATTGAGTTCTGGGGAAGCTACCCAAGTTACCTAGTCAAAAGTTTAGTGACCACTATTAGGACAATTCTGATCATTACTTAAAATGGTGAATTAAGATAAAGCATGATTGCAACTTGGAAGGAATGAATGAATGAATGAATGAATAGAGGAACACTGCACTGAACATGAGTATACAACATCAACAAGCAGTCATCATGACTATTACAACGAGACCAACTCTGGAAACAAAATACCCCTTCCTTCTGTTCTCAAATAGATGCCAAAGCAAACCTCCTCTGTGTTTGTAGAAATGGCATTTGTGATTAATTCCATGGGCTATGGAAAAGAAAGAAACCGATGTGGCCACCTACTTTGGTTTCTTCATTTTGTCCCACATGCAATGCCTCCATCTCCTTGGTAGCTGTATCCGCCGCAGCCATATTGAATATTTCTAAAGAAGGTTCAAACCTGAATGAGCAGAATAAACAAGACTGTAAGTCTGTAAGCACCAATATAGCTCAGGACAACTTATAGTTCTTTTCTTTTTCAAAAGAAAAGGGCACAAACTCTCCCCTTCAATTAAGAAAAGAAGCCACTAGAGTTAGTTCAGTGTGCAAGTAGGACTACAGCTGCTCGCAAACTGCCCACAACAGACTTGAATTAAAACAAATGTGTAGTATTAGTACCTCAGCTATTCCCCAGTGTCTAACAGAAAATCGAGAAATTCATGAACAATAAATTCAATGATCACAAAACAATATGCTATTTGTATGATCAGGATTGCGCTCATCCCGCCCAGTAAGCAAATGGGAAGATTTAAAGTTAGGTCAAGAATGCTCATCAAACTGAAGCATGTACAAATTGTTAGACACATATACATCATTTAGCTATATACAAATGGGAGAGGAACTAATTGTCATGTATGCCCATGTGCACCAGTAATCAGATTGGCCATTCATCGTAGAATCAAAATCTTCATTGAATTTTCTTTCTTTCATTTAGCAAGTTTTGGCCAGGTCTATCCAGCAAGTTTAAGCCAGTGCCTTGCAGGCTGGATGCCAGACAGCCTACGATAATATTTTAGGAAAAAACATCAAAAGCCACCCCACCCCGGGCAAATGTTATTATACCAATAACAAAACTACTACAGAAGTAGCAGCCTACAGCCATCAGGTTTGCATCGGCAGACCATCCTTACAGAAAACAATGGTTTCACTTGTAGAAATTCCAGAAACCCACAAACTCCCCTGGAACTACTTGACTGGATGAGTCTATCGGATCAGCACTACTACTATCACCTTGATCTAGAAACCGTCCGTCCAAACTCCAAACCATTACTCGTGCGCACAAAACCGAAACTAACTAGCCAGCGACGGGAGCAGGAGCCGACAATACCTTCCTCCCGGTTCGAGGCCGCGAGGTCTCCGGCGATCACACCCCACGGTTTGCTGCTCGCCGACGAAGGATGGGACTGGGGCAGCAGGCTCCGCCGCGTTTCGTGCGGAGGGGCGGCGGCGCCTTGCCTAGAACGCCTTGACGGGCTAGACTTGGATTTGGACCTGGACGGACAAGAGAAGGCTTCGTACGTTTTCCCCACGCGGCGTGCGGCTAACCCAAGCCGACCGCCGTTACGGCAAGTGGGACCCAGCTGCCAGTCTCCGGCCCATCTGAAATTACAAGCCCAACCGCAGGCAGACCAAAGGCCCTGTACATCCAATAGCCTAACCGGGCCAGATGGGTCCTGCTGGACCCATACTGCATCGGCCCAGCCCATCTAGTGTCCTTAACACCCCAAGCAGGCAGCAGCAGCAAAAATCCTCACGATTCAGAAACCCTCGCCTCCCCCTTCCCGGCCGCCGCCTCCTCCTCGTCCTCCTTCCTCGCCGTCGCCGACGCCGCCGCCGGCGGAACCCGCCCGCCGGAAGGAGAAGGGATGGGTGAAAATGGGGAGGAAGCGTCGCGGATAATCGTACCGATGGCGGTGGAGGGCACCCCGGGGCAGCTGCCGTTCGTGAACGAGTCGAAGCTGCAGAAGCGCAAAGGAGAACGTGGACTGGGCCGTCAGGAACCGGGAGCGCAGGGCGGCCAAGCGCCAGCGCATCCGCGACGAGCACAAGGCCGTCGTCAAGCGGCCCGAGGATTTCGTCACCGCGTTCCGCAACAAGGAGCGCGACTTCCTGCGCATGAGGACCCGACTCAAGGTCCGCAAGCAGCCCCCCCGTCGAGGCGCTCGGCTCCAAGCTCGTCTTCGCGATTCGCATCCCTGGGTAGGTGCTAGTCCTGGTAGCGTTTTTTATTTTTTCATCAATGGCGTTAACAGCTAACGTTGTTTGTTTGATTGATGCGTGTGCTTGTAGCTCCGTGGACTTGCATCCGCACATGAGGAAGGTTTTGAGGAAGCTACGGCTGACCAAGGTCCTCACTGGGGTGTTCCTCAAGGCCACCGAGTTGACGATGAAGAGGCTTCTTGTGGTTGAACCATTTGTCACCTACGGGTACTTACATAACTGAATGAGAGCAACATTTTCCTAGGCTGTGATCGATTATTATCTTGTAGTACTGCGTTGTTGATATTCCGCTTTGCTTCTGTGTCACAATAGGTTTCCAAACTTGAAGAATGTGAAAGAGCTTATTTACAAGAAGGGCCGTGGGTTCTTGGACAAGGAGCCTTTCCCTCTTACCAGCAACGACCTAATTGAGAAGGTATGCTTTGGCGCCATATTCAAAGATTATAGATTTAATTTAAGCAACTACAGTATTTGTTAGGTTGAGAAGAGAAGATCCAATCAAAACAAATTGAAATAACCACTGCTGCAGGCTATGCATCAATAAGTCTCCAATTATGGGTACTAGTATTAGTTAGGCTAAGAAGATCCGGTAATAGCTAATAACAACACTTCAATTTGAATATGCAGTTCAATTTTTCAGCTCATTTATCGCCCACATATTTTTTATGAATCCAGTGATCACTGAAAAGCAAACTATTCACGATTAAGCATTCTCATTGTACACAATATTTTTTTGGCTAAGGAGTTAAAATGGCTTCTGGGGATTTTAGATTCGGAAATAACTTGTGAGTTACATTGAAAGTCTCCTTTGTGCCTTTGCTTAAATAAACAGGCTCTTGGAGATCATGGCATCATATGCTTGGAAGATGTTGTGCATGAGATCGCCACTGTTGGGCCACACTTTCGAGAAGCATCGCAGTTCCTCATGCCCTTCAAACTAAAGTGTCCAGAGAGGAGGCTACAGATGAAGAAGAAACCCTACAAGGATGGTGGCGACTCAGGCAACCGTGGCGACAAAATCAACGAACTAATTGAGAAGTTGAACTAAAGGTCTAAAGCACACCTTGCCCCCAGTTGTCATTGTGATGGATCTGTTACCGTATCAGTTTTGTAATAGCATAGCTGGATGTACCTTCAAATTTGAAACCTTACCTGCATTTGTGCGATCAGATCATGAAATAGCAGAAGCTTCTTTGGTTATCCCCTGCCTTCTGCTCGACATGTGCCTTCGGTTGATGCGACAATATATCAACTCTGTTATGCTGTAGTGTGCTGTTGATTGTTGACTTTGAGTATATATCCTGATCCCTTTGCTGTTTACTTTCTGTTCAAAAGACAATTATGGACCTTATGCGCAACTAAATAGTGTCGGATCTAGCTGGGTGGTACAATGAGCCATGGAGCACACCATGATTTGGTTGAATGTTGGAGCTACAGTAGTTATACTGCTTAGCTTCAAGAATGTGTATGGATCACTCAAGGATTTAACCCTTTATTACATTAAGTTGGCCATGGTTGCTCCAATTCCTAAATTCGTCACTGCAACTTCATGGCCTTGCAAATTCAATGGTGCTCAGAGTCATTTGCCTAGAGATTACAAGGTGAAGGGTGATCGCAGGTTACTGGCAACACGAAGTTGTCTTGCTTGTTCGTATTATTGAGAACATAAATTGTATCACAGGGGCATTGCCAGGTTCAAACTTGGATTTCAAAATAAAATAAATAATGTTTAACCATTAGATAGGGTTTCCCTTTGTAAATTTAACTTAGGCTGCCATTGAAACAAAGAAAATGGAAGAATTTTAGGTCCCATTTTGGAACACGGAAATGCAAATTATCTATTATAGATCCACCTACTAATGGGGTTGAACCCGCGCCTACCCATATTTCAAGAGCCCTAACTACCACCCGCCTTGACCCACCGGCTCAATGCCCTAACCCGCCCCAACCCGAAGTCACGACGGAAGATGATATGCGACTTATGCGCCGATCTACTACCATAGCACCCTAACCCGTCCTAACCCGTTTGTGTCATCAGCCCAACCCGCTCCAACTTGTTTCGCAGTGTCACTCATTTCCACCCATCCAATAGTACACATATTAAAACCTGTCCAAAAAACCCGTCAAACCCCGTCCCATTAGCAGGAGTAATTATAGATTTTTTTTTCATGTGTACATGATGTTAGGGATTATAGAAAGATTTTGGAAGAAAATTTAGAGAACCAGGTCGACAGTCATACCAACTACAGATCAGGGTCAAACAAAAACTTTCCAGTACCACTGTTTTTTTTTTCCAGTACCACCGTTTTTTCGACCCAGTGCTACGGTTCTCAATCATATCACGTTTTACACCACTGAAATGTCAGAACGTTATAGAAAAACGGCAAAATGAAAGTTATGTGCTGCAAACAAAAAAGATTCTTATTTGGCACATGCAATATTTTTTAACGGGAAACTCAACTCACGTGCGGCCATATATTCCTCACCTCAGCATTACACTAGTCAAACAATGGCTCAGTATAGTGTACACTGTACAGTATCTTTGTTTTCATTGTTTTCTGTGGTCAGAGGACACAACCTAAAAGCCCTACATTTCCTTTTAATGGAAAGAATATACGAACAAACTGGATTTCCATCAGTGTTCGTATTGTACAGTAGAGTTAGCATATTAGATATCTGCACACCATTGTTACGAACAACAGAACCAGGGACATGTGCCAGTGGAATTTCGTCGATCCAGAGGACAAGACATGTGAATTGACAGTAGATGTTGTGCTCGTTTTGTCGCCCTTAATTTTAATGCTCGACGAACCTGAAATTACAAGCAGATGACCATATACTTCTGAAAATATGGGGCAACCCATGACTGGTATTTATGATTCAGAACAGTGCAATGCTTGTACTAACCAACCATGGGTTTTCATTTTTCCCTCTTATTAAAGTGTCTTTCACCAAAAACCAGAAAGTAAGTAAATGTGATGAACTTTTTATCCCAAACTACATATGTAATGGTAATTGACGGTTAACAAGAATATAAATTATTGTTGCTAAGCTCATGGCTCCCAGTTTCATTTTCATGTAAAATATTTTGGAACTAGTCAAGATTTCTGGAAATCAAACAGCAAATTATGACCAGGGGCCGGAGCTTTGTGTATAATAAAGTGAAGGAACACTTAATTCTACCACTTGAATGCTGATGAATTGCTAATCTAGCCGCTCTATTAATGCCTCAAGTTTGATTGGTTCCCTCTCAATTTTAGTTGAAGCTCTGCCACTGACTATGACTGCAATGTATTATGAAATAAACTAAGAATGAGCAGATTAGAATGTGGTAACACTTACAGTTGTAGTCAGTCCACCCAATGACTCGATTTTCCAAGTCATAGACAACCAACTTGTTTGAAAGGACAAGATCTGAAAGAAATCAGACGTAGTGTAAAAAACACATCATTCAGAACAAAAAGCGATTTGCTAGTGCAGTGCTGACCTCCCATAAGCACAATGTCCTTTCCGTCCTTTGACTGTAATGCACCATTTTGGAATCCCACACAGTATACGTCATCCTGCTCAGGTTACAAAAAATATAGTCCATAAGAGTCATCACCACATACTTTTTATGCACTTTCGGAAACGGAACTTCCATGCTAATAGCACTGCTATTTCAAACCGCTGTTGTGCTAGAGTCCAAATATCAAAATTAGACTATGATTAAAAATCTACTGAAATAACTCTTAGTTATGCCTATATATTAATGCTGTAGAACGTGAAGCATAGAGCTTTACTGTACAGGACTTTCAGTGTCATGTATCTACAAAGGTTATTTAAAAATTACTCCCGAAAAGGGAAGAGCTTCCAGCTACAAACATATAATAAAGAGAACATATACATATACAGAAGTGGTAGGCAATTTTCTCTTTATAAGCAAAATAACGATTGCAGTCTGAAAAGGCGATGACTACTATCAGAAATTTCAAAGGCAGGGAAGGCTTGTACATGTCATCCATGTTGGCAATATGAATGTGTGCTATTTTTCTTTAACCTCTCTACAGTGTGGATGAACTTTGACATGTAATGTAATCTTCAAGCGCACATAAACCTAGATGTGTTGTAAATGTAGTTGGAGTTTGCTTTGGTAGTACTCATGTTTACTAATTTTGAAGCAAATTAAGTACTAACGGTCATTACCGTGGTCAATGGTGTAATACCAGTGTTTGGGAAGTTGCCACCATACCACTAGTGAAATTGCACTTTTTGCCAACATTCCATCGAGTATGTATATGACATATGGTACCAGGCTACTAACTAGCATTGGCATAGTCACATAGATTGATAGATCAATGGCATTTTGGCAACGCAGGTTTGACTGGGTGTTCTGGCAAATTTCCTTAGTTTACTTTGACACCTTTATCCAAAAGAATATATCTCTCAAGTTCAGAAAAATATTTCACATCAAGGGCAAACATACAATACTAAAAGACAGATGAAAAGAAAAAAATATACTAGTTTAGTTATTGTTTTTCATATTAAGTACCAATGGCACACATGATACTACAGATGTTAACTATTATCATGTAGTAACGCAAAAGGGAGAAAGGAAGATGACAGCACTGAAGCCACTTTCAATTGCTATAAGCTGGAACCATGATAAACCCATGGCAATGGATGAATTAAGCATTACTCCACTAGAAGAGAAATGGAATGTTACCCCATTTGGGGAAAAAGTACTCATGGGGATACACATGCAGCGCAAGATCATCCTCAAAATGGAAGGTGATGGTTGGGAATCCATCATCTACACTGCAAGAGAAATGAACACGACAGTTAGAATCATAATAATAGCAAGAGAACATAATCTATGGTCAGGTGATTCGTCTTTGTGCCAATTATGAAAACAGAGCAAGTGTGAAGAGATGAGGATGCCAATTCATGAAAGAAGTACGAGGGAGCATTATCGACGCCAGGATTTCAATAAATATATTTCAGCATGTATGAAATGCAGCATGGAAGGAATTGCAGGTGATAATTAGTACTCTTCCAACTGCAGCTATATTGTGTAAACTACTAAACCATACCTTCCAGAATATTGGAAACACAAAAAAATCTTGAACATCATGGAAGGCTATATCCTGATGCTTGTTAAAAACCTACAATTGATTGAGAAACCTAATATATAAAGAAAGGCATATGGTCCAACATCACAAGGGAAGAACTAGCACGGGATCTTTGTCATACCGCGAGCATTACTTTTTTGAAAACCAATTCTGGAAGGTATGTCAAGGTGGTACCACTGTCAATTATGGTACCCCTTTTCTCTCCTGGTTTAAAAATATCAGCCGGGAGTTCTAGTGTAGTGCCACCAACATCAATTGTCTTAAGGATCACATTGTAGTGTGGCCTGGAAAGTAAAATCATGACAGGTTATGAGTATGGTAAAAATGAAGTAAAACAGCCAGCTGCAATGCATTATATCTTAAGTAGAACTAAAACACTATGTGCCAAGAAACTGTGCATTCATATAAAGTTTGTAATCATGCCATTGATACGGGACTTTTTACCGACTAAAAACTCACAAAAACAATGGTATGTTTGAAGAGGCCAAGGGAAAAGTGAACAGGAAGAATTACTAGCACTAGCATGATAGCATCTAGCACAATAGCATTGGTGAAACATCTGTTTGTAGCATAGCACAAACGCCAGTGACAGAACATTTGTCCAAAGAGCAAATATTTTAATACCTCTATATTTATTTTCTTTGTGCATGCTATTTTTTATCATTTTATTCCATACTTAATAAGTGTCCAGTTCTCATATATTTCTTTTTTTCCTTGTTAGTTGGATACTAAGCAATGGTTGTCACTTCACATGTCAAAATTAGCTCAGCAGTCAGCACCCCACCTCAAGCTCTTGGACACCAGTTGGTCAGCATTTTTAATCATAAAAGCAAGCAGTGGTGCACCGTTTACGCTGTCTTGTAAGGCTTCTGGTAAACTAGTAACACGCCAATTGTCCACCGTATCATAGAGCAAGTATAGCAACAACAAATTTTTAGAACTGAGAGTGGGACGTTTATTTTTTTTTCATTTTTCTTGAGTTTTCACGTTGCAATAATAGTGAACTATAAAAATGGAGACTTAATGATTAATCGAAGTGAACAGCTATGAACAATTCAAAAGCGTTATATGACTAGTGGTGGTTCGTGAAATGCATCATTGGCATCAATCAGATTATGAAATCTTCTATAAAGTGGCATAGAAGTTCCCTATTGATTCCAACTAGAGCTTTTATTTACGGAATGACCATTGTTCGATTTGTATTATATCATGGCAGGAGCGACAATGTTATCCTACCAAAAAACAAAAATTACACATGGTGCAAATATTGTATGATCACATCGTTTTGGCCCTTAACACAGAAATATGATACGGATTTTATCTCTCTTCCGGAAGCAAGTTCTAGAAACCAAAATTTACTTAAAATTATCAAGGGATTTTATCTCTCTTCCGAAGCAAGTTCTAGAAACCAAAATTTACTTAAAATTATCAAGGATAGGATAGTTCCAGAGAGTTTCATCTATGAGTGCAATGCAAGCAAAATGATAATTAGTATGGCAAGGTTAACATACATACTTGTCGGCTACCAATGGTGTTGTTTTTACTTTTGGCTGCACCACATCTCCAATAGAAAAATTCCACCTCCTTGTACGGTATCCAAGCAATGAGCAAATATCTTCTTCACTTTACCAGCAGTAGTTAGTTGTGATAGCATTGATGTATTCGCCTCACCAAAACCAATAATTCCATCAAGGGCTTGACTTGCACTTCCCAAATCCCCACCTTGTTGAGCACCACACCTACAAAGGAAAGAAGAATCATCTATCCCCACTTAAGACTTCAGCACTATCATTAAATATGAACTAGTTGATGCTTGTTTCCTACTCAGCTCTTCTATTTCAGTATTCTAGATAAGAGCATGGATGCATATAGTAAACCTTCTAGACTTCAGCACTATCATCAAGGATCATGCTAACCTTTTCAGGCAGAATAATAGCCTATTGCACTATTGAATGAATCTAAAGAAGGATTTGCAGCAATGGCCAAGGATCATGCTAATATTTTTAGGAAGCATAATAGCCTATCAAATGAACGATGTCCAACAAAAAACGATCGCAATTTGATATATTGTGATAAACTGAAATGACCCGACTCACCCGAAAAATGACGGTGGCATTGGCAGGCTTTGTCTGCCCATCCCCAGTCACCTGATCAAACTGCAGTGCATCGTTGATGAATGAACCTACCGTCGAGCTACCATCACCATATGTGACGCTATATTCGCAGGGCACATTGGCGCCGCACTTTGGCAGCTTTCCCCAAAGGTATCCACGCAGAATCCCTGATCGCACATCACCGTGCTCCCGGTCAAGGACGCCTTGGGGTCGTAGAGTGTCAAGTCTAACTGCACAGAGACGCCCACACCGCATTCAAAAAAAAAAAGGACACAACTGAATTAATCTGCAGTTCGTCAGACACACATAAAAGAGAGATGAAAAAAAGCTGGGAAATGGTACCCCCGAGCCCGCTCTTGCGGGGGCATTGCTCGCAGGTGATGCAGTTGACCCATAGGATGTCGCTGCCGGTGTCGACCTGCACGTAGAAGCGCTTGGGCGGCGTCCCGAGCTTCACCTCCGTGTAGTAGAGGCTGCGCGCGCGCGCCCAATAATCAATCAAGCACCCACCGGGAAATCCTTCCGAAATAAATAAACAAACAAGCCAGCGAGCGCGGGAACGTACGTACCCAGTGTCAGTGGGGAGGCCGAGGCCGCCAAGAGGGAAGTCAGCGGCCGCGGCCGCGAGGAGGCGGCCGTGGCGGGTGCCGTCATGGGCACGAAGGGCGCTGATGTTGGTGCCGGCAGCACCGCCTCCCCACACCCACGGCGAACTTGCGGCGCACCTGGAAGACGCCGGTAGCCGTGGCGCCGGGGCGGACCCGGCCGCCGCCAGCAGCAGCAGCGCGGCGAGGAGGAGCGCAGCGCGCCGAGGCGGAGACGGAGGTGGAGCCATGGATTATTCGTGGGGTGGGGGCCCTGCGCGAAGCAACGGGCGGGAGGGCCGGCTACGATTCGCGACCTCCTCCGCTCCCCCGCTGGCCGTTGCTCCTCCTCCTCCTCCTCCCCCCGCGGCCTCGGAGCCTCGGCATGGGAGGCATTTGAGCGTCCAAGGAGGGGGCACCGCAAAACCGGGAGGAAAGCGGGGGCGGGGCGGACTGCTCGTTGGGGACGGCCAAATCGCGGCACGCTCGTGTTGGGAAGGGAAGCAGGGAGAAAAGGGAGCCGTCAGATTAGGATCCAACGGTCAGGAATGTTTACTAGCTTGGACTACCAAACCCACCTCACCTTGGCTTTTCCTCCCTCGCGTCGCCTCCACTCGACTCCACCTTCCCTCCGGTCCAGGTCCGGGCGGCTCCGGCCGGGGGGGGAGGAGGAGAATGGCCTCCGCGGCGTCGGCGCCAGTGTTTGAGAGGGTGGCGGGGATCCGGGCCATCGCCGAGTCTGGCCGCTTCAAGGCAAGCTCCTTCCTCCCCACTTCCCAGTTCCCAGGAACCAAGTTACCTGTTGCTTTGCTGGGATTCGCGAGTCACTGTAGTAGCTGCAACTGCGATGCTTGGGGTTCGCCTTGCGACTATTCGTGGGACGTAGATTCCGATGACCCAGATCGTGGATCCTGTTGAGAAATCGTCTTATCGTTGTGGGAGTTACAACCTGTGGGCTGTGGTGGTGATACATCCTTGCCATTTGCTGCTGCTGTATCGTCTGGTTACAGCTAAATCTGTCTCGCAGGCCTGGTTCCTGGACCAGTTTGGTGTTCTTCACGACGGGAAGAAGCCATACCCCGGCGCCATTCTGGCATGTAAGTTGGCACAGAGAATGTATCTACTCCTGTTAAGCTTGTTTTGTTTCCTTTTGTGTTGTGATGCACCGATGCTGCTATCTATTTATGTGAATGTGAACAATCGAGCTGATTCCTGCAGTGGAGAAGCTTGCGGGGAATGGGGCAAAGATGGTGATTGTTGACACCCAAAAATGTCCCAGAGTAAAGTGCTATGGCAATAGGTCATCTTGTGAAGATTGAAGCGTGATGATGAGGTGTTGAGCTGGTTTTATTCAATGCATAAAGGGTCGCTCGGCATAATAATTAGCAGACGACGAGCAAGCATATCTTCATAAGATGGTATACGTGCTTGCTAGGATATCAATTGCATGGAGGTGGTATACGTGCCTGCTAGAAGCCCAAGACCTGCACACGTGTTGCTATCCTCCGTTGTTTCCGAAAGCAAATAATAAATCGTGTTACGTCAAGGTCAAGGAATCCAAGGATGCAACGAAGGAGGCCATCTTGATGTGCATTAGCACACGCCTGACGCCAGCCCTGGGCCAAGCCGCGTCCGCGCTGCAGTTGGCTGGCGCGTCTGCCGCCTGTTGGCACGCGTACAAGGACGCCGGATGTCGGCTCGCCAGCGCCAGTCGCGGCCATCGAGCGCGTCAGGCGGTGCGCCCTGCTCGCAAGTGCTTGCTGGTGCGCGTCAGTTGATCGCCTGACGCTGGCCGCCCGCGCCTGGCGCACGTCCTGCGCTGCCCTTCGCGGTCGCGTGCAAACGTGACGCGTCTGTACACGATCCAAACCGGTTGTTTCCTAAATCATGTTTGGGTCGGTTTTGGAGATTGGAAACGTCCCCAGGACGGTTTCCTAAAAGCGATAAAGCCACCACCCTCCTCTATATAATAAAGAGGTTCATTACCGATTTGATCCCATCTACATCCAATCGACAAAATCAATCTACTACCGCCTCGCCAGGCCAACTCTCCCTCCTTCTTCGCCCGATGCCATGAACGGAAGATCGACGACAACAACGCCCTAGAGCGGTCAGGCTGGCTAGGGCAGCCCATAGTTGCCGTGACGCCTCACTCGGGTCCGTCCCGGGCGTGTGGGGTTTCGGGTTTCAAGAGACTTCGCCGGGCGTGTCTTATGCATCAGCGCCCGACGAGGCTCCTCCGACGACGTGTCTTCGCGTGATCGCGCCATCGTTGGAGGCACAAGGTCCAGTGTGGATATCTCTAGGCGCTTGCCGATCCCCGATTTTCGGCCCTCACGAAGCGATCTAGCTCTTTGTTTTGGTGTGTTACCGATTTTATCGTCAACACACTTTTGGCGACTGGGCTGGGGACGAAGATTGCTTCGGCTCTACTTTGCAGCCGATCGAATCTATCTGCCCTATTCTTAATTGATCTGTTATCTGCTTTTCGCGTGATCGCTGTTGAATCTGGCTAAAGCCGAGTACAACTCGTGTTCTCGCAAGTTCGACAAGGAATCGGTGCCTTGCCGATTGTGTTGGTCGTACTTGCCACGTATTTTGGTCAAATCGGACTTTTGTTTCACAACTGCAAGGTCCGATTCAAAGTCCACAGGCTGGAAGGCTCCGTCATAAAAACTAAAGCTGCATCCTGCGTACCAATTCGGAGAGCAAATTGGCCTTGAAATATTATTATATTCTACTACGAACACACGAGAAGTTCCAGCGAAGCCATCACGTGGAGGGCATTTGAAGGCTCTATTTTGTTCTCTCGTGGTTCTGTGCTCGGCCCTGAGATCCTTGAAGTCACGCTTAGCTGATAGCTGTTCGGCTGTCCCAAAACCGACGGAATTTTTCAGGCTTCCTGAAGATCTTATTGGCCATCTATGGAGGCGTATCAAGGTGATCCATCACAATATTATTACTCCACGCCTGAGGTAAAGCTTGCAAACTCACATGATAATTCTAATAATTATTTTGCAAGTATTATAAATTCTTATGATAATGTTGCTAGCTATGATAATACCAGACATGTTTCATCGGCTACTTCTGTTGATGATTTTTATTCACATTATAATTATGCACCTTATGGTCAAGAGCCGATGATTGCTGAAAATTCTTTGAGTTTTAATTCTTCTAGCAACATGCAGCCAGTACAAACATATACATCGGCTATAAGTTCACAACGTGACGTGCCGATGCATGACAATAAGAATTCTTCGAAATTTTCTCGATCAGACCTTGCTGAACTTAAAGATGCATTGTTGAACTTTATAAGAACGGTTCAAAACAAGAATGAAGATTTCTATAGTAAATGTCTTGAGATTACAAGAAAGAAAGAAAAGTTGCATGCTCCCTCAGAATCGGCTACACCGACTTTAAAGTCCGCCAAGCCGATTGTTACCTTCTCGTGAAACAACTACCCGCCTTGAATCGGTCAAGCCGACTTTTCGCCGGCTAAGCCGATTGCCTCGGCAATCAATCCAAATTGGTCTCTTCGGCATCCAAAACCGATAAGACCAATTTAGGAGAGGATGCACATTCTTTACCTTGCAGGAAGACACCTTCGATGGCGAAATTCTGGAGAAAAATAATCCGGCCATCTTAATTCGACCGGGGGCAAGCCGAATCCGCTATTGGAAAAAATGTCATAATCGGCGAGCCTAGAGAGCCTAAGAAGAAAAGGCAAAGTTCAGATCGTGAGGTGGTGCTAGAAAGATCTAATGACAATCGGGAAAGCCTCAAGATCACTATCAAGTCTTCCAGGTTCGGGGGGCAAGCCCAAAGTGTCATTCATAGCAGATGTCAACCACTAGTGTCATCATCCAAAAGGGATTGCTGGAATCAATTTTTAGAACTAGTGGACGAAAAAATCAGCAAGACCGATTGCTCAAATTGGTCAAGCTATTTATAAGAAAAAAGTGCAGCACACACATAAAGGTGGAGTATTGGTTCCTCGCTCATTAATGTCTCAAGATCTTCACCAAAAGAGGGTGTGTGCTAATGAAACTCGTAGTGGGCAGCAATACTTACCTCGTAGCCGATTGAGACATAGCCAATCGTGTTTCGATAAGAAAAGAACCAATCAAGTTAGCCAAGCCAACTATTTTACTTGAGACGGCTAAGCCAATCCAAGAGGCACCGAGCTGGCTAAGGTTGCCGCCATTGAGCATGAATCGGCATTGACGACTCCGAGTCGGCTAAGTCGATTCCTATTGTTGTAGATTTTTTCCACGCGCGCTTCAGCAAGTTTCGCCACTACTATGGTGGGTGTCGAGATGCAAGAAGAGCCCGAGGAGGAAATTAGTGTATTTGGAGAGAGCATACAAACTCTTTTCAAAGGTATTGCTAACGGTGAGATCATCGAGAGTAGAACCTTGGTTGCTACATCTTTCGTTACTAAGGTACAAGATTACATCGGCCTACATATTGTTTTCAATTGGAAGGTCGATGATGATATGTTGTTAAAGTTAAAGCTTTTCCCAATGCTTAATGTGAATTATACATATATGTGGATTGCTTTTACTTATTTTAAATTCAATTCATACTTGGTCCCGAATGAGATATAATTTTTGCAATTACTTTGGGTTTTATGATTCGGGACTAAGATTGAAGAATATTGCTCATGCCGATGTTTGTTATACATTTAATTCTCGGCATGAAAGATTATTATAAAGGTGTGGCCGAATGGATTGATGTCAATTTTAGTCTTTTCGGTATTGCCAAGCATTGAAGCCGATTCTACATGAAATTCGCTTATAAATTTAATGCTCACCGTTGGTTCTATCGGTCGTGATCATGTCTTTAACATGTTCTTTGAAAAGTAAATTTATTAGGCATATTGATCACAATGTTTTGCCATCAATTCAGAACTTGGAAGAGCTTATATATTGCAAGTTGTGTAATTCATTTGATCATAATACTCATAGTTGCAATGTATTTAATCATGAGATCCAATCGGACATTGATAATGACCGATTGAGGTTTTTAAAGGCTCAACAAGTGGACCGATTAGATTCAATCGGGCCTCGATGGCAAACAGGTTTTGAATCGGCTTGCACTACTAGCCGATTCATTTGAAGCTCAAGGCTCTAACGCTCAAGAGAGATGGAAGACCCTCAAGTGAAGACAGAGTTGTTGTCCATGAAATTAAAATTGAAGATGTTTCAAAGGATAGCAATATTGCTCCGATGTTAGAGAACAATCGGGGGCAAATAAAATCTCTCCATCTCCACCAAAAGCCGGTTGATTCCATTGAGCAAGGGGAATCTACTGGAGGTCATTTTTTCGCAACATGTTCATCAAAAGGAGGATGCTCATAAAGCTAATGGAGGCAAGGAGCATGACAAAGAAAAAAGGCAATAGGAGACCGAAGCTTAGCTTCGAGGAGCTCTTAGCCAAATATACAAAGATAGGGAAAGTTTAATCGATTGAAGAAAACCCAAGCATCAAAGTTGCCTCCAAAGCATAATCCTCAAAAACAACATTGGCAAAGGAAGGTTTATGTTCCATCATATTTCGAGCCACAACATGTGGAGTATGCAGCTCCAAGACGCTTTTGAAAGATTCATCATCTTACAAAGACCGATTTGATCAAAATCGGTCCTGAGTGTACCAAAAGGGAAGGTGGTAAAACAAGTTTACCGCGTGAAGTATGATGGACGGAAAAAAGAAAAGTTCAGATCTGAATTCAACTATTGAAAAGCCGATTACTTTGTTGAAAAAATCTGGCTAACAATAGCAAAGAAGTGGGGAAACCATCTATTGATGTTGTAGGTGTCAAATCTGAACAAAAGAAGGTGCAAGTGCCTAAAAATAAAAGAGAATTGATGCTGTCCACAACAGAGACTAAACCGATATGCTCAATCGGTTTACCAAGATGGCAGGAAAAGGAATTGCGTAAGCTCGGTGCAGAGAAGCTAAAAAGAAAGGGGCCTAGCATGGGTTCCAAAAAGAAGCATTGAAGTTAAAAGGGATGATGATCAGGCAAGTGGTGCATCACGAACAAATAATGGAAGGAAAAGATGCAAGACACAATTGCCAAGTTGGAGGTTTGCACCAAATCATCGGGATCATTGGTCATGGCATCATCCATTTTCTCTGCCTATGCATATGTGGAATTCACCTCAAGATGTGCTAGTATGTCTGGTGCTCTCGAACTTGTATAAGAATAAGAACAAATGTTGCTAATTTTAGAGAAGTCAAAGATGTTGGCAATTCTTTCTTCATTGCATGTTCTGCCGGTGTATGCTCATGCTGCTGCATGTTCGGCTTAGTCAACTGCCTAGCCAGCTTGGCCGATCAGCACGGTATGCCAATAACCAATGCATGGAGGGTTGGACTTTTCTATGCAGAACATGGAATATCGGCTCGGTTGAAAGGCAGCCAGGCCGAGGTGCCATCCGGCTACGCCGGCTGTGGGTGGCTAGCCAAGCCGCTGGGCAGTCAGGCTGTGCCGGCCAAGCCGGGTGCCTAGGCCGGCCAACCAGCGAAGCCAACACCCAGCTGGCTAAGCCGGGGTGGCACAACCGACCAGGCCGGGTCAGGATCCATTAAGCTGAGTCCTAATCGGCTAAGCCGACTGTGATAGTCGGTCAAGCCGATTTTTTCAGATTATAGTTTGGACAACCAAACTAAAAATTACTCAAATCGGTCTAGTTCAGTTTCTGATAATTCTAGCACCGATTTAGGGGATTGGTGAACTCTTTTATTGTCTTTTTCTGTGCAGGATCCAAGTTCTACAATAGACAAGAGTGTTCGATGGAGGTCCCCAATGAAGCTTGTGCAAACAATTTTATTGGAGCCTGAACAAATAAAATCAAGAACAAATGGCAACCAAATCAGCAAGAGTTCACCCAATTTATGGTCCTTATAATGTGATCAAGGTAGTATTCGGGAACTCATATATACTAGAAACAATCAGAGGTGAGAGTTTCCCGAAGAAAATTAACGGGAAGTATTTCAAAAAATATATTTCTCTAGTGTTTGGCAAGATGCCTAATGCTCTCCAAACAATGGCCGATGCATGACGCCCTTAGAACAAAAATGACCGATATAAAATATCGCCGACAACCGATATGATGGGCATTCGAGGTTGTTTGGTGTTCTTTGTTCTTATTTTCAGGGATCGTACCTCTCACCGAAAAAAAAAGGGGGCATATGTTGACACCCAAAAATGCCCCGCAGTAAAGTGCTATGGCAATAGGTCATCTTGTGAAGATTGAAGCGTGATGATGAGGTGTTGAGCTGGTTTTATTCAATGCATAAAGGGTCGCTCGGCATAATAATTAGCAGACGACGAGCAAGCATATCTTCATAAGATGGTATACGTGCTTGCTAGGATATCAATTGCATGGAGGTGGTATACGTGCCTGCTAGAAGCCCAAGACCTGCACACGTGTTGCTATCCTCCGTTGTTTCCGAAAGCAAATAATAAATCGTGTTACGTCAAGGTCAAGGAATCCAAGGATGCAACGAAGGAGGCCATCTTGATGTGCATTAGCACACGCCTGACGCCAGCCCTGGGCTGCCGCGTCCGCGCTGCAGTTGGCTGGCGCGTCTGCCGCCTGTTGGCACGCGTACAAGCGACGCCGGATGTCGGCTCGCCAGCGCCAGTCGCGGCCATCGAGCGCGTCAGGCGGTGCGCCCTGCTCGCAAGTGCTTGCTGGTGCGCGTCAGTTGATCGCCTGACGCTGGCCGCCCGCGCCTGGCGCACGTCCTGCGCTGCCCTTCGCGGTCGCGTGCAAACGTGACGCGTCTGTACACGATCCAAACCGGTTGTTTCCTAAATCATGTTTGGGTCGGTTTTGGAGATTGGAAACGTCTAAGGACGGTTTCCTAAAAGCGATAAGACCACCCTCCTCTATATAATAAAGAGGTTCATGGCCGATTTGATCCCATCTACATCCAATCGACAAAATCAATCTACTACCGTCTTGCTTGTAGGTCAACTCTCCCTCCTTCTTCGCCGATGCCATGAACGGAAGATCGACGACAACAACGCCCTAGAGCGGTCGGGCTGGCTAGGGCAGCCATTGCCGCCGCCGCGACTCCCTCACGGGTCCGCCCCGGCGTGTGGGGTTTCGGGTTTCAAGAGACTTCGCCGGCGTGTCTCGCGCATCGCGCCCCGACGAGGCTCCTCCGACGACGTGTCTTTGATATCGCGCCATCGTTGGAGGCACAAGGTCCGGTGTGGATATCTCTAGGCGCTTGCCCGATCCCCGATTTTCGCTTGCCCTCGTACGAAGACATCTAGCTCTTTTTTGGTGTGTTACCGATTTTATCGTCAACAGTGATAATCAGCAATTCCTCTAGGCGGTCATCTGTGACAATGGACAAGCTCAAGAGCCTGGGGTTCGACACGTCCTGTTTCCTCGCGACCATCACTAGTGGGGAGCTCACACATCAGCACCTCGAGAAGTAAGATTCCTAGGGGGTAGTTTCTTCTGCCGGTAGAAGTTATGTTTGTGCTTATTGTCTCCTTTCAGGATGTAAAACTTCATACATGTCATGAGTAATTACCTCAACATTTGCTGGGTCCTGAGGGTTTCATTTTTACATTCGACTGCACATATCAACCAAAATGCTTATGACACTACCAACCAGAGGAGTTCCTTTTTTTTTCTTGTATGCAATAGTATTTGTTCCCTTGATGTGACTTACTCGGGAATTATAGAAAAACTTTCTGCATTTCACTGCAAAGATAAACTGTCTAATAATCCCCCTCTACGATTTAATCCATGAACATAGGAGAAACGACCCATGGTTTGCAGCCCTTGGAAGGAAGTGTATCCATATCACTTGGGGCGATCGAGGAGCAATCTCTCTGGAGGTTTGTCTCCTGCCACTTCCGCTTAGCATCGGAATGGATTTATTCTAATCATTTTTTCATTCTCTCATACAATAGGGCCTTGGTTTGCAAGTTGTGAACAATGTTGATGATGCAGAGTTTATATTAGCCCACGGTACTGAAGCCCTTGGTTCACCTTCTGGTGATCCTCTTCCCAAAAGTCTTGAGGAGCTTGAGCAGGTTCTAAGGCTTGGCCTAGAAAAGCGACTTCCGATGGTGGTAGCTAATCCAGATTATGTCACTGTCGAAGCTCGAGATCTCCGTGTCATGCCTGGTATTTTTTTTTTGTTTCTTGAACACGCTAGACAGCTGTGTATCCTTATAGAGTAGAGAGAGAGAAAAGGGGGAAAGAATCACACACGAAGCAACCTCTTTACCTCACCTAGGAGATAAGAGAAGGTTGCAGCAAAGCACCAAGCTTAATCACCTAATATACATGTAAACATGAACTGACCTTACTAAACACTCACACCAGACCCCTCTCCACGACCAAAAAAATAGCTCCTGGAGTTTTCAGGCACCAAAGCCTCAACTCATCTTTTTGAAGAAGTGTAGTGCTGATGGCAGCGATGGGGCTGCACCAATAACAAAAACTGTTCCTGTAATTCCATAGGCCCCAAGCTGGATTACTGCACTGTTAAAACCCTTTCTTTTTGGACTTCTCAACTTTTTTTGCATGCTTTATCCACCACTCATGTGTTGTTTAGCTTGAATGAATCTGCATGGCTTATTAGTATGATGTAAAGCTTTTGTTCAGTATGTAAGCCTATGTTGCCTTTAACTTGTACATTTCTGGTTATTCACTTTCACCAGTGGCGGAGGGGGAGGGAGGGGCTGGAGGGGGCCAGGCACCCACCCCGCCCCCCACCCCCCCCACACACACACAACATTTTTTTGTTTTGTTTGCATTGTAGCCTATGTTTAGTAATTAATCATGTTAATTAGTGCATGTAGTTTGCTTCTTCTAAACTTTCTTATAGTCGTGCATGGGTGTGTTTGTCCATTTGCATGCCTTCTAACATGCAATTTCACTTTATTCACTACCACACTAATGCTTGTATAACTCTATACCATTTTTCTTCATTGGATAAAATATACTTTTCGGAATGACTATATAGCTAAGTAGCCTTTGTTTAACTTGTTGTCATACTTTATCACTTTTATGGTTTCTATTTGATGTGGCTATGTTATGATTCTTTAGCTAGCAAATAACTGAAAATTATTGGCTATGAGCCTCTAAAAAATCATTATGATTACCTTGGCTCGGTTTTGAATTCTAAATTTCATGGATACCATGCCCACCCTATGTTTGAATCCCTGGCTCCGCCCTGACTTTCACTCAAATGCACTATCGCCTTTTTAGGCACTCTGGCAGCTAAATATGAGAGTCTTGGTGGTGAAGTGAAATGGATGGGGAAGCCTGATAAGGTATTCAACTAACCATAGCATGTCTATTTATGTGGATTAAAGAACAATTCAACTGCATCTTTTCTTCATGTTAGTGAAAAGAAAAGAAACAATTCAACTCTATCTGCATGCAGCAGCGGAGCTTACTCGAGGGACATGGCTCCCTCTCAGTCTTCAGATTTCTCAAGAAATCACTTGATTGTATTCAACAAATTTGTTAAGCATAACTTGATTTAGCTTGGCCCCCTCTACATTTGTCATCAAGCTACATCAGTGTCACATGATACTTAGTTGCAATGGCACTCAAAGAATATGATGAACCACACGCTACTGCACCCTTTTTATAATTTTTTTTTCCTTGCTAAAATTTTGTTTCTTTGTGGTAGGTGGGCAGAACCTTTTGTGTTAGCTACTAATGTGTTATGGCTTTGTCAGGTGATCTATACATCAGCGATGTCCCTAACAGGTGTTGATGCTCATGAATGTATCATGGTGGGTGATTCACTGCACCACGACATCAAAGGAGCAAATGTGTCAGGAATCGCATCTGCGTTCATTACTGGAGGGGTTCATGCAGATGAACTTGGACTCAGTGAATTTGGAGAAAGTGCTGGGAGGACGCCATCAATTCATTGTGCAGCAAGCATGGATCATACCCTTCTTATGTTTTGCCTTCATTCACGTGGTAGAAATACGATCTAGATATTTTGTTTTAGTTGCACGGGAAAGTGATTTTAGGCGGATGTTGTTATGGAAATGCCACACGAGGATCAAGCCGTTGGAGGTATCATTGTACTTAATAATTACTGTGGCTGTTCAATAATAATATGTTAATTTGATAGATAGAAGCTGGATGTATCTATGCTATGGCGTTAAGAGTTTGAGAAATAAGGGATATACAGGAAACAATAACCCAAATGAGGCAAGCTTATTTCAGTTCAGCACAGCAATCAGTATGTGATTACTGAATAGATTTCAGGACAATCCAGCTGGATGTCAACTTCCTTGTGATACTCGCATTTCGATTCTCTGATCTTTCTAAAATGTGACCTACCTAGCAGCTGAAGACAAGTGCTAATGTCAATTAAAGTTGGACTAACTGGACCCGCACTCTGCTCTGTTGGACTGTTGCTCATTTACGTGTGATTGCTGCTCGAAGTTTGATTCAGGATCGTGCAGGTGGAACTGTAGATATTTGGATGCTGCCTGTCCGACGTCGGCAGCCTCAAAGGCGTTGGATTTCGGCCGCCGGGGCTGTGATGATTTGACTGGGGCAAAGCCCAGGCCAGGGCGGCATCCAAACAGGCCCTCATTTGGCAGCTCATGAACGTTAACGTTTTAGCTTGTTCCTATCGGTTAAGGGCATGTTGTAAACCTAGGAGTTTAATAAGAATTTTGCAGGATTTTTATAGAAAATCAGTTCAATTTGGCAAAGAAAATGTAGGAACACGAAACACTTCACGTGTTCAAAATAGAGCTGAATTCGATTAATTCAAATCGTACAGGTACAAGAACGCAAGGCCCCCGATTTCGCCAACGCCAACCGGCCCCGCCCTCCCACAGCACCGCGCGCGCCGCCACGATTCAAACCACCCGTCCTCGCAACCCTGCGCCAGCTATCGCCCGCGAGCTGCGTCGCCAACCCCGGCACCGAGCAGCGGGGACGAGGTGAAACGTGGCGTGGCAGCAGGAGGACCCCGACGCCGTCGTGTTCCAGTCGGCAACGGCAGCAGCAGAAGGGGGTGACTGACGAACCACACACTCCTGGTGGTACGCGCTCTAAACCCTAGCCTCACCATCCCTTCCCACCTGTGGATCTCGTAAACCCTCCGCTTGGATTCGATCTAATTGGTTTTGTTTCAGCCAACTGTGAGGGCTTCGAGATGTTGGGTTGCGTTGTGATTTGGGGTGTGATGCAGATGTAGTTTTGGAACTGACCGATTCCTATGCCCGCTTGCGATTCAGGGTTGTATGGGTGCTGTACAGACTCCTGATTTTCAGTAGTACTCCGTACATAGGAGCACACAACCTTCTTATTAGTTAGTGTCTGAATATATATTTTCTCTCATTCAAGGGAAAGTTGCTAGTATTTCTTGTTTGGTTGTTTTCTGCAAGATTTTCAATTTTTATTTTGGTTGTAGTGCCACTAATATTAGTCTAGTTATTAGTTTAAACCCTTTCTGGAGCAACGCATTGTATTGTAGCTTTGCTTCTTTTTATTTACGCCATAAATTCTTGAAAATGCTTAGCTGCTATAGGCACGTTGCAGCAGCATGCTGCAGCTGGAGTATATAGATCTATGAAGTAACATCTCTAGATTGGTTTAGAGCTGATCGAATATATAAGAGACTGCATGAATGCCAAATGTCCTTAGCAAGTATATGTCGTTTGAGTTGGACCATGTCTTTTTCCTAGCTTTTTTTTTTTTCTGCCTTTATTACGCCACCATCTTACTTTTTTTGTTTGTACTATCGCGATTTCTATGTGCCCGTAGCAACACATGGATTATTGCCTAGTAG
Source organism: Hyparrhenia diplandra (assembly GCA_015847255.1). Classification (NCBI taxonomy): domain Eukaryota; kingdom Viridiplantae; phylum Streptophyta; class Magnoliopsida; order Poales; family Poaceae; genus Hyparrhenia; species Hyparrhenia diplandra. Next base: position 324,010 of record JADLZK010010301.1, read on the forward strand.
AATTAAAAACCTTTTCAGCAAAGTCTTGTCAGCAATAGGATCAGTTGCCGGTCTAGTATCAAAAATAACTGCATTAAACCATGTATATAGTATACCTCCTTATTTGACCTCAAAATTTCAGGAAAATTCACCTCAGACTTGGAGGGCTGGATGGAAGGCACGGGGCGGATGGAGCAGCTTGACTCCAAGTTCTACCAGAAGTACACCGCTCTCAAGGTACTGCTTCTTCCTCATCATGTTTTTTATAAACCAGGCCACTGTGGTTTGACACGGCCTGTAATTGTTTTTTTCCTGGTTCCCTCACTGCAGAAGCAAAAGTTGCTGGATGAGGGGCTGCAGCCGAAGCGGGAAGCGGAGTTCAAGTTGTTTTTACGATGGTATAAGTCCTGACCCAACCTATCTCTGGGCTGGACTCGATTTGGATAGGGCTATGGGAGGAGGGAGGGTTTAGGGAGAAACACTTGTTCTTTTTACCCTGATTTGAATTTTTCCTTTTGTTTTGATAATGCAGCCCTGAAAGATTGGATCACCGAACTCAAGAAAGATAATGATGAGCTCAGCAAAAAGCTGTAAGATTTAGGTTTCATTGTTTGGGGTGAAATTGGTGTCTATATCTTTGCTTATATCCCTTATCTTTTTGGGGGCTAATTTGATTTGATGATTCTAGGGTGGACAAAGAGGATGAGCTCGAGAAGACCCGTCAGGAATGCATCTCAGGTATGTGAATTAATTCATTACTTTCTGGGAGGAGGGAGGGTTTAGGAGAAACACTTGTTCTTTTTACCCTGATTTGAATTTTTCCTTTTGTTTTGATAATGCAGCCCTGAAAGATTGGATCACCGAACTCAAGAAAGATAATGATGAGCTCAGCAAAAAGCTGTAAGATTGGGGTTTCATTGTTTGGGGTGAAATTGGTGTCTATATCTTTGCTTATATCCCTTATCTTTTTTGGGGGCTAATTTGATTTGATGATTCTAGGGTGGACAAAGAGGATGAGCTCGAGAAGACCCGTCAAGAATGCATCTCAGGTATGTGAATTAATTCATTACTTTGTTGTATGACTTGGAATTAATTTAGTCTGCGTGTTTGTTGATTCAGGGAATGGGACAGATGAAATTTGAGTGCTCGTATGTTTCATTTTCTGCTTCAATCTTCAGTTCGCATGAAGATCTCAGTAAATGATGAAACAGAAATGTTTTCGGCTTCATTCTGTCACGAAGCCAGTGGTACTTGCTCACGCTGAATCTCATGTTCTTGTTTTACTATAACTCAGTATTAGCATACCTGTCATGCTTTTAATATATCTCGTATTTGTGCTGTTATACTATCATTATGCGATTTTGTATGTTACTTTTTCATGTTTCTTCTGACGGTTAAATGTTAACATAGTAGCATCTTTTCATATGGTTTCGTTTCATTCCAGGATGTATTCATTCTGATAAAGGAACTGATTATGATCCTTACAGAGTTTAAACTATTGCAGGCTACAGTTTCACTCTGACATGGTTGGATGAACATGGTGAATGGTCATATAAGCTTTCGTCATTGGGCACCCTGGAAAGGATAGCCGTCGACTGGATGAGGCAAGACATAAGGTTCAGCCCGAAAATGTGCCATATGTTCTTTTGAGCGGATATCAAGCATCATTACCAGAGGAGGACAGCGTGCTCTTTTGAGTGGATATTCTACTAATTTGCTTCTATTGAAACAAAATGTCCACCATGTCATTCATGGTAACTACTGTACATGTGTAGAACACAATATCCCCACATTACTGAAAATATGAATTCGCTTTGCTGCCTTGCTGGACAGGGTCCATTTGGTTGGCCCTTGTGAATTCTTGATACATCTGAAATTTCGTTGCTCGCCCTATATTCAAGCAGTATTGTCCTTATCACAGTCAGAATGAAGACGAAAACAATTCATGTAAAAATGAATCTCTGATCATTCAGAACCTTTTTTTTTTTTTTTTTGACGAATTATCATTCAGAACTCAAAGAACACTAGTATACTCCTGCTACACCACCAGACTGGGAACCCAACCCAACAAAAAAGCATCCATCTATCTGTTGATTTCTTGTCTCTCCATCATCGACCCAAGCGAGATCAGTGCTTGAAGACCCGCGACGGGGGCTTGTCCGTCCTCCTCCCCTACGCGGCGGGCTTGTAGAGCTTCTGCACCACCTTCCTGAACTCTGAACAACGAAGAGAGCGAGGAAACTTAATTCAGAACAAGAAAAGATCGCGCGTGCGATTCTTGATGAGACGCGAAGTTGGCGAGATGTCGAATCGCGTACCTTCCTGGTTCGCCCAAAGCGCCGCTGCCTGCGTGTTGAGCGGCGAGTCGTTGTTCGGCTCTGCATAATCATTCATTCATCGGCGGCCAGAAACGACGAGGGGAAGAACACATCAACGAACAAAGGAAGATGGTGATCCGTTTAATTACCAACCTCCGAGCAGGCTCTGGATGGAGAGGAGGACGGTGCGCACGTCATAGGCGGAGGACCACTTGTCCTGGAGGATGTCGAGGCAGATATTGCCATGGGCGTCGACGTTGGGGTGGAAGCAAGGGGTGTGGAAACCGCACCTGCGGCGGCTTGTAGGGGTACTCGGCGGTGAAGGCCAGCGCGAGGCGGGTACGAGGTGCCCCTCGGGGGCGTCCCGGCGGAGCCCGCGATGGTGCCTACCCAGTGGAGCATGCTGTCCCCTCCGGGTCCGGGAACGCCGACACGCCCGGGTCGGCACCCATCATCAGCGCCATCAGCTCCGACTGCAGCCGCCGTACCACCGACTGGCCCTCCAACACCTTCCCGGCTCCCGACAACGACGGCTTCGCCGCGGATGCGGATGCGGATGCGGCGGGAACGTTCCCGGTCTGCGACTCCTGGTTCTCTCCCCGGCCATGGCTGACGATCGTGTCGGTGCTTTCTCGTCGGCGGCGAGAGATCAGTGGAAGGGATCAGAGCGGTGGGGCGCGGGATTTAAAAGGAGGGGATTGATTGGCTGGGGATGGGAAGGCGAGTCCCTTCTTCTCTTCTCTCTATCTAAATCGTGACCGTTGGGTGCGCCGCCGCACGGCGGCAGAAGCAGGCGTTACGGCGGCTATCACGGAGTAGCATCTAAGGGCGAGGTTTACTGTTGTATGACACCGTTTAACAATGAATTTAGCTAACATCACGTTTGATATGTGTTTAGCTTGAATTGATCTTGAAATTTGGCCCATGATTCTAACATGAAGCACAGCCTGCGGAGGTCGGCATTGGCTGGAATCAATTGGGCAAAGTGGGGGAATAATCAGGGTACTCCCAATGGAGCATTGGTAGTTTATCTCTATTAAATATTTGTTAATTAAGTAAAATGATGATGTAGTATTTCAATTAATGAGGAAAGAGAAGACAAATCATGTGGAATGGTTTCTTCTTCATGGAGAAACCACGTTACTCTTGACCCAATGCACAAAAAACATGAATTTGCTATGGGGGAGAAACCATTAGTTTATATGAGGTTAATGGAACTCTCCCCATTGGTATAATTAGGAGAGAAAAGAGAAAACAATTATTAATCGAAGACACTAACCATTATGAAGAATGGTTCCTATAGATGAATTCTTTTGCTATGGAAAACGTGTTAGTTTTTTCCATTGGGACTCCGCCCTCATAAGGTTGGAATTTATTTCCTATCATGACAATTGGGCAAAGTGGGGAGTAATCAACTGTTTTAGAATGTAGGCAGCAGCCACACAAGCAAATTTATGTTTGATTGATTAAATCATTGTTTTTATTTTCTTTAAATCCCTTCTTTTCTTGCTTGATAATCAATTGCCTCTTTCTTTTGCTTGAATTTTTTCCCCTTTTTGCTTCTGAAAGGTGAAGCATCCACTCTTCCACGTTTTGATCGTTTCGTTTATGCCCCTTTTGTATGAATCAATTAACTCATTCGGTTGCTCTGGAACCAATCCGCAGGGATTGAGCCAGGATACGTATGGAGCCGTCATCGTGAGCTCTCCGATCAGCATGCATGCATGATCATCCACAGCCGCCACGCTCCTTCCGCGTGGATCCCTTCCCGGACTCAAGAGTAGTGGTTTCATTCCCGAGCAGTGCCTTCGTATAATCATGCAAAGGGACGTGGCCATCCGGACATACGCCTAAAACAGATCTGGATTTGTAGGCTAACTAAATATCTATTTTTAAGAAAGAGCAGGAACGAATCCAGGCCAGATCGATCTCTAACCGAACGAGCCATAACTCGTTCCGTTTTGTTTATGAATCCCACTTTCATGTTGCTAGTGCTAGCTTCTATATTGGTTCATCCTTGATGTGTGTGGATGATTGTGTTTGCTTATGTGACTTGTGTGAGACTAACAAATTTCAACCAATGATTTTCTTTTGTAGGGTTAACTAGGTGAATACCCCGCATGTTGCCGTGTGAATTCTAGATAACTTTAGAAAAAAAAATGGGCTATTTATATTTATAATCATATGAATGAAATTATTTAAAATTAAATTTGGTGAAGTAGTTTGACACATAATTGTGGACAATTGAATGCATGTTAGTGGATGAAGAGAAACTATCATAACTATATGTGATAGTTAGTTGTAATTGTAACTTCTAGTGAATTGTTGACGTGGATAGCTTTGCACGTTGAGATAAATCACTAGTGAGGTTTATCTTTATAGGAGTATAAGATTGCATATGTTTTTTTTGTAACATTTTATAGTTTTGTAAATTTCATTGTAATGTTTATTTAGCGAAACCATTTGTCTACTATTGAAAATGTTTGAACAATCAAATTTAGCAATTGCAATCGAAATGGTTGGTTATGTAGCCACAGAGGCATGTAAAAGGGTGTAATGTAGGTCCAGAATCCTTGATGTTGAACACCCTATTTTCACTAAAGATATCAAGGAGGAGCTGATCTACCGGTATGGGTAGGCTCAACAAAGAGTCAAAGCTTGGCAACACAACACTAACGGTGGATCTCGGGCGTGATGGAGTTTGTCGCAAGATTAGTGGGACGAGCACCGATCGGCGCAAAAGGGCACTCCTCGCACTAGTCTAAGGTGAGGCGTTGAACACGATGCAATATTCTACAACCACCATCATGGAAAGGACTATATGACAATGAGGCAATGCGAACTATGAATGTAGGTGCGAGTAACATAGAGTAGGACGGGTGGAGGAAGTCATGCCCGTGAGCGTGAAGCGAGTGGTGGCGGAAGTAGTTCACCGATGCGAGACGAAAGTGAAATCGGTCATGTGCAACTAAAACGATGGGATATGGATGAAAGAGGAACGACATGTTTTAGCTATTTATTGAATATGTTATTTATTCTATTCAGTGTATCCTATGTGGCTACTTCTATGAAGAACATGTTGTTTATCTTGTTGTGGATGCCCTAATAGCTCTATGGTTCTTTGTTTTGGCTTTTGATATTATCGAAACAAAGTACTATAGGCTTATGAGAAACTCAATTTTAGTTACACACTTTAGACTTTTTTGGACGTGAGGAATATAGTAGTATTTTGGCCACACTTATATAGATAGAGACATTAATAATATAAGCTCTCAAGTCAGACTTTTGGTCGTGGTTGCATACTATTTTGAGCCACACCGAGATACTTATGGGCTGTTTGGTTGCCTGATTCTAGCTGAGCCGGACTCTCCAAGTGTGACATATGTGTGTTTGGTTGCGTGTGATAGCGGGAAGCCAGGCCCTCGTGATACGAGATGCTCCTCCTCCTAGATAGGCCCGCTGGAAACGCAGGCACCAAGCGTTTGTTGTGTCGTCGGGCGCGAGCGCAGCGCACGACCGCATGAGAGCAAAGAAAGAGTGTTGCAAGGCTAGCTCGCGGCGCCCACACAACCAATCAGTTTCTTTGCTGGGCCATGTTGCATGCGTTAAGGCAACCAAATGGTGGCCATTTGCGTGGTGGCACCCTGGCTAGTGAGGGCCTCCGGTGCGGTGCAAGCCGGTGCATGTGGAAAACCAAACATGCCCATAAGCTCTTTAACTTTTAGACACCGTGGATTCTCAATTTTAGTTTATGTGACTCAAAGTAATACGCCGCATGAATGCATTCTCCCCTCCTATTATTCAAGCAAGCAAAATTCTTTTCTTTATCTAGCAGTGGACTAAATGGAAATTCAAATGAGGGCACGATGAGATTGTGCTTAAATTTAACAAGTGACAGGACTAATGTTTTTTTTTTTTAAAACATAGGTGAAAAGGTGTAGACGCAGAGAGGAAGAGGCAAGCACGCGATGCCTCTGCAGTGATAACAACATTAATTAGTATGAATGGTTTACAACTTATACCTATCTTGCAACGAGAAGAAAGGAATATTTTAAGGAGCATCAATATATTGCTAATTTCTTACATATGGCTAATAATATAGACCTGTTTTCTAAAATTTAGAATTTTGGATATCATTTTATTTTGTTTACTAGGAAATATGCCCGTGCGCTGCCACGGGGAAAAAAAAAAAACTTAGACTTATTCTCGCTCTAGCTTGCCGCATAGCCAGCGGTTACCGCGACGCCAGATCCGACAACCGCCCTGTAGTGGCGCTTTTGGCGTTGGTGGCGCGACGGCAAGGAGCCGCTCTGTAGAGCCCTCTGGCGGCCCCTGGTGCCACGAGCGCGGCCAGCTGCATGGATCGACGACCGGTTAATCGGATCAAAGTCTTCTTCTAGACACGTGTTTTTTAATGTTGAGTTCATCGTCGCTAACGCCACGCCTCTAGTGGCTTAATTTCAGTCCGGCACGACGAGGTTGAGGTCCCCGCAACGTGAAGCAATTGACCAAGCTCACCACCTCTTCCTCGCATCATGCCGCCGGTGCATTGGCGCCCCGGAGGCGTGATTATGTATGCTTTCCCTTTCCATTTATTTTTTTTCCTTTTTTTCTCAGGTGGCTACCGGACCAGGACGAAGGGTCACTTGTTGTTTTCCCGGCGCCAGGCGCCGAAGTTCGACCAGAAGAAGAACGTCGTCGCGGTGGCCGTGGCAACCGCGGGGCAAAGCCGATGGCGCGGTAGCCACCGTGCACGCCGCCACCACCGTGGCGCACCTATCGTCCCGTGGGCGCTACCTGTCGCCAAGCATCGTCGAGGCCGCCGCCGCCATGAAGATCCAGGCCACCTTCGGAGGCTATCTGGTACTCCTACCATGCATGCAATTCTTGCTTGTTTCAGATAAACAAAAAAAAGATTGCGTATTTTTTTGGATAATGTGAGTATGCAACACGACCGACTGGTCTGGCGTGGCATCGTAAAGCTGCAAGCTCTTGTGTGGGGGCAGCTGATCAGGAAGCAGGCCAACGCCACGCTCCGATGCATGCAAGCGCTCCTCGCGCGCAGTCCCACCCGCGGGCACAGCGCATGTCGCCCTCCAGCACCATGACAACCACCACCACCCGACGCCACCTGCCACAACAATCGCCGCAGCACCCGAGGCACCGCCGCTCCTGCGTAATCGACGACCATGCAACTGCATTGATCGATTGATTAATCTCGTCTGTGTGATCCGCTCCCGTATGTGTCCCGATGTCAACCATGAACGGAGCAGGAGATGGACAGGTCGTGCGAGGAGAACGCCAAGATCGTGGAGGTGGACGTCGGCGAGCCCGTGTGGCGAAGCGCGAGAAAGGAAAAAGGGCAGACACACTTCACGGACCACCACCATGCCGGCGGCCCGGTCCTCCCCGGCGTGGTCAGCGGCAACGGCCACTTCGACGACTTCTTTGTGGCCAACACGGGCCACGGCGCAGAGCAGCCCGCGGCATCACGCGTCGGGTATAAATAACGCTGGCTTTGATTGGACCATGTGTAAACTATTTGAACACGACATGTATTTTCCTTTTGTCTTTGGATTGATTCCACGGCAGGGAGTAGGAGGCAATACGGACGACGGAAAAAGAGTCCCATACAGATATAAAGAAGGGAGGGAAGGAAAGGTGAAAAAAACGGTGGTGAAAAAAAAAAAAGTGGCGAGTAAATTTTTTGTCTTTTTAATAGTAAGGTATAGATATTCGATTGGGACACTTTGTACGGACGCGACACAAATACGAAAAGAGATTGAGAAGGTGAACCAAAGATAGGGAGACGACGGAAATTTTCTCTCTTTATTAGAAAGTATAGATTGTCCGTAGCAAACACGGCAAGTATCGTCGTCGACTCCAGCCGCCGGAAACCAGATCAGCCGTGGACTGTAGAAGTTTCCAGAAGTTTGCACACATGCTCCCCCAAGACCCCAAAGCCCAAATACTCGCTAGTCCTTCTTCCCCTCACAAGTCGTAGGATTCACTGCCCCTAGCAACTGGGTTCCCTCCGTCCCCTGCTCGTGCGTCCTCTCGGCGCCCCTCTCGCTCTCCGACGACTGGTGGGCTGCCGCCGCCGCCCTAAGCCAGGTGCTGAGGCTTTAGTTGGTCTCTCCGCCGGCGACGAGTACCCACTAGGTACTTCCACCCCTTCCCTCCTCCCTTCCCTTCCCTTCAATCTGAGCACCGAAACCCTAACTAAAAAGCTATTAGCTATTTGACAAGCCTCCTAATTTCCATGTTTTTTGCAAAAATTATTGGGTGTACTGGATCCGCCCCTGGTGTGGGGTTGTGGCGCCTGATCTGCGTATTCGTTTATTTTGCTTGCTTGTGCAGGATGGCTGATGATGCTCTCCCATGGGGCCAGCAGCTCGACTGTGAAAACCTGCTGATGATCCAGAGTCTACCATCGAGATCAACATCAAGACCCTGGATTCACAAGTCCACAAACTTCGCGTGGAGAAGAATGTGAGAATTCTCTTGCCTCCTTGGCATTTTTGGTGTCTGTCTATCTGTCATTTGATGCTGAACTGAGCTGTGTGGAGTGCTAGAAACTCTATCCATATCTCTGGGTTCATTCGTTATACTTTCAGTTAGCACTAGCCATTAGGTGTGCAGATGTTAATATGCTGCGTTATGCAATGCCGGAAGTGCCAAGTACTAACCGCCTTATTTTTAGGCACCTGTTTCCGTTCTAAAAGAGAAGGTTGTTGAAGCGACTGGGGTTCCACTGGATCAGCAGCGCTTGATTTTTAGAGGAAGAGTCTTGAAGGATGATCACCTCCTATCAGAATACCGTATCCTTTCTGTTTCTGCATCTTGCGTCATGGTTATGAAGTGTGTACTTGATCCATCTGCATCTTTTTGTTTCACTTATCCTTTTGGTGAGTAATAATACTCCCTCCGTCCAAGTTTGAGAGATGCATGTGGTCTGAAAACATTTCCAAAATTTACAAGCGCATGAACTGTTGGACGCAGTTTTTCTAGGGGTCGACACGCTTGTCTTTGTCGTTTCTTGCACAGAGTAATTAATGCATCCGATACTTGGCCTCCTTCCCAACTGTGATTGCTCTCGTTTCTTACGGCTAGGGACGTGTGGCAAGCAGCATGCAGCGGTGAAACCGAAAGATTTTGCTGCCGAGAGTAACGGATTAAGGGGAGTTCTTAAGGATCCCTTTGGTCTCAGTGAAAATTACTTGTATGCCTGTGAAACTTGGACTGAGGGAGTATTTGATTGCCTATTTCCTACCTGTTTGCTTAATTATGTTCTGTGTTCAGGTCGTGATTGCATAATTTGTTTTCCTACGCTGTAGGGACTAAGGTTGTGGCAACTTGATGACTTTGAGAAGCAGAAGAATTTCTTTTAAGTTGCTCCATAATTGGTTTTAATGCCTTTCTTAGTTGATTATCAGTTAATATACATTTTTGTGGCTGTGCTAGATTAATGGTTTCCATCAGTAGGTGGCTGGATATGCCATTTTGCAAAGGAACTTACCTCACATTAATTTCTATTCAAAATTTTCATTTTTTTATATTATTTATTTATTTTTCAACTTGTATGCTTTTAAAATGCTTTGTTGTGTCATTTAAATCCCAATGTGTTTGTTTCTCTTCATCCATATTCTGTCATGTGTATCCTTAACAACCACAAGATTTGGAGGATGGATATACATTACATCTGGTCGCTCGGCGTGCAGCAGAGGGACAGAATTCTTCAGGGGCTTCTGAAGGAAATACACATGCTAATGGTAAGTCAATACTGTCGTTTTTGTGACAGCTGACTACATGATCATTGATCAATCCTGAACCACCAAGTTTATCTGTATAAGTAGTGTTAAAATAGTGAGTGCCAAGGTTGGTGCTAAATCTAATTGATCCTAGCCAGTGCTTAGGTTATTGGTTATTGCTTGAAGACTTGGGCCTGAAAAAAAGATTTCTTTTTCTGTGCAGTAAACGTTACTGGAAATGCAGGATTGTTGGATGATATTTCCAGGGTATGCTTCTCTCATTGTTGTTTCTTTCTCCATGAAGTTATCTGATCGCATGGCTCTTGGCTATTTTGACAGCATTTTATACCTTTCTTTTTTTGAAAAAAAATGTTTTGTTAAATCATCTTTGAAGAAACTACATATGTGACATGTCAAGGGATCTGTGCTTTGTTCCAGACTTGTAACGTTTTTGCGTGTTTTTGAAATAAATACCAATTAATTGACTGGCTATATAGTACATGCCATCTAATTTTTTACTATTTGCAGAGTGTTCGAGATCTTCCGGGTTCCTTAGGTGTTGCAATGTCTGGTGGTGTCACTAACACGGCATTTTCGGTAACATGGCAGTCCTTCTCAAGATCCAGAGGGGATACCTGAGACCTAAGAATTAATCGTTTTATGGATGCTTTATCAGGTTCCTTTGACTACTGCGCCAGAAGGACCCAATAATGTGCCGGAAGAACTCAGCCAACGAACCCAGCACAACCAGGATTCTCAGTTCAAAAATCATCAAATACAAGTAACACAACTTCAGCCGGCAGTAGCTATTCCTCGCAACATGGTAGATATATTTTTTTTTTGTTTTGCTTTTCCTCCTGTATTTCAGTTTGTACAGGATTATCTTAACTTTAACCGATGGTAACAGATTATTCCAGATTCTTTGACAACTCTTTCAGAGTACATGGATCGCATTGACCGAGTATTACAGAATAATGGTACCATTTTTGTCTTATAGTTGGTTCATCCATTGCTTGCCATCAAAGATTTTATATTCATTTTATGCTATAAATGAAGGTGCTCCACCATCCAGGGATTCAGAAAGCCAGCAACAACCGACAGTGGATGATGCTAATGTCAACCCGAGATATCCAAGTCCTGATGTTTTGGCTTCAGTTATTGAGAGAGCCCAACAACTTCTTGGCGGCAGTGCAGCTTCTGCTCTTCGGTATGTTACTTATCTTCTGTGGTTATTGTCTGTACCATTTACACCTGACTCTTCGAGAGAGGTATCTTGTCTGCCTAAAATGTTTACCTCCCTGCTTATGATCTGCTCCACCATCCAGGGATTCAGAAATCCAGCAACAAACCCTAGTGTATAGTCAGGGCATAAACTATGTTCTGGGCTTTTGGCTTCAAGATGAATTATCAATCCGCAAGCAGCTTTTATAATATAATATAGTGTCAGCTCACTATTTATTATTTATAATGCCTGCATGATTTCCTGAGTATGCCTAAATCTTTTTTTACATGTTGCCTTTTTTCCCTTCTTGGATGCAAAATTGCTGTTGAGCTGCATGGTTCAGTTTTTAACACACTTCCCAATACTTTGGATTTATGAACCAATAGATGCAAACTTTTCTTTGAATGTCTTCAAGTTGCTATTTGAGAAGCTCCTGAATTTATGGTGCATAATTTTCATTGAAAATATCCATGCATTTTATGTACCTAATAATATTTTTCTGTTTCAGCACATTGCACAACGTATTCGGGCAAGATGGTGGGACTGTGGATGCATCTCTTCGTCGTGAGATCCAAACTGAATCTGTTCAGCTAGGAATTTCTATGCAACATTTGGGTGCTATGTTTTTGAGCTTGGTCGGACTATGATGATGCTCCGCACAGGGCTATCTCCTGTATGCATAATTTGTTTTTCTTTTCCTTCATGTTATGTAACTAACTTGGTACGTGTCACCATATTGAAATCTTTTAATTCTGCAGTCTGAGGCTTTTGTAAATTCTGGGCCTGCTGTTTATATAAACTCCACAGGACCAAACCCAATCATGGTTCAGGTGATAATTGCTACACCTTTTTCATGTTACGTTTGATGGTCAAGAGCACTGTAATCTCATCGACATATTTTCTCTGTGCAGCCATCTTATCAAAACACCCCTCCTTTTGGTGTCTCTAATATACCAGTTCTGGGTGGAATTTCTGGTGCTTTTGGTATTGTTGATCCTTCTCGATCATCTGGTTTTGGTGATCCTTTTCGCCGTATGAATGTCCCAAGTAGCGGTAAGGTCACATTTCAATTGTCTCTATTGGATCGTTAGATAGGCATAAATTGTTTATAAAATTCAACTGTTTTAGAGCATTTTTTTAGATTAATTTTTATAGCATTAACTTCTTTTATTTCTTAATGGTACTAAGTTATTATAATTTGTTTGAGATGCCAGATATTTACATCTTATATTTGCTATTCTAATACCATGAATTAAACCTTATGTGACTGATGTGCTGGCATGATTGGACAAAAGTGTATACAATACTTATATTTGAAGTTCAAATTAGTGTTAGGTGCAGTATCTTTTGGGTTTGACGTGCGTCATCAATGCACTTGCTAAGATTAAATATTCTGTTCTTGAGTATCTTCTGGAATATCCTGGAGTTCATTTGCACATGGAATTTATATTATTTTGCTAACTAGATCTTTGATTCTTCCACCTTTGTGTCTAGCTGGCTTTCCCTAACTAATATTTCTTTTCTCATTCCCTAACTTAGGTCCATCTGTAACAAGTCGGTCAGCTGCTGCTACTACCACCACTTCTGAAGGAGCCATCAACGGAACCACCAAGATGCGGCAAGAACTCAAGGAGGTAACCTGCCAGGTCACCCAGCTGCAACACGTGGATTGCCAACCAGAACAGTCGTTGCTGCTGTTCCAGCACGGTCCTCAGCCGACGCTCCAAACCATGTCTTTAGTGTTATCGTGCCTGTTCAAGTGAGGGGCGCAGTGCCTAATCAGTCCTCTCAAGGTTCTCAAACAGCAGTGGGCAATGGAGCTCAAGGAAATTCAACATCTGCTGTTCCACAAGCTTCTGTTGGTGATGTTTCTGGTGTTCCTCCTATAGTGCCACAGGTAGCCAATGCACTGGGCACAAATGCACCAGCAGATCAGGGATTTCAGACCACAGAGAGCAGAGCTGATGTTCTGAGTTCTTCAACACCAGCCACTACACCGCAGAATGATTCCTCAGGTTAGAATCATGGAAAAACTTCTTAGAAAGGTGTTACGAGTTTTTTTTTTAATCTCTTAAGGATATTCACCATTCCTGTTGTTAGGTACTTTTGGTTCCAGTTTGGCATCTCAAGACAGTATACAACAGCATTCACAATTGGGAGATACTTGTGCAAATACAGCCGACTTATCAGGAGATGGCACAGCTACCAATACTCATGATGTCCTTTCGAGCGCATCAGTAGAAAATTCTGCTTCGAAGAACAAATCCTCGGATGAAGTAGGTTCACAGCCCACTGAGCCTTCTGCAAGTGGCAGTGCTGAACCATTAGGTCTTGGCGGAGGTCTGATTCCGAAGGTACAGTATTAATTAGTGACTTTTAAGTGTTTATTAGTCTATCAAGATTCCATTGTTTGGTCTTCATTTTAGTGTTTATATTATTATATTTGTCAAGTCACCTATTTGGATTTTGTTGTATTTTACTATTGTTTGATTCTATCAGTAAGTTACATGTTTGGAGCTTGTTGTATCTTTCTATTGTTTAATTGCTTCTTTTAACAACACTTGTAGAAACGGAGCAAAGCAGTGAAGCCAAGCACAACTGATCCTGGTAACGGATTCATCGTCAGTCAGCCGGAACCAAGATCCTATTTCAGTGGCCCAGCAGTTTCTCGAAGGTTTTGCTTCCCCGAAATGCTAATGCTAGCAGAAGCAACGCCCCTGCCTCTGGTCCTCCATCCTCTGTGCCACAGCCTGCTGAAGTTCCTCCGAGAAGACAGGGTGGTGTACAACCTGATATTGGCAGCATGATATCTGGTATGCTCAACAACCCAGTTTTCAGCAACATATTGTCAAATGTCGCAACACAAGCAGGGGGCTCGAGTGCTGATTTGAAGAGCGTGATGGAAGGATTACAAAGCCCTGCTGTTGTAGATACGATAAGCAGTATCGTGCAGAATGTGGATGAGCAAGACCTTGGGGCCATGCTTGGTGGCAGGGGGCAAGGTGGCATGGATTTGTCAAGAATGTTGCAGCAAATGATGCCTGTTGTATCCCAGGCTCTTGGTGGAGCAGGGGGCCGTTCTGCCAGTGCAAATAGTAGACAATCATGGCCTCAGCGCATTGACAGTGGAGAAGGAAATTTACCAGCTAGCAGTTCTCAGGTAAGCTACTCTGTGTAGTGGTAATCGCTAGTATTTGCATTTGTAATGTTTATGCTGCCTCCGCTGTGTGTTTTGTTTAGAGAGCAAATACTGCATGAATGGTTTACATTATTCCACCTTATAGATGTTCATTGTTCTGCTCAGTTAGGCAAACCCCTCTGGTCAGTATTACTTTCCATGTATGCTTTTATACTATTGGATGTTAAGGGCCTAGAAAGGCAAATATGGCACTAGGGAAAAAATTATTGTATGCTTCTTTAACTCTTCCTGTATGAATTTTAGTTAGGCCTATGAAATCTGTTGTATTTCAGGTATCTCACTTTTTTGTATTCCATTGCCAGATTGATCTTCATCAAGCTCTTCAAAGCATTGAGCAACATGAATCTCCGCAGAATATCTTCAGCTCTGTCCTTGAAACTGCTTCTCAGGCCTATGGTGAAGATGACAGCATTCAGGGAATGATCGAAGAGCTTTCCAGTGATCAAGAGCTTACCGATGTATGCTTCCCACGCCAATTCATTCGCACAATCAATTTATAATGACCCTGTCTGGTTTCTGATGTTAGGCCTGCTAATGCTAAACTTGCTGCTTTTGTTAGGAATACATGCAAGTTTTGGTGGACCAGGTTCGGCAGAGGGTACAGTCAGAGTCGCAGTCGAGGAGCCAGCCTTGAAGAACTAGGCGGCAGGGTCGTGTAGCCAGCCATTCGCTGCAAATCCGCAATATTTATCGCTAACTTGGAAAAGACAGAACCATGCCTTGTTTGGGCGTTTTCATGATTAGGTGCCCGCTGTACATGTGGCGTTGTAATTTTCCGAGATACTATTGTATTTGCGGCAGCATATTCCGTACTGTGGTTAAAACTGTTTATGACAATTTTTCGAGTGGTACATACAGCGAGTTTCTAAGGTGCAGTTGGTCTGAAATTTGTGGATATATAATTGTCAATGTGTCTTTGCTTTGCCATAGCGACATTGGGAGATCCAGGCAAGGCCGCAACAAGGCCTCCGGCGCCTGCTGCGCGGCGTCCAGCATGACGCTCTTTTGCACCACCCGGACCACCACCTTGACGTGCGCCAGCGCCCTCCGCACGTCCCTGGGCGCGGCAAGCCGGACCAGGGCCGGGTTCTGGCTGGAGGTCAAGTACCTCACCAGCGCCTGGTGGTATTCCTCCGACTCGCGGCGGCGGCGCTCGATGCCGTCGAGGACGCCCTGGGCGTCCGACGCGGGTCTCCTGAAGGTGACGATCCACGGCCTGACGGCGAGGCCCCACGGGCCCGCTGCCGCGTCGGCTTCCTCCGCCTTGGCGCGGGCGTAGGACAGGAGACGGGCCAGCCCACGATACCGGAACAGGCCTTGCTGATGACGCCTGCATCGAACTGGGCTTTGGACCGCCAGTCAACAATCCAGTAAGAGCGGTGGGCCGTTCATCACCTGCTGCCCACCGACGCAAGTCACAATCGATCGGGGGTTCGAGCTGAACACTCGCCCAGGGCCCATGAAGCCTAGGGGCCCAATCCCAGGTTTAAGCTATACATCCAGACGTGTTTTGAAGCGAAAAGAGAGAAAAAAAAAAAAACAGACATCGATAAAATTTAACGGCCCATATTCCGAGCTTCGCCCAGGCCTATTAAACGAAAGGACCGGGCCTGGCAAGAACCTACCTCCGTACTAAAGAGGGGGAGAAAAAGGCGTGAGCCACACCAAGAAAAGACAAGCTACAGCATGGAGAAACACGTACAGATTCGATTCCTACTCGGATTCAGTTCCGAATTCCAATCGTGGGTTGCCCCTTGCCCGTATAATAAAATCCTGAGGTGTAGTAATAGCCCGTCCAATCCAACGAGCACCAAGGAGTCAAAGCCATCCAACCAGGGCAGACGCAGAGGTCGGCCATGCAGTGCCTAGCGCGGGCGGTTGCAAGGAGCGCTCGCGTAGCGGCGGAGGGTTACGGCGGCCGGAGGTTTGCTTCCACCAGCACCAGCAGTCGTGCCGCCAAGGCCTATCTCCTTAAGACGATTCACGCAACAAAAAGAGGGCCGGGGAGCGTGGCCACGTCGCCCGCTTTTCCCAGCCGTCCGATCGGGGCGTGGATGGATAAGATCTTGCCAGTACCGGCCATTTTATAAAAAGTCCTCAAATTTATACGAAATCCAACCCGCAGTCCATGACCTCTCACAGAAAATTTTACGAGCAAGCCCTCAGAGTTTTTGAAAATCAACCTACAGCCTAGGCCGGCCTCCCTCCCCACTCGGGCCTGCTTGGGCCTTAATGGGCCAAATTCAACCCAACGCTGTTTTCCCTTATTCTTTTACGAAAAAATTTGGTAACACTTCAAAATTGTATAGTAAATCAAAGAAAAATCGTAAAATAGAAAATTAATTTGTTTCGAAATTCTCATGAACAAATCTATGCAGTGGATCCAAAATAGAACATGTTTTAATCGAAAGTTTTTGCTGTACAGCTATTCCTATTGTTTTAATGGGTACATATGAAAACCAAATAAAAAACATAGAATAGAAAATCCAGTTATTCGAAACTCCTTACGATAAGATATCATCACGTTAAACTTTTGGCTACTTAATAAATACTTTTAGCCTCTTTCCTAAAAAAAAATGTTATAGTTCCATTTCAATGATAAATGTAAAATATAACATGGCGACAAGATTACACCCACGCATAGCTAACCATCATACTCATCCAATCACCCTAACTCTCAATGAAAAATAAAATAAAAAAATAATATTACCATTTCAAACCCCAAAACAACATATAAATAAAGTAATGCCTTCACAATGACAAACTCTCCAAAATATACAACAACTACAACAATTGCTACAAACCATGACACATATATATATAAAAACTATCTTATCGAACCACATTAATCTTATACAATTATTTTAACTACACATATGGAACAAAACCTACATAGTTAACGAAACCATTTCACAACAAATAATAACTTCCAAAGAAAAATATCACAGGTCCTATCACGGCCATAAGCGCAACGCCGCGACCATTTCTAGTTGCATCAGAGTCAGACAGAGGCACGTCGTGCTGCGGGAGCGCCACATGAGATTGGCGCACGAACAACACCAAGAGGCGCAGAGGATATTAGCCAAGATAGAGGGCGCTTGGATAAGCTGGAGGCGTCGCAAGGAATACTGGCATCTGTGAAGCGTTGCAGTGTCATGATAATGAGCTTCATGGTAGCTCGGGTCTTGTTTGATAATATTAGCACTTCTTCATCTCAGGAGAGAAAAACAAGTCTTACCTACTACGAGTACTTGAGTTTGACTAAATTTAGTATTGTTTTCTTTCACTAGATTTACTATTTTTTTATTGGAACATACTTGTTACACATCATAGATGTTATTTGAGATTGTTTGATTCTCTCATAAACGAGGTTCTTGTTCCTTTTGGAGGAGGAAGTACAATGAAACCGGGTTGTGCATGCAATTCTTGATGACAAATATCATTGCTATTATAAAAGTTTATTAGTGTTTTTTTTTTTTGTAACAACGGTGCTGGCCTTTCTGTGCATCTATCTTTGCGGCAAATTTCAAGATGTCAAACTCTCACAGCCCGAGCTAGACCGACGTGGCTACGCGTGTTTTTTTAAGAGCTGGACCGACCAAGAGTGTGATCTTGAGTGAAGCCACGTAGTCGGCGTAAGTGCGAGGTGTGCATGTGTTCTGTGCCTCCAAACAATTAGGGTCTCCAAATTTACACAAAATAGTATTAGCAATCAAATAATATCAAGTATCAACACTTAACGGCCATGAACCTTGGCCCATTAGCCATGGTAGGCCACCCGATGGAGTTGACTGGCGCCGTTGAATTGTTAGCCCACGACCGCGCGCCTGAGGATATAGACCAACGATAACACCACCAAGTGGTCTGTGTGCAATATTAGCAGTTTATCTTTGTATTAGCAAGGTGGCCGCTTACTTTGCTTTTTAGTTTAGAGGTTTTAGATGCTACGGGGGATGAAGGATTGGGTTTAGAAGTTGTCAGATCAAATATTATATGGGGTGTCGTGTGGGGTGTTCAAAGTTCATATACTAGTAAAAAAACAAATTAAAAGTTCCGTTAGCAAACCGCGAGACAAATTAATTTATAATAAGTCCAATCATTAGCAACACGTTTACTCGCTATAGCTACTCCTATATTTGTTAGGTTTGATTGCTTGTTTGTGATGATGGTGAAGTAGGTACATCCTATTCCTGATGCATGCATCTCATGCCTCCCATCCCATGCTCTCTCTCTCTCTACTGCGCTTGTGCTTGGTGGTTCATATTCATGCATGCATCCACGTAACTGGAGTAACTTGCCAAGCCATCGATCTCTATGTTTAACTAGGTGGTGTGGTGGTCCAAGGCATATTCTCCTTTCACTAGTTTAATTAGGTCTGGGTCTGAGCTATTATCATTTTTTTTCTATTACACAGTATAACGCGGACACTCAACACGCACGTACACTCACCCCTATAAATACATGTACGTAAACACTATGAGCACTTTCAAGGACCGAAGTCGATAGATTTTTAAAGTTCATGTCACTGTTGACACCTGTTATAGCATAATATTACTAGTCAACTAAATATGAAATAAGGGCATAAAATGAATAATCATATAGACTAGGGGCTTTACTAACATAGTTCCACAAGTTTTGGGTGATTTGTATATTTTCGGGGACTAAACAGAAAAGCCTAGAGTTTGCAAGACATAAGAAGCATAAAACATGTTACAAACATATTCCAAGATAGCACCATTGCAAAGAGCTCGTCGAAACGATCGAAACGGATATATTGTTTGCTATATTGAGTTCGTAATCAAAAAAGATATCGATTGCAGCAGCGAGTTCACTAAAACGGCCATAACTTTCTCATCCGACTGCTTTTCCTCGCAAAATACCAGTCATTACAAAGCTATCGACGAGATCTACGCACCCACCTAAAAGGAGAATTCAGTGTGGCACAGGGCACTGGCGATCGCCAGGCCCATTACTGGCGACCGCCAGAGTCCTGAGCCCAATCCAAGCCCGCTTCGTAGGTCGGTTTGTAACCGACATTGAGGTTGTATCTACACCGTTGCCAAGGTCGGTTTGATCCAAGGGCCATCGTTCATCGCCAAGGGCTATATAAGGTTGCCCCTAACCCTAGGGTGAAACCCTAATTCATGATTATTATCATTAGATCAAGAGAGGGGTCCCTTGTATGGATCTTTCTCTTAGGTTTAGCTATTAGAAAATAAGGAGAGAGGAGAGGTGAGAGCTTTGATGAGAAGCTGGACCTGTTGGCTTCTTTTTCGACTTTGTACCTCTACGGATCTAATTCTTCATCAAGTTACATCCGTGTTCTTCATTTACTAATTCTATGTTTTCTTCTTGATTAAGTTCTTATTATATTTTGCTTACTTGATCTCCGCTCGTATTGAGTGCTCTAGTCTTAAGATCTAGATTAGAGTAGTAAACGTTAGTATAGACGTGGTGTCTAGACTATAGTTTGCCCGAGTTTGTACCCAATCTTACTGGATAGTTGTGGTAGCCCGTGAGGTGACAAACTGCTCGTGCCATTGTAGTCCACCACGTATAGGTTGGTGTTTCAGAGCTTTTGGTGGCCTTCCCCGATCACCCCTTCCCGCCTTATTCGAGGATCGAAAGGTACCGTTGCTCCATAGTAAGTGAAAGATATAACCTGACCTTAATTGATTAGAACTTAGAATACCTTAGAGAATCCTCTCTTCCTACCAAAAATACCTTCATCAGCTTATCCTTGGGCTTAACCTTTTGAGATTTTCTAGTACACTTCACGCTTCCCGTGGAATTCGATACTTTGGAATACTCCCGGTGAAAGCTACACCGGTATCCGCGGCGCTTTGCGGATTTCTCTCGCTTTTGCGTTAATTTATACCAACCGTCACCAAAGGCGCCTCGCTGTTGACGAGGACGTCGCCTACCACTTAATGCATAGCGCCGAAAAATCCTCAAATAAATCCGAGAAAAAATGCGAAAGCACCGGTGTAAGTCGGGGACTTGAACCCTAGTGGGCGTGTTCCACCCACAAGGAACCCAAACGTTGACAAGTTATTATTAGTTATTATTATTTGATTATTGATTGGCGCTGCCCGTCACGAATTGACTAATTGCCTGATGACGACTCCGTTGACTTGTTAGGCCAACGTGCGCCTGCTAGCTTCACTAATCATGGTGACAATAAGAGCAGCGTACTCCCTAGGATCTTATTACATATTCCCTTCGTATTGGTAAAAAGAAGTTGTTTTGGACGAGATTTTAGTCAAAATATTAAGAATATAAATCATCAATATACCTTTTAAGTTGTTGAGTTTGTAAATGTAGAAATTATGTGGATAGATTTGTCTTAAAAAATTTTTTTATAAAAATATACATATATCATATTTGTATAAACATTTTTATAATAATAAGATGTTAAAAATTATGTTTTAGAGACCTTATCGTTGTCTAGACAATTTCTTTTATGACGGAGGGAGTACAAGTAATCTCTCGTAAAATGAACTAGAAGTCCCGTACGTGCATGTGATGGGCATGTGTGCAAGTGCAAGCGCCCGTAGGATCAGAGTAGGACATGCAGCGGCAAGCAGTCGAGTGTACGCACTGTGCACTCCTACTAGTAGAGTCCAAGCGAGGCAAGCTAGCTCATTGTAGCTGGATAGCTAGCTAGAGTCCTAGTCGTAGCTACCCTAACTCTACCCAGATGGGCAGATGGATGATTCGTTTTTTCCTATAGGGGAGGGGAGGGGGAGGGGGGGACGGGTGCCGGCCGCAGCCGTACGTGCACACGTGAGATTGATGCTGAATTGACCAAAACCGCGGAGGTCAAGGTTGGCTGGCTCGCTCGTCCGTTCCAGTTCATCATCGCCTTGTTTCTGACGACAGCGACGTACGTACGTACACGTAAAGATGCAGGCAAAGCTGCAGCAAGTATTGTGTCCTGTTCTACCGGAAATATTGCATTTGGTCGGGCCAAAGAAAGACACACTTGGTTTAGGCAAAATCGAATTAGGCCACGTTTAGTTGGCTAAAGTTTTGCAAAAGTTTTTACAAATTTTTAGACTCTTTCTCCATCACATCACATTAAATACATTAAAAGCGTATGTTTTTGAGTATTAAATATACGTAAAAAAATAACTAATTACACGTTTAGATGATGCATTGCGGGGCGATTCTTTTTTGAGCTGGCTTCTTCCATGGTTGAATAATATTTACCACTAATAAACTAAACGCGTCGCTACGCAGGTGTCTTCTGAGGAGTTCGAACAGTGCATTTGGCAAAACTTTAGCCAACTAAACGAGGCCTTAGGCCTTGTTTAGATGGCAAATATTTGGAACCGAATGTCACATCGCATTAATCGTAGAAGACGTTTCGCTTGTTAGTGGTAAATATCATCCTACCATGGAGTAACTAGGCTCAAAAAAGAATCGCCTTCCCAATGTACATCTAAACTGCGTAATTAGTTATTTTTTTACATACATTTAATACTCCAAACATATATCTTTTGGTGTATTTATTATGATGTGATGGAGAGGAAGTGGAAAAAAGGTTAGAAACTTTTAAGAATCTAAACAAGGCCTTACAGCTGAATACTCCTAGATGCTGCTTAACCGTAGTACACCGGTCCATGCAATAAGCTTAACAATACAATGGGCAGGAAATTCGGGTCAGACTCAGGTAAACCACTCGTCATTTCTACAACAATCAATCAATCAACAACCAAAAATAAACAAAAGCTCTAAAACCCACCCAGTTGTCGTTTGTTTTCTCCTTGAAAGATCAATGTTCCTATTATTGTTCCTTCAATTCAGTAGGTACCTCGATCGATCGAGTACAGATCTCTGACCATGTACATCATGGTTATCCAAGATATATAAACACCGTTATCTTAATCCTAGATACCACCATGTCACTACCATCCATAATCACCACGAGGTGGGCTCCCGGCCCCACGTGTGCCTCTGGTTAACTGCTTTTGGCCTCTTTCCCCATTCCCATCTCTGAATATGTACTAGCTGCTCATGGCAGCAGCCAGGAGTCCTTATAGAATTAGTATTGCAGAGTGGCATTAGGTGCATGCCGTTGCTGCTAACCTAATCTAATCTCTGCGCATCATGACCCCTGTCACTTTGCTTACACAAAAGAGGTCGGTCGGGTTAGGTGCTCTCACCTGCAGGGCAGGGCCGGGGACAACACCACATGACGATGCGGCTTTATTTCATTTATTTAATTAACATGATCCTGCGATGTATATATATATATATTTGTGATTTGTCACACCACCAATAAATTTCAATCCGGGACAGAAAGGTACATTCCCTCCCTTGCTCATTAATACCAAGATTATTGCTCTTATTATATAGTACAATATACATGCAGCAATATCCTATCTAGATGCTTGGGTTTCTTTTGTGTTAGTAGTGGCGGATGCAGAACAAGATTGAAGCAGAAGATGGTCTCTTCATTTTCCTCTTTCTCCGTTTTTCTTCTTTTCATCCACCTCTTCTTCTCACTCACCCTTCCATATTCTCTATTGATGCACGAGTTGTAGGGGGAGAACATCCGCCCTGCTCTCTATCTCGGTCCTAGGTTTTTTTTTTTTTTTAAGAAAAAGATTATGAGTACTTGAGTGTTGTGTTTATCTTTTGTTTTGTTTCCTCTCAACAATGTACACCTAAACATGAGTATATTTGTACAGCCTCAAATCATGAGCACTTGCTTTTTATTTTACACATAATAACAACCTTTAATTTTGCCAATAATCCAATGGATCACTCCTGCTCAGCTACAATATTTACATAATTTTTCGGTGATGCTAAAGGAAAGGAGACAGAAGCCACATGCATTCTTGTACTCTTCTCCCCCATGAAACCACCACCATACCATCATGTTCTTCTTCCTAGCTCCTTCGTTCCCAAGTGATCATGGCTTGGAGCCTTTCGGCTGCAGGAGCCCACACACGTGGGGCCCGAAAATCCAGGGCACAAATTTACTGTGTACCACTCCACGGTGACAAGTGGGCCCAGGATAATATTGTACTGGATTGGTGTCACGTGTAAGGTATGGTGATTTCTGTTTTTCTAGTGTGAGTTTAGTTTGTTTATTATCTGCCTTTACCCTTTTTTTTACCGGTGAATGTGATTTGCTGGCCGGCAACGTCTTTGTTGGGTTTTATCTATCTCTATCAAAAAAAGGTTTAGAATAAAGCCGAGATTAAAGGGTGGAGATCGATGACTTGCGCCCACTAAGTTTTGTTTACGCTTCTGTTACTGGAGTACAAGAACTATATATTGGGTACAGTACAGTAGTGTTTTGCTGACCAAGTCCAATGTGTACTAGTAATATTAAACTGGAGCTGTCTCAGCTCACGGGTTAATAAAAGTTAATAAAACCATCTCTTGTACTGTGAGCTGGTCGTGTACTGTTTAACCAGCGCTGTTAGTTACAGGCTTTGCAGCCTAATTGTAAAGAGTTGTCATAGAACAGCTAGCTAATCTTCAGAGAAAATGCGAGTTGGCCAACTTACAATCTAGTTGCAACATTTTTCTACTTTCTACAGTTCTTTGATACAGTACATGAAAATAGTGTTGTCATATATATATTGATGTTGAATAGCTGTTTTGTTTTTTCATTATTGGCCCTTTCACTGATTGAGCTGGTGGTAAAGCCATCACAAACCAAACTTTTTCTCCGAGAACAAAGCACAAACCAACATTAACTGGAAAGGAAAATCGCAGCCAATCGAAGCCTGCCATGTTGCACATTTTTTTTATTGCCACCAAAAAATAAAAAATAAACGACTAAACCGTACCAACTTGAGAGATCAGGATGCCAAGGCGTATTTGTTCGACAATCTTTTCTCATCAGCGGCGGCGAGGCAGAAAAAACCAGAAGTGGCGAAACCTGAAAGTGAGCTTCCCTACGAAAGAGAGGGTGAAGGGCCAAACCAAGAAAAGCACCAGGAGGGCTCAGTATCTGCACCAGGACCTTGTTTTGTTCCCTCATTCACTGGCTGTGTGAGTGGGTGGGGCGTTGTGGTGGCGCCTAGCTGGTGCGAGAAAAGGTGAGGTTTTGGGGATCCTTGAACAATCATTCGACTAACCTTTCTCTGGTTTCTTGCACTCTCGAGCTTTCTGGTCCGTTCTTAGTTCAGGGGGGAATGATGGATTCTGCTTTCGGCAATACTCCCGTTTTATTCCTCTTCTTTTCTTTTCGATTTTCTGCATTCAGATTTCCAGTTTCGTGCCTCATTTCAAGTCTAGCGGGCATTAATGTTGTTGATTTTCTTTCGCAGTACCAGGCTTAAGTTGCGATTTTTGGGAGTTTGTTGAGGCGTCACAGAAAGTTTGGTGAGCAAAAGGTTTCCTGGATTCATCAATCTGAAGAAGCCCTCCATCTAGTTAGTTGCCCCTCGGATTCCGGCCATGGAGCGGCAGTCCAGCATCCGGCTGGGCGCGCTGGAGAAGCTCAAGAGCTTCCGTGGGATGGAGAAGCAGAAGAGCTTCCGCGGGATCATGTCCCTGGAGCGGCGGAGCAGGGACAGCCCGGGGAAGCGAGGGGACACGCCGCTCCACCTCGCGGCGAGGTCCGGGAGCGTGGCCCACGCGCAGAGGATCCTCGCGGAGCTCGACCGCGCGCTCGTCGCCGAGATGGCGGCCAAGCAGAACCAGGACGGCGAGACGCCGCTGTACGTCGCCGCCGAGAAGGGGCACGCCGAGGTGGTGCGCGCGAGATCCTCAAGGTCTCTGATGTGCAGACGGCCGGCATCAAGGCCACCAATAGCTTCGATGCGTTCCACATCGCCGCCAAGCAGGGCCATCTTGGTAAATTCTTCGTCTGCTTTTTGCTTATCGTCAGAGTCGAGAATTTATTATTTTTTTACAGTATATAATTCTGTGGTCAGCTCTGTAATCTGTTCAGACTTTTCTTTTTTTGCCTTATTATAGTCAGTGAATTGATGATTAGGGGTTTATGGAATGGGGTTAGAATTTGGTCTGTTGAGTGTTGACTATTGACCTTTCTATACATGTGATTGTCTACTATTAGGAACGTGATTGTGCTGATCTGATTGATTGACTCAAAAAGTGCATATGTTCATTTGAAGAATGATTTATTCAACAGTTTTTGTTGGGTACACAGGCAGTCAGAACTCATAACATCAGTTTTACCTTCACTACTTTTTGTTTTCCATATTGGGTAAGGCTGAGAAAAAAACGTCACTCCTTTTTTTCCCCTGGGTCTGTTCTCCAATAGATATTAATGTGATTTATACTGAATTTCTAGAATTGCTTTTGTGCATGTTGATGATGTGACTATTGGTTAGCTGATCTTGTCCCACTCTGTTCCCTGCCATGAAACCCATGTTAGGGCACAGTCAGTTGCAAATTAGCAACCAATTCAAGGCTGATAATAGCCCTCTCCCATTTCTTGGTTATTTTGTAGAGGTTCTGAAGGAGATGCTGCAGGCTCTTCCTGCTCTCGCTATGACGACAAGTTCTGTAAATGCTACAGCTCTGGACACCGCCGCGATTCAGGGTCATGTTGATATTGTCAATCTCCTGCTGGAAACTGATGCTAGCCTTGCCAGGATTGCGAGAAACAATGGGAAAACGGTTTTACATTCAGCAGCAAGAGCAGGCCATGTGGAAGTTGTAAGATCATTGTTGAATAAGGATCCTGGGATTGGTTTAAGAACAGATAAGAAGGGACAAACAGCACTACATATGGCTTCAAAAGGACAGAATGCTGAAATCGTGGTTGAATTGTTGAAGCCTGATCTCTCAGTCATCCATATTGAAGACAACAAGGGAAACAGGCCTTTGCATGTTGCTACTCGGAAGGGGAATATCATTGTAGGTGATCACATATTGGAATGTCATTTTATTGTTTTGCCTTCTTTCAGTTATAGAATTTTCTCCATCATTTGCATCCAATCTTTCACTCACTGAACCTATATCCTAAGGATACTTCTGAGCATAAACCTCATCAGTTTTTCTTACACTGCACTAATCCACTTCAGATGTTTCATTCAGACAACAAACAACAAGAAACATTCATGTACCGGCACATAGTATCAAAAGCATGGGCAGGGTATCTTAGCAGTTTTTGCAAGAGTTCTGCTAGCTCTTACATAGGAGTGCACTTTTAAGAAGTCTAATTCACCTATTAATCATGGTTTTGGCTTTCCTAATGCTCATATATGACTGAAATTTCTTACAGATAGTGCAGACTCTATTAGCAGTTGAGGGGATTGATGTCAATGCAGCTAACAGATCTGGAGACACTGCATTTGCCATTGCTGAGAAAATGAACAATGAAGAACTTGTTAACATCTTAAAAGAGGCTGGTGGAGAAACTGCAAAACAGCAAGTACATCCTCCAAATTCGGCGAAGCAACTGAAGCAAACAGTCAGTGATATTAGACATGATGTGCAGTCCCAGATTAAGCAAACACGTCAGACCAAGATGCAAGTCAATCACATCAAGAAGAGGCTCGAAAAGCTCCACATCGGCGGGCTGAACAATGCCATCAACTCCAACACCGCCGCCGCGGTGCTTATCGCCACAGTCGCCTTTGCCGCCATATTCACTGTCCCCCGAAACTTCGCGGCAGGATCTAACCCAGGCGCCTCCCGGCATGTCCCTAGGGCAGGCGACGTGGCGAAAGCAACCCGGCCTTCATCATCTTCCTGGTCTTCGACGCCCTGGCCCTCTTCATCTCGCTCGCGGTGGTCGCCGTGCAGACCTCGCTGATCGTCGTGGGAGCGGAGAGCTAAGAAGAGGATGGTCTTCGTGATGAACAAGCTCATGTGGCTGGCGTGCCTCTTCATCTCAGTGGCCTTCATCGCGCTGACCTACGTGGTGGTGGGGCGTGACGACTGGTGGCTAGCCTGGTGCACCATGGCCATCGGCACCGTGATCATGCTCACCACCCTCGGCTCCATGTGCTACTGCATCATCGCGCACAGGCTGGAGGAGAAGAACACCAGGAAAATCAGGAAGAAGGCCTCTGCGAGCCAGTCCCGGGGCTCCTGGTCCCGATCGGTCGACTCAGATGAGGAGATACTTAACAGCGAGTACAAGACGAAGATGTACGCGCTGTAGGATGGATGGATAGCAATTGTACCATGGCGGATTGATTCTTTGTACATAGCAGTGCTGTTTTGCCAGAGGCTACTGGGTAGCATTCGGCGACCTGAAGCTCGGGATGCAGAGGCTGTGGCACCACACCACGTCAGTCTTTTAACCAAGAGGACTGAGGGCGCACTACTAACCTTCCTTTCCTGGCGGATCAAGTTCAGGTAAACCTTGACTGATGTACCTGTTCCTGGGTGAGACTAAGCTGAAGTGTGTGGTTCTTGCGCCTGAAACTGTCTATGATGATGATGGAGATAATAATTCAGCTAGGAGATAATAATTCATTGAGAGAATGATTTGTTGAAATATTGTGGGTCTTTTGTTTGGGGCCTTGTTGGGCTTGTGTTCTGTGACGCAGGGATTATGTTCTGTGACACAGGGATTATGTTAGGCGGCATAACGCTGGTGCTGTGCACTGACTAATTTTTTTTTGTGTAACTTGTTGTCCACCGGAATGAGATGTGTATCTGCGAAGAAAGATCATTTTTGCTTGGCATGTAAGTGAAGAAGTAATCATGAGTGAAGATAATAATGGGCCATTCAGCATTCGTTTCTTTTTGGAAAAAGTCTACATTTTCGTCCCCAAACTTTCACGAAAAGTTTACTTTTTCCTCCATCAACTTCAAAACCTGGACAAACCAGTTCTTTTCAACTTTTCAAACCATGCATTGTACCTCCCCGGAGCGGTTTTGAAGGCGGTTTTGCTACAGTGAAGAACAGTTTTGCTACAGTGACACGGTTTTGTCTTTTGTTTTAATTTATTATTTCGGCTGAATCTTTAAAAATCATAGTAAATCACTAGAAAATCATAAAATAGAAAATACAATTTTTTTAGACTCCACTTGAGCATATCTACACACTGAACATATAATATGGTATGGTTTAGTACAAGATTTTTACTAAAGCATACCATAATTGGTTTTTACTAAAGTATACCAAAATTTTGTATTAAATCATACCATATTATATGTTTACTATGTAGATCTACTCATGTGGAGTCCAACAAAAATTAGATTTTTATTTTATGATTTTTCTATAATTTACTATGATTTTTTAAAGATTCAGCTGAAATAAATAAATAAAAAGAAAAATACAAAACCGCTGTCCTGTAGCAAAACTGGCTTCAAAACCACTCCAGGGAGGTAAAATGCATGGTTTGAAAAGTTGAGGGATGTGGTTTGTCCGGTTTTTGAGTTGAGGGAGGAAAAGAAGACTTTCGAGAAAATTAGAGGAGGAAAAGTAGACTTCTTCCTTTTCTTTTTGACTGTCATTTGCGAAGTCTAACACGCGCGGCCCACCCCATATGGCCATGGGCTGCTTTGTCGTAGTATTATTTTTCTCTTCAATCACTTCATTGTTGATTCTTTGAATTACAATAATTCAAAATTTGAATACAACATATATGTAGTCAATATAGGAACTCTACTTATGTATGGTCTTGAGTCATTCATCAGAGCCACTAATACAGAAGTCATTTTTTACCTTAATACTTTATATACCTTTTTTTTTTTTTTCCCTTCTAGGTTTGTATTGTACCCCTTTATTTTTATTTTTTAAAATGAAGTATAGTGGGGATCTCCACCATGGTTTGTGCCTTAAAAACATACTTTATATATGCTTTTGCACTTCCCAACACACAAAACATAGTTGCTAAGAAATACATTCCGATGAATAGAATGAATAACTAAACAATAAAACATAAAAACACATCTTTTTTAGATGAACCCAAACAACAATTAATGTTAAAACTTTTAGGGCACTAAAAAAGAAAATAATAAAATGTTAGAGGAAGACGAGGTAAAAGGAGCGATATGAGGACCCCTTCCCTATTAAGATGAATCCACCACTATTGAGTGCTATCATGAAACTACTTTTATTGCTTCCGCTTTCATGACACTACAACCTCTCGTTTAGCTAGGGGTGAAAACAAAAATGATAATCTCTAATTTTCGAATTTGATTTTGAGTTTCCCCAATTTTTAGACCTAAAATGTAAAACAATAGCGTAATCTAAAAGTTTTTAAAACAATAACGGTAAATATAATGGGAAACTAAAAATGATTTCCGTAGTTACCAATATAACGCATACTTTTGGTCCAATTGGCTCACATCGAAGCATGCCCCCCCCCCCATCAGAATACGCAAGCACATGAAGATATATATATATATATATATATATATATATATATATATATATATATATATATATATATATATATATTTTGAAACGAACTATCAGGCAAGTATTTCATGCGTATAGAAACAAGAAGCCAATCAGACAGCAATCACATGCTACACCCGCCTCATGCATTCCGATAGTTATGGATGTATTTTCCAACGGAGTCATGTGGATCTTCTCGTGTTCTACGGTTTGGCATGTTTATTGTTTTTAGGATATCATTCTCATGGATTCCAATTTAGTTTTCGAGAAATAGGATACTTGCATGTTTATGTACAAGGATTGAAGTAATTTGGAATAAAAATTGGACAACTCATAAGATATGCTAGCGGAGTTTGTTTCTATAAGATATATATATAAATACAGATAAAAAAAACTTGTAGAAATAACATAGACTTACTTTGAGCAAAGGAGGAAGCCCTCGTAGAAATGGTTTTAACAACTACAATGGGCTTATATATCCTAAAAGAGCGGACACTTCCTCACCATATAATCTTTGCCATTTTCTTTATATCTAAAAAAACACTCCTGCAAACTCCCTTGGTAGCTTTTTGCCTATATATATATATATATATTAAGGACCAAGGAGAGATAGCCAAATTCTCAAAAAAAAAAAAAAAAAAAAACGGTGTGCTCAATATCTTCTTATACTACAATCGTGTTGGAAGCAAGGGTTGATACTAGAGGCTAATTGTCATTAGCTATTACTAAAAATTAAATGAGGATCAAACATGTGCTAGGTTGTAGGTAGCTGGTTAATTATTTTAGTTTGAACTAACAATTAGTTTTAATCAATCTATAAATATATAGACACAGTAGCTTCTGATCAAAACCCTACCATCATATCCTGTCCTATCCTACAACTTCTGTAAAACTAAACTCCATTAGAGATTTCTTTCAACATGCAAATTATCCACACCGACAATCCACCTAACAAATCTATCAGAAGATACAATTATCACTTATTATAGTTTCTTTTCATCAACTAACATGGATCTAGTTGTCCATGATGATACGTCATACCATTCAATTAATTTAAGATAGTTCAATTTATATAACCATAAATATGAATAACCTAATTTCTTTTACAATTATTTAGAATCTGAGCAAAACGGTATGTGTTGAAGTTCTGACCCTAGTCATGGTTTAAGTTATTTAAGTTAAACCCAAGGGTTAAGAAGCCGCCCTTTGGAAATCATTAGATAGAAACCGCAACCGCACGTGCCTCTTCTTCTCCCCCCAAAGCGTAGCCTGACGCCGGAGAGCGAAACCAGACGAAACCCTCCTGGGCTTTCCGATCCCCATGGCGCAGGACGACATCCCGGAGTCCACCTCCTCCGGAACCGGATCCTCCACCTCCTCCGCCCCGGCAGCTCGCCTGAACGCCGCCGCGCCCGAGTTCACCCCCGATCCGCCGCTCAGCACCACAACCACGGCAACAACCCGCATCGCCGCGGCGGCCCGCACCACCACCACCATCAACAGCATCACCACCACCACCACCACTACCATCAGCCGCACCAGCACTACCAGCCGCGACACCAGCACCAGCACCACCAGGCCGAGGATGAGGGGGGCGCCGCCGCGACGGCGGAGGATAGGAGGGACCCACCGCTGGTGCCGCCGGGCACCGGCTGCCGGAACCCGAGGCCCGCAAGCTCGTCAAGCAGGTACCTTTCGTTTTGCCCGCGCTCGATTACTCCGGTGTCTGCCCTCTTGCTGTATCTCTCTCTCTGCTGGTTACGAGCAATGGTTGGGGGTGAATCTGGAGTGTCGCGCGAACCTAGAATAGATCCTTCTTCGGTAAACTAATCGTATGATGAAGGATTAAACTGATGCGTTCCGGTATATTGCTTCGTTGCAGCTCTATTACTCCATTGCAATCTACCATGTCCAGGGAAAAATTTTAATTTTGAGTTTCAGATGTATTCTCTACTTAGATCACTACCGGATGTGTTGCATCCATGATCCATCGATTTTGATGTATCTCGTAGAAGCATCTTATATTCGTGTTGGATTTCTTAGTTCCTGCTACTAAGTTAAGATAATCATTTGTACTGTTGCATGGTATTCATTGCTGATGATGAGCGATCTCTGAACGTTGGAGTGAGAAAAATGGAACGCAATATGGCAAAATCTATTTTTGGAAAACTCAAACTTAGGAAATATTTTATTGGCTGAGTTACTTTAGCCTATGATAGCCTGCATGGTTCTCGTACTAAATGCAAATACATGCTATGGAGGGAAGGGAACAAGCCTGCATTCACATTCACATTTAAGTGTCTTATTAGTTTTTATTAGGTTGAGTGACAGGAGGGGGCGGCAAGGCTGGAAATTACAGAACAGTTATAAGATTGCATACCAATGTCTGGTGAACACGTGGGCTTGAGTTGGATTTATCGGTCACCATTTTTATTAGGGTTGAGTGACAGGAGGGGGCGGCAAGGCTGGAAATTACAGAACAGTTATAAGATTGCATACCAATGTCTGGTAAACACGTGGGCTTGAGTTGGATTTATCGGTCGCCACTAGGTATAGTGTATACGACAAGTTACAAATTTGTCGCCTTTAGAAATTGATTTAGATTGCAACTGGTGCACACATGGTTTTTTGAAGTGTCGGTTAACTCTGTCTTTCTGTTTTAGGACAATACTCCAGAAAAGGGAAAGTTAAATCTCCACAATTATTATTTTCCAACGTTGCATCATTTGAAGCGCCACTTATTTATTATTCTATTTGTTTTTTTTCTTGATTTTATTTGTTTTCCTTCCCTCAAATCACTGGAAACATGTACAGTGTACCAACTTCACTTTTTTTTTCCTGCTTTTACTAATTCCCTTTATAGTTTCTCATTCATCTGATGCTTGATTTCCATATGTATTACTACCTTCTCACTGGATTAAATGTATTTGGCAATGTGACAGGTTGAATTTTACTTCAGCGATATCAATTTGGCTACAACTGAACATCTGATAAGGTTCATCACTAAGGATCCAGATGGATCTGGTGAGTTTAATGATATATTCCAATTATTGTTCACCCTGTCTGCTACCATATGTATTTTTCGTTGGATGGTTTGTAGTTGAGATCATTTGGATTTTGATGCAATAGAAATGTCTATATGATGGTACTAAACAAAGAAGCTATTTTGGTGCTAAGGTTCTTTTATAGGTTCCCACCATCTCACCTTTGACCTTTGTTCTTTTAAACAATTGTTTTCATGTGTTACTACAATTTATGTTCCTGGGGAAAATTTCTGGTATACCTATCAGTACATTTTTAGAATTGGGAAAATGTTATGCTGAAGTGTTTTTAATATGCTTGCATTATCTGTTGTATATTATTGTGAGTTGCACACCCTTCATGGAATTTATGACACATTGCTTCTAATAGAGAATTATCCAATGCCTTTTCCACATTTTATTAATCAAACAACACTTTATTTCCACCACTTCAACAAGCAGTTGACATGAGTTAAGCAAAATCTCACCTTGTCATATTGATGTGATGTTTTATTTGGCTTAATTTTTATAGTTAGTAGTGGTATTGACATGTTATTGTGTTTTACAGTGCCAATAGCTGTAGTTGCATCTTTTAGGAAGATCCGGGAGATAGTTTATGACAGATCCTTGTTGGTTGCTGCATTGCGCACATCATCCGAGCTGGTAAACATTTTAATCTAATATTATGCTAACCACTCTTTTACTTTTTCCGACATTCTTGTTGTTCTTGACAAATGCTATCACACTTTGTGCTTTATTGGCCTGCGGTTCCCTTCCCCGCCGTGGCTACCTAAGTCCTCCGGCTGGTTGGTTTGTTGTTATTCCCTCTCTTCTGTACAGGTTTATGTTTTTATTTAATATATAAAATCTTACAGTGGGGCTTCCCCCTGTTGTATTTTGTTCAAAAAAAAAAAAACCTTTGTGCTTTATACTAGCTTTTATATTTTATATATGTATTTGTGTACTCAAGTAATAAGATTCCATTAGTAAGAGCTAGGATCTGGTTGTCTCAAAGCCTCAGTGTAGGGTTAAAGCAGTCTATGATCTTATACCATCCTGTGGCAGAGAGTATCTTGTCATGTCCTTCTATTGTCCCCACACTTAGCATAAGGGATGCTTTGATGTTTTATGTTCACTTAAATGCATATTTCTATCATTTATAGGTTGTTTCAGAGGATGGGAAAAATGTTAAACGCTTGCAGCCCCTTCAATGCTGAAGAAGTTCAGGTTAGCATCAAATTAGTCGAACTAATTGTTCACTATTTATGGGATGCTGAAATTGTCCTCTGTGCAGTCTCGAATTGTTGTTGCTGAAAATTTACCTGAGGATCAAAAGCATCAGACTCTGATGAAGATTTTCTCAGCTGTTGGGAGGTATGCCATATGCATGTCTGTTAGCACAAACAGTTGCCAGATGCAATAGTAATCCCTGGAGTCATGATGTTATTTGAATTGCAGTGTGAAATCTATACGCACCTGCTATCCACAAGATGTTGCTGCAGCTACTGCTAACAAAACATCAAGGATTGAGATGCTTTTTGCTAATAAGGTCTGTGCCATGATATTATTTACCGTGTGAATGCTAAAAGTTGATCAGTGAGCCCATAACTTTGTGAGATGTCTTAATTAATTGTACTGCTTTACAATTTTGTTTTGCTGTACTACAGCTTCATGCTTTTTGTGGAGTATGCATCTGTTGAAGATGCTGAAAAGGCGGTATGTCAGCTTGACTTTTCTATCTAGTTGCACTTTCCCACTTTTGGTCCTCTACTAATAGAGGGAACACCCTGTGACCTGTGTTGTGTATAGGTTGCTGAATTTGGTGGAGGGGGAAACTGGAGAGATGGGATTAGAGTTCGTTCACTGCTTGGTTGCCTGGTACCTTTTCATTGTCCATTCTGTGTTCTTTACAAAGTTGGGTGTGGTAATGGAATGCTAGCGAAAAACAGTGAAGAAAATGTTTACACGATCTTGTTATTTTCTTTTTTTTATAGAAACATGGGTTGGGTCAAGGAAGAAAAGGCGGAGACGAGGAGAATGCTGCAGATGAAGATGGCCCTGACACAACTGACCATCAACAAGACTATGGAACAGATGTTGCTGGCCAGAACTCAGAAGCACATTTTGATCATCAGGTATTCCGCGGTCTTCTGGTTTCTTGTTGCTATTACGTGATCAATCTTATCAACGGTGGATATTGTAACGATGAATTTTATAGGCCGAAGATGGCACCTATGACAAGGGTGGAATGAGGCAGCAGGGGAGAGGGAGAGGACGTGGAGGCAGAGGCAGAGGCCGCGGTCAGTATTATGGCCACAACAGCCGAGATGCCCACCATCCCGTTGGCACTCCCCCATCGGAGCACCCAGTTGTGCCAAAGCCGCCCCCGGGTCCCCGCATGCCTGATGGCACAAGAGGGTTTACCTTGGGCCGAGGGAAGCCACTCAACCCTACCACTGATGCTGCAGCTAACCCTACCACTGATGTTGCTTAGCTGCAGCGTCTATGCCGGTGTTGGCCTGTTGCCCCGATTGCAGTGGTCATTTGCTCAGGTTCTAAACCAATTACTGTGGTGTGCTGGTTCATTTTGATATGAGATCTGAAAAGAAAAGAGAGATGGCTGGTACTATAGTACATGCGTGTATACTAACAAAGGAAGTTTAAACATGTGATCATGTGCTGTGATATGTAGCTCTCAAATTAGAAAAAAAAAAAGGCATACTTTTTTGATACTTTTTGCAAAAAAAAAGAGAGGAGGTTTTATCATCTGTCTCTAAACCTCCAGAGTACTGTGATATATTGCTGATTACGAAAAAAAAAACATACTTTTTTTTGCCAAAAAAGAAGAGAAGGTTTTATCATCTGTGTGACTGTGTCTCTAAAGCTCCAAAAATCTTGAAGCGTGTTTAAAGCCACAATTCCAGAAGACCAGAAGCGACCGGCCACTGTCCAGCGTAACATTTTGGCTTTGGCAGCCTACGGAAGGAATGCCAAAATGCAGAAACAGTGTGCAAATACAGCAGCAACAGCAACTGAACGATTTGGCATATATGTTCGTCCAATTCTGTTTTTACAAGGTTCAGAAATACAAGGGCACCATATTACAGAACTCTGCAAATGGCTTTAGGGTTTAGAAAACTAAACTGCAAGCAAAACACGACCATGTTTACTTTGCTTGGCATCCAAGCTCTTTACACCCATGCTCTCCCATCTGCTTTAGGTGTGCCCCTCATCAGAGCTGCCCTCCCTGCACGGCCACCGGTGCTGGAAGCGTGCTCACCGCCGGCGCCACTCCCTGTTCCGCTCATCCCTCTCGTCGGCAGCTCATTCCTCCTGTCCTGTAACTGCAGCTCCGTCATCATCATGCCCCTTGTGGCCGCCGGCGGACATGGCTGCCTCGTCGCCTTACCATTCTTTTTCTTGACATCTACGCCGGACCCAGGACCTTGTTTGAGCATTCACCGCCGACGGTGGAGTGCCTTTGCTCTGAACACTACTCACCACCGGCGGTGGAGCTTGGCGCCGGAATATCGATCGGGCAGTTGTGATGAGATTCTTTGGTGCCTTGAAAAGGACTTCTTGGTCTGCCACAACCTTGACCGAGCCTATGTTTGTGCCGGTGCCTTGGCTTGCGTAGCACCTCTCCGAGTGTTTCTTCGGTGCGGTTCGCGTACCTGGAACAGCTGCAGGCTTCTGCTTCCCATTCGTCGGAACCTTGTGGCTTGGTCTCTGGTCTGCAGTGCGAGGTTGCTTCTTGTCTTTGGAGACAGCTGGAGCGCCTTTGATGCAGGTTGTTTTCGATGAAGAAGAGCTAGCTGTATGTGATGCTGGTCTTGCTGATGTTGTGGCTCCATCTGGCTTGCCTGCGAGCTGTCATCATAGATAAAGATATCAATTGGATGATATTGATATGCAGCAGGTAGCTAAAAAGAAATCTTCAGACACTGTTTTGGAATGAGTAGCAGGTAGCATTAGCATTCAGTATAATACCCTTTGAGGCTGACGGTTTAGCTGGACGAGGAGGGATTGGTAGCTCCTTTTGGAGTACCATTCGAGAGGAGTTGGCTTTAGTATCAAGGGAAGGAAACAGTGGTGCAGCCGGAGGTGTCATCAGCCTGAAACGAACCAACTGTTCTCCTGAGAAATGATTCAGTCATGCAAGAATATAATCTGGACTCGAGTTTAATCCTACCCTACCAGTCATAATCATGCTTCTCGTCCACTGGTATAAGGAAATCTCCCTTTCCTGAGGGAACTCTGCGCACATGACCACCTAGTAATAATAAAGTAATATGTGTCACCAGGTGAGTGGATCCAGTTTAAGAGAAGTTGCGTAGGGTTTTAATTAAAAAAAAAATGAAAAAAAACTCTATATTTAAATCCCAACTCTTTCACCCATCCATTCTCCAATCAAGAACTCCATATTTGTGCTCCTAAATAAAAATGAACTCCAAAGCCACGAGATTTGAGGAAAGAGTTCAGTGTTGAAATATGGACTATTTTTCCCAAAATCACGCCCGACTCAGTTGGAAAGAGTTTTTTTTTTTGAACATTCATCCATATAGGCATAAGAGAAAGGATCACCATAGCTCAACATCTTACCTTGGATAGCATCAAACTCGACTGAGTACATTGGTTCCAGGAGGTTCACATCCCTGTGCTTCTCGCGCTTGTACAGCTCCCCTGAAGAAAACAACGCTCATCTTTGTCTTCGGCATGAACCACAGGTGGAACCTTAGCCTTGCTCATCCCAGCAATTCTCCTCATGCGCTCCATTACCAAGAACAGAACCTACGTTGCTACAACAAACGAGAGTATCAAAGGTTTGGAGACTGGCAAAGGCTACATGAATACTACTCAAAAGATGCCAAATTTGCCGGCAATTCCAAGGCTTGCTGGCATTAACTGAAGAAAGGCTACATATATATAGTAAATTATCGTTGAAAATGGATGGATCGATGCAACCAAGGTGAAAATGATTGACCAATTCAATGGGTTAACAAGCATTGTGTTACTTTCTCGTTGCTCTATGGCAGCATAATGTCTTTTCTTTCAGTCCCTTCTGCTTGTCTAGCCTTGGTGGCCTAACAATGTCTAGGCCCTTTATTTTTTTCATAATATATTACTTTCTAAAAACAACATTATGTATGCAATTAGGAGTTAAGTATAACCTACTCTTCCCATATTCTGTCACATTCCATCAAATACAGAGTGTCAAAGACAAAATTCCCAATAACTATTTTTCTGAACTCCCTTCTCAAGTGTCACATTATAATTAGCTTCCAAAGAATTCAGTTTCACAGCATCTGGATGGATCCAGCCTACAGATACCAAAGGGAGTAGTAATCAGTCTTGAGGGAAACAATATAGGCAGCAATGCAGAAGTAACTCGTATCTCATAGTACTTACATGGATGATCACAGAGGCTGTCAGCCTGTCTTGCTGTATAGTGCTCATTTTCAGGTGTCTTGATTAAGCAACTAGTAGCTTTCAGACTATATGCTTTCACTGATGATCAGAACGTGCTCCTCTCCAACCTATGTACTGTCATGTTATTCTGACGTGTGTTCATACTTGGTACCTCTTCCTCTTGACAAACAGAGTAATGACAATGTATACTAAAGATCAGGCATTTTCTTCTCAGTCTTGTTATATGCACAACCAATCAACTATCCAACATTGCTGCAGACGGACATACAAACAATAAGCTCTATCTCCTCGAATGGATTTGATGGTTAACAGTTGAACAACAGAGTTGGGTAAAAGTAGCCAATAATGGAAATCTACTTTTGCACTGTGTTTTATGTTTATCAGCAAGTCAAAATCCAGTTTCAGCAGCCCATAACAGAATGATAAGAATTTGCTCATTTTGATTTTCCTAATAAAAAGATAGAGGTTTGCATGCAGAATAGAAGATAGGTAACAATCCTATTAAAGAATCTTGGAGTGGGGGCAATGTGGCAACCAACTTTCATCAAACTGAACTTAAATCTCACTGACATACTGATACAATAAAAGATAAGAGAGTGAATATGCATTCAGCTACACACAAATTGAGTTCTACTGTACTGTATATGCATTCAGCTACACACATATTGAGTTCTACTGTACTGTATATTTATCTAAAGCACAAAAGGATGGATAATTACAGGATAATGGAATTGTGGTGATGCAGGAGCACACACACCTCAGCCAAGTGTCAGCAGAAGGGGACGTTTCTTCACAAACTTCTTTATGTTGGACTCTACTGCTGGAATGTCTTTATTTGGAATAGAAGAAATCAAGTCAGAGTACTCTCCACCTTGTCTGCAACGTCTCTGCAGGTCAGGGCAGGCTTTATCTCCAGGAATTTGAGGGCTGGGAGCCTCTGAGGAGACCCCTGTGGAAATTTCTCTATCCTGGACACTCTTCAATACTCAAGCTCTCAAGGGAAGTGAGACAATCCATCCCATCAGGCAGTGCTTTGATCTCATCACAGTCCTCAATGAACAGATGCCTGAGCTTGGGAAGATTTCCAAGATTTGAAGGCAGAGCCACCAAACTTTTGCAGCATTGGATCCCCATTTCCTCAAGGGACGTGGGCAACTTGGGAATCTCCAGCAAGCTCTCACAGTGCTGTATCAATAACC
Source organism: Hyparrhenia diplandra (assembly GCA_015847255.1). Lineage (NCBI taxonomy): Eukaryota > Viridiplantae > Streptophyta > Magnoliopsida > Poales > Poaceae > Hyparrhenia > Hyparrhenia diplandra. The sequence continues at coordinate 363,423 of JADLZK010010301.1, forward strand.
ATTCCAGCTGGGGCAGCGGAAGGATTTCTTCGGATGATGAGCCCTTCCCCTCCAGGTTCTCACAGTACCAAATATCCAGAGATCGAAGGCAAGGCAAGCATCGGAGCTCCTCCACTGGCCAGTGAACAATACTGAGCACGATCCAATCTCCAGTTTTTCCACAAAGGCCAAACAGTCCCGAAACCCAAGTTGAGATTTGACAGGTTAAATATTGACACGAAGCCATCCTCACCCAGAATTTTCAAACTCCGCATGGTGTCTAGAGGTCTTTGGTTTTGGCTTTGAGGGTACTCTGAGGCATCATCACCTCGGCCAGCAATCCAATGTCCAAGTGGACAAGAGCAGGCCAAAAGAGCCCATGGGCATGCTCACAGGAACAAGACTACTTGCAGAGTCACCTCGACAAGATAGAAGTGTGAGAACTGGGCTCTCCGGAAAACTTACAAGCTTATAGCAATGGTAGATTCTTAGCTCTTCAAGCATGGGAAACATCATTGAGGTACTAGGCTCTCCTGCATTGTTCTCTGCCCATCTCTCCAACTTAGGCAAATAATTTAACTGCATCCACCTTAACTTTGGGAAAATTTGCTGAGAGGTGTTGCATCCTGCCTCTGCCACATCGATGTTCCCACATAATGTTGTCAGGCTGATCATTCCAGATAAATTCAAAACTTCAAGAGAATATGACAGCCATACTATCGGTAAATCCTTGCACCTTGGGCACTCAGTGATAACGAGTTCTAAGGCACTGAAACATTTTGGGTTTTTCATCCATTGCGACATAGCCAAGCCACCATACCCATGAAGCTTCAAAACTTTGAGTTCACCATGAGGAATAAGAGATTCCAGTACTTCTTCATCTTTTATTAAATTCCTCATTATCTAATGGATCATAATCTCGGTCACGGCCCCAATACAACAACAATTCACTAAGGTTCTGCTTCTCATGGAAATTCGGACCTTTTTTGACCACTCTTTACTTTGTTTAAATTGAACAGTTCCAACCTGTTGCCAAGATGTCGCAGATCTTTGAGCTCCTCGATTCCTAAGTCATCTCCAGTGTCCACAATACAAAGTTGTCAGTGTGCGAAGGTTCTGCAGTAGACCAAGTTTTGGTGGCATCCGTTCCAAACTATCACATTCCAAAAAGATGAATATAGCTGATTTTCCTCATAGTTGCCATACCATCTGGTAGATATCGTAGCCTGGAGCATCCATTGAGCCACAACGACTGTAAGTTGTATAACATACACAGTGAATCTGGCAAGTTAACAATCTTTATTAGAAAGATCAAGATACCGCAAGTGTGCCTTAATTATAAGCTGGCCATGGATAACAGAAAGACCTTCACAACATAATGATCTTACTGACTTCAGTTTTAAGTCCTTAAGATGAATGTGCGCTGACTGAGTTAACAAAGTATGGAGAGACGATCTGCCTTTCCAGTAATCCATTGATTTCATTCAACTCATGCCGTGACACTTGCATGTGATATATATCTTTTTTATCGATGCTTTTCCTTGAATCAACTCTTCTGCAGATGCACATTCATCTGAAACATGTTTTACAGATGTGCATTAAATCATGCATTTTACATGTGATTGTCTCATGAAGTGAGTTGCAAAATATCTTTGCTTTCACATCTTGAAGAAGGACCTCCAAACCAGCTCACTGAAAACAAATTCGCTTTTCTGTGCCAAATCCATCATCCCCCCTTCACGAATATAACCATTTGCCATCCATAGTTGGGTCAACTTATCCTTCTCCATCTCATAGTCCTTTGGAAAAACAGCAGAATGCAAACATTGCTTCATTTCCTTTTGGCAAGTATCTGTAGCTCAGTTTTTAGTATGGAAAATACTTCATCTATGCCTCTGCTGGTATCACTGTTATAGCTTTCTTCAATGGCCTCCCAATCCTGGACTTCTTGTTTTGAACTCATCAAGCCACCCATTGTATTCAGAGCAGAGGCAGTCCCTTGCACATGTGGACAATGCGTCTGCCAATAGTGACCAATTCTGGTTGCTCTTGTACTCGCTACTGATGCTTTCTTTGAGAATAATTTATGAATCATCTTCAGTCAAGCATGCTAGTTCCTGGGTTGGAAGGGTGCCCATTATAGCAGCCACTTGTTGGCTTCGACTAGTGACAACAATCATGCTTCCTGATCCACACCAATAGATGTGCACAGTAGTGGATTAAGTTGGTCTTCCCACTTTTCCAGCTCTTCATTCTGCACATTGTCAAGGATGAGTAGAATCTTTTCCCGGCCAATGGCTCCTTTGAAGTTGTGCTTTCCAGAACTTGCTGGCGTCAGGCAGATCACATCTCTCACCTGTAGCCAATTCCAATGATGGATCTCACAACAGAGGTGGCTTCAAATTTTTCAGACACACAATGCCACATCTTCAAGTCGAAATGCTCTGAATCCTGTGGTCATTGTACACCATCTTGCTAGCGTGGTCTCGCCCACACCCCCATCCCTATAATGGGAAGCACCTGAACATTCTTCTGACCTTTGATGTTCCTGGTCAAAGCAACAGCCTTGCTACCTCCTCCTTGTCATCATCTCTCCCGAAGATTTTCATCAGACCCATTC